>JAMJFZ010004031.1:11497500-11817500 GCA_026225945.1 Cricetomys ansorgei
TAGAAAACACTACAAATTATGATTGTGCATAGCCTAGAGTCCAGGGTGCTGCCTGGCACACAGACTGAGTTAATCAACTATCTGCTCAATGGCTGCTTGCCTAATCTGTTCCATAAGTATGCCAACAATTGTGAATGGATAAGCTAGGTACAGAAGTCAACAGAGAAGTCAAGTCAGCATTCAAGTAGGCTTGGGTTTAGTAAAATGTAACAGAGACAGTAGAATTCGAAATGTCTGAGGAAGACCTCATCATTCACTTGCTATGCATAGAGTCTCTGCATGAAGAACACCAGTCCAAGGTGGGCCTCCATTTTTTAGAGATGTCTATTGTGTCTGAACCACAGCAAAGGGGCAACGAAGACCCCCAGAAGTATAAATTAAGATGGCTTTGTAACACCCCATTACCCGGAAGTCCACCCTGAGGCTTTGCTTTTCTCCTTCCCCTTTGAGAACAGCACATGGCAGGAGGAAGGCCTGGCCAGTCAGGCAGACCGTGGTGGGGCAGTTGAGACAGAAAGCACGCTTACCCTGTGTAGTTTTTCTCGTCGTTCAGGGCTATCTGGAACCCCTCGGAGGCTTTGTGGAATGTACCAGAAACAGACGTTTGTGTGCTCAGGCTGCAGAGGTTTCAAGAGATAATCAAGCAAACAAAAGTCTCTCTAGCTCCTCAAACCTACTGCGTCTACACCTTGAATTGCTAAAAATGACAGCATTTGAGTAACTCAGAAAAGGGCGTAACTTTGCTGTTTGCAGAGGCCCACAGAGGGAAGCTTCTTAGCTTCCTTTATTGATACAGTGTGGTTGTTGGTGAATAGTTTTGCAGCTTTCTCCCTTGCTGTTGCCAGCACTGGTCCTGCCTCTGGCTGCCTGGAGACACCACAGTTCTCATGTCAGTGTCCTAGGAGAATGTGTAAGCCCGTGTTAAGGAGAGCCCCTCCGGGGAGGTGCGCGAACACTGTGTGTGGACCGTGAGCGCTCTGGTGCTCACCGTGGCTCTCAGGCGTTACCTTGAGAAGTCCACTGATTGGCGAATAGACACATGGCGGCTGTGGGCGGTGCCCCTGTTACAGTGGGTTATGAACAGGCTGCCTCATGAACAGACTTCCTTTTGTCAGCACTGCCATCCTTATCCAACTGTGAACTCGACCAGGGCGGACACAGATTTTGTTTCGGCCAATAATATGCATGCGGATGTCACGCATACGGCTGGCGCTCGGGAAGCGCTGGGCTGGCGCAGTACTTTACTGTGTGTTACCGAGGTGTGTGTGAACCTAGGCAGGGGCAGCGTATCTGGATCTCTTCACAATGAATCCATGGAGAGCAGACCCTCATTTAGAGTCAGTCTTGGAAGATAAGGATATACTTGGCCTCTACGCTTCTTGGGCCTGGGAGATACTTATCCTGGATAGAGTCAAGACAGAGCCAAAGCAGTGAAGGGTTAGGACTGCTACGGGAAGCTCTAGGTGCAAAGTAATGGCTGAGAGCTATGTACTTTAGGGCCCAGCACTTTTAACTGTGTGTTGCCACTCTATATGGAATGGAGGGAATTAAAAAAGATTTCTGATTATAGACTGGCCAAAACTTAACCCTAACTAAGCAGCTGATGAACCTGGGGCTCGCCGGCAGCACTTGCCTCTGTTCACTGTGTCATTTCACTGCACGCTTGCTTTTGAGCACACACCATGCATGCCTGCACTGCGAGGTATGTCAAGGAAGGCTGTCTGGAGTAGCTCCCCGCAGAGCCCAGCCTGCTGCATGCTATGAATAACAGAGCTGTCACTGTGCATATGAAGTTTCCTGTGCTTACAGAAATGGCTCGGCCACAGAAAACAAAGACTTTAAATAGTTCCCTATTGACATTCTGCCATCTTGTACTATATAACTATATATTAATGCAAAGCGGCATTCTCTGTGTTGAAGATTATAAAATCAAAATCTCCTTCAGCTCGGAAAAATCTTAAGGATCCTCTATATCTTGCAGTATCACATATTCAACCAAACTTTAATTCTTGGCATAAAAACAAACAAGAGCACTCATCTCATTAGTCTGCAAATTTAGTCTTTAATAAATGGCAACTGTCTACTAGAGACTTGCTTTAAAATAATCATCTTTCTTGTTCATCCTCAATATGTATCTATACACCTGGGGTTGTGTAAAGATATCTTGCATGAGTTCAAGGTCAGCCTGGTCTTAAAAAAGAAAAAAAGAAAAAAGATGACTTGGGTGGAGGGGCCACGACTAGGAAAAGCATCTAAACTTTCTGGAACTTCCCTCATGGTTTCTTTAGGAGCACCATGTGTCTGGCCCATGGTGACACCTACCTCACCGTTGAAAACCATCTCGAATTCTTCTCTGGGTTTAATCTTGGCATAGAGGTATTCAGCCAACTCCAGGCATTTGTTGATCTGATTTTCAAATCCCACGGTGCCCTGTTTTAAAGAAGAAAGCTGTGTTTGTTGACATTAAGTTACATTTCCCTGGGACACGCATTTGGGAAGGCTATGCTGTTCTTGTTTATGGGACATATAAAGAAGTGCAGTCTCAGAGACAGTCAGGAAGGACCATCTAGTCAGATATGCACAGTTTCTTCAAAGTCCAGTGTGCAAGAGAATGCTTTCTCTTTTGAAGGCCTCTGGTCTCTTGGAAGTTGTTTTCACTAGGGCCCTAACTTCCTACAAATTAGCCACAAACTAGTTTGCTTTTGGATAGTGCCATTCAAAGTCTCTCTCTCCCTCTCTCTCTCTCTCTCTCTATATATATATATATCTGTGTGTAAGGTAAGAGGACAACTAGTGGGAATTGTGTTTTTGTTTTTACCATATGGGTTCTGGGGCCTAAACTATTGGTTGTAAGCATCTCCATCTGCTGAGTCATCTCGCTGGTTCCATTAAGAAACTTTTAAAACAATTAAAAATGCCTATTGTTGGTAGTAGCAAGTAATGACTTTGGGTTTGAGTTTTCCATTTCATTTTTCTAACAGTTTCATATTGGCCCATGATGTGTACAATGAAATACCAACTGGTTTTTCATCACAGATACTTTGAAAGAATACATTTTTCCTGGCCATATATTCTGGCCAAACCTGTCCCAAGTCCTTACAGGCAATTCACCTTCTACAGAAAGGCGTTGTTCCTTTCCAGTGGCAGACCAGCAGGCAGGTGTGGAAGCCATGGTTCTCAGCACATACCCCAAGACTGCACTAGCCCTAACTATTGATAAACCGGCTGAGCATCAGTTTCAAAAACCAGCATGGCTGATTAGTAGCAGCAGCACACAGGCTGCTGAGTGGGTTGGTGTTAACAAGAACAGATGCACAAGGCTGGCCTATGGATGGCTGATGAGCCTGGGCTGTCTCCAGAGCTGACAAACTGTGAGCTTTCCTGAGTGGTGGCATTGGTGACTGTCCCTTCCAAAAGAACTCTACCCCAGGATCTCCCCTCCACAACCTAGGGGCCGAACCTCCTGGGGACAGTTCAAGAGGCTGCTATTAGACAAAAGGAAGATGTAATGGTCATTTCAGCAGTAAATTGATAAGGCACTTCCTTTTATTGTGGTGAAGGCATTTATATGCTCAAAATGCCTGCAATTACTTTGCGGGAGAAATTGAATCCAGTCTCTACATTAAGGCAAGATGATATAACAAGGAAGAAAAATCAATCATCCGCCAGTTTTTCCCATAGAAGAAATAAATATCTGACTAGATATTGCTGGAAAGCCTTCTTGTTTGGAAGGAAAGTTAGTCCAAATCTTTACTACGGAGATTATTGAAATTAACAAATAGTAGGTAAATAGAAACAGCAGATGTGATGCAAGGCCATGAAATCCAAATCCCCTTTAACTTGGCAGCATAAAAATATGTTAGAAACAGTCACGTGTTAATCTCCCTTTCTCATGTTTTTTTCTTTTTTTGAAATTCCATTAGCTTTCTCATCGATACAGAAATGTTAGCCTAGAGGGTGATGACTACAAGCTCAGTGTGCTTCAGTCCAGTGGCATGTGTCCCCAGAATCAAGTGTCAGGTTCTGATCCCGGCACCACCACACACATTCCGCAAACACACAGAGAATACGAACACACGCAGCATCACACACAGATACATAGGTAGCACCACACACACACAACACCACAAACATCTGTCTACGCAGGTACCACACACAATGCACATACTCAGAGAACAGTATAAAGTACAAGTAATGGGATAGCCATTATTTATATAGAACTTTAACCTGTCATGTGTGAGTGTTATGTGTGTAGACATGTATGTACATATATACGTGCATATACACACACATACACGTACACACACACATATGTACATATAAATTTCATGATGAGATGCCTCATAAAGATATTCTGGACTCTTCTCAGACTAACACAGTAGTTTTATATCTTTTTCTATATCTGCACTAAATAATTTTACTTCTTAAGACTTACTGTGGAGGCCAGGCAAGACGGATCAGTGGGTAAAGGTGCTTGGTGCCAAGCATCATAGACTGGATTTGATCTGGGAACCCATATGGTGGAAGGAAGGAGCTAATTTCTACAAACTTCCCTCTGATTTCCACACGTACACTGTGGCATGCGCACACGCATGTACACACACACACACACTAGATAAAAATAAAAAAATTTTAATTTAAAAGGAATTATTGTGGAAGTCTTTATCTTGGCAAAATAGGAGAATTACAAGAATGAGAAATTTTCACAGAAATTCAAACGAAAGAGAATGACCTGAAGAAGAGAGGTCTGACCTAGGGAGGGAGTTATTCCACTCACAGAGTACAGTTCACTCAGTTATCCAGATACAGCAACCTGTGCAATGAATCATCTGGGATACATCTGCCCTCCTTCACCAGCCAGCCTGTGCTAGCCACAGGTCTCCGTTTCCTGGATCTCTCCTTTCATACCTTTGCTTTCCACATCAGCCAGAACTTGAAGATGTCCACGTGGCGGCCGCACTGAATTGCCTTGTCTCCGGTGTCATAGGAGACGTCATACTGCTTGTCCGGCTGGAAGAGGTAGCCTGCACACATCTGGTTGCACCCCTGGAGTATTCCCTGTCGTGGAAATCAGGACATAAGCAGCTGTATTCACCAGTCAGAGATGTGGGTACAAGGATGAGTTTGGGGTCGACATCTCCTTTCTTCTGAGACCTTTCATGGGTCCAGATGTCCTTTAAAGCCACTCTTGGAAAAACCCTCTGCCTCTCTGCCCCCCGCTCCCTGCCCTGCCTTCTGTCACTTGGTTAGAAAATATCCTCATGTTGGATGCTTACACCAAGGTTCTCACTGCTCCTTTAAAGGACATTTGGAAACGTGAGTGGGTGCTCTGAGATTTTTCAGATCCAAGGAGGCATTACTATGTCATGCCTTGGGCAGGGCTTGGGGCATGAACTTCAGTGTGTGGGAAAGCTAGTGCTGTGAAGAACCCTGCCCCCAAATGCTTCCAAGTCTTCCAATTTATGCAAGACCTCCTATAAAGTTAAAGTAAGTAGAGGAGAGCCTGTGTGGGTTCTGACTCCCACAAGAGACAGGCTGGAGTGGGTACCTATCCTGCAACAGGTTTATGAAGCAAGAGTGTACTTGGTGTGTGGGTAGGGGAGTAAGGAAAAGGAAATGTATCTCCAACTCAAGTTCTGGGATTAAAGGCATGCTTCACCAATGCCTGGCTTATAGAAGCTTTCTTTAAAAAAATTACATTTATGTTTTTTTTTTGTATGAGCACTCAGGTGTGTGAGTATGTATGCACACATGTGTGCATACCATGCACGTATGTGTGGAGATCAGAAGACACTTGAGAGAGTTGGTTCTCTCCTTCTACCATGTGGAGCCCAGTGATAGAAATCTGACCCTCATGCATGGCAGCATCTTGCTGGCCTTACAGAGGTGCTCTGGTTAACAGTCCCTGCTGCCCTAAGCTAGAATTTGTACTGGCTGTCCCATCTAATTTTTTCAGCTCTTGAGACTACAGATATCCACTAAGAACTCAAAGTACGCTCCAATGAGCACCTTTTGTTCTCACTGATTGGGTGGCTCAGCAATCGCTCTTAAGTCTGTGCAGACATGAAGAAATAAAGCATTTCCCTAAAGGGTCTGTCACCAGCAGGGTCACAGTACTGAACAAAGACAGAGAGCCACCAGCAGCGAGAGCCAAGAGTACAACTAGGTGAGCTGAGAAGATGGGAAGGACAGCCCGCAGGCTCACAATGGGGCTATGAACTGTTCCCTTCTCAAGCACACGGACAAGCGCGGGCGCATCTCTGGAGGGAGTACAAACCTTTTCCTTGACCAGAATGGCTGAGCATTGTAGCAACACACCCATCATCTTGTGAGGGTTCCAGGTGACCGAGTTGGCCCTGGAAGACACATAGGAACCTCTGAGAAGATAGGAGGAAGGGAGAGAAGAGCCTGTCCTCTTGAGGAAATCCCCGCCCATCTCCACGGAAGTCACAGCGGCTCTCCTCACCCAGTCTCCTAAAAGGACCATCAACAGGAAATACACATTGCAGGCGGTCTCTTGGGGTACTGCACTGCAGAATTCTATACAACTGCTATTAACCACAGCTCCTTCTTGCTTAGTTACTGTTACGTCTTCAACTATTCTCAGAGCTAAAGACTTAGGTTCTGCAGGCATACTGTCCAAATCTGACAGCTTGTAATGTACAGCTTGTGTACATTACATAACTCATCTGTGCTTCAGAATTCACACCTGTCTCACCAGAATGAGATAAAAGATAGAACAAGTTTGTAAAATACATAACACTTATTACGCAGCCTGGTAATTCTCACAGCGGCACTGTGATATAGATATTCCCATTACTTCTAATGGACCTAGAGAAACTGATGCACAGATAGGTTAACCACATTATCCAAAGTCACACAGCTGGGAGGTGCTAGGTACATGGTCCAAGTCCAGGATTCTCTTTGTAGAGCCAACACTCACAACCCATTCACTGGACTGCCTCCTTCTAGGCAACAGCCTCGGACTTCTCTCTGCCTTTCTGTTTTGATTTAAAGAAGGGCTGGTGATGAGGATCTACCTGCTGATGGCACACCTAAGTACAATGATCATCTGCACTGCCATAGACTTTGGATGCCTAGCAGCAGGGATGATAGGAGAAATGAGCATGATTTTCACCAGTCTGGGCTGCAATGCTCGCTTAACAAGCATGGTCTCCTAGCAACCGCATCCCTCTGTCAGACACAATTAGATGACTAAGGAGCACACTAGCTAGGACGCTACAGAAACAACTGAATGTGATGTATAATGATTCAAAGTTGAGAAATTTGCTTCAGTGGGTTATAGGCCCTTTCCTGATGGCCTTGGCCACAGAGGGGCTCTGCATTTTAATTCCCAAGAAAGATGGTTCACTCTGACGTAACAATTGCCTCAAAGCTATACTATCAGTGCTCTCCCAGCACTAAGCCCTTGCTGTGGGTTTTTAGCCTCTTCCTTAGGTCTTCTGTGGTGTGTGTGTGTGTGTGTGTGTGCGCGCGTGCGCTGAGTTTCAAGAGGGAGGCAGAGCTTGAAGAACTTTCTCTCTTACATTCACAAAAAGGAAGCCTCATGAGAGAGACCTGGAAGGGATCCCTAGGAAGGCAACTAAGTGCTGATGTCATAGGAAAGAACCCGTGTCAGGCCGCATTTAGAAGGCACGAAGTTAACTGAATTTGTCATTGCTGTCTTGTATCAAGTCATTAAAAATTATATTTAGATCTCATAAAATGTCTTTAAAATGGTTTTCTGAATGTCCTAAGGTATGAAATAAATGATTGTCTGCTACTGCAGGTGGAGGGAAATAGGGTACATTGTGGGCATAGCTCCCTTCAGAAGACATCATTCTTTAAAATGTTAAGAAAAAAAGAAAGAACAAGTCTAGTGTAAATTCTTTCACCTGTTCCTAGATTTAAGGATGAAAAATGAAAACTACCTGAGAAGTTTTAAAGTGTAGTTGGGCTGGCTCATCTATTTTAAAATATTTTCCTCCAAATTAAAGGGTCATGTATTTCCTCTTTAACAAGCCAGTCTCATGTTGGTGATGATGTTTCAAAACAGAGGCAGAGGGGAACAGGCACAGCAGCAGCTGAGAGGCCAGAGTCACTGCTGGGGGAGTGTCCTGAGGAGCTCCCCTGGTCCAGTGTCCTACTGGCTGACTCTTTCTTTACCTCTTCCATTTTGCTCCACACTCACTATCCTTCAGAGTGCTAACAGTTGAGTCTTGGGGCTTTCATATTGACCATTCCCAGAGCCTGGAATATTCTTTCCAACACCTTGATTTCTGTCTCTCTTTTTGACTTAACTACTGAGATAAGCCAGGGGAGCTGGGTCTGTCAGCCATCAGTTGCTTTACTGAGGAGGGAGAGCAGCTGGAATCAGCGGCTTTCCTGTCCTCTCCTGTTCTCCTCCCTAGGCACCTGCAACTGTGAACTCACCGAGGATTCCTTTGACTGGGAAATAAACCGTAAAACAAACACTCCCCAAACACCACGTGAGCCAGAGGTCGCCTACTCAGATTGAGATCCACTGATGGAAATCAGGGCTGGGGGACTTAAGGCTGACACCAGGGCTGGTCCAAGGTATTATAGTGTATCTGATGAGGGAGGTCTATCGAGCCCACTGTACCTTTCTATGCCGCTAAGTTTGTGGCGGTGCTTCCTGGACATGAGCAGCCCACCGCCCCAGGCAGCCTGCAAGGACAGAAAAGAGACAAGAGGAGCTGTGACACTGAAGAATCTAAAGCCAAGCTGGGTGTGGCTTTATTCCAGCACTAGGGAGGCAGAGACAGGAGGAGCTCTATGAGTTTGGGCCATCCTTGTCTATATACAAGTTCCAGGGCAGTCGTGTTATGCAATGGATGATCTATGGACTAAGTCCACACCACAATTTCAGCAGCACAGTCTGCCGGCTCTTCACCACTTGCCATTTGTTTACATAAACTTCCTCCAGAGAATGTCCTTGTGATCCAGAAAAAGTGAGTGGAGCTTGTGGTGGCTGTAGATCAAGACCCAAAGTGTCGTGGGAAGCCAGGGACTCTCTGAGCCCAGGACATGCCTTTCCAGGGCCATGAAGGTACTGAAGGCTGTTTAAGAGGCAGGCACAACTACCTGCTTCTTCCAAACAAGTCCTGAGAAACTCTGAAAGCATCAACTCCTGCTGGGGTTTGGGGACCCCACAAAGCTCCAGTCGTAGCAACGCACTGTTGTGGGCACCATGATACATATTTTCCTGGATAACCTGGCACGGCACGTGGCACAGCATAGCCTTTGCTAGCCATTTATTCAACAGTGGGACAGATTTTCCTATTGCCTGTTTCCAAGAAGTTACATCCAGTAAGAGAATGGACAGAGAGAAAGAAGGAAGGAAGGAAGGAAGGAAGGAAGGAAGGAAGGAAGGAAGGAAGGAAGGAAACAAGAGGCTCCCATCATACATGTAGGCATGCACATTTGCTATTGCTGGGAAACTTAGGGACAGACTCTCACAGTTGCTCATGTCTTCTGTCCTGTTTTCCTACAATCAGCAGCTAGGCATTCTTCTTAGAAGTTACAGGTGGAGGATGCAGGCAGGTGGCTGGGCGTTCACACTCACGGTCACTTTCTGTGTGTTACGACTTACTTTCTCCCTCTCTAAAATCAGCTATATTTGACTTCACACCCATTAATCAAAATAAAGCAACCAGGTGAGGCACTGCTCTTCGTAGTAGACTCTAGAAGGAGCCACACAAGACGGCTGTTGGCCTGTAAGGTCCTGGGATGAATCACAGAGGGTGACAGGGTTCTGTGGCAAGCACTCTTCATAAATGTCTGGCTAAAGCATTGAGAAGAACTGGAACTAAGTGTGCAAAAGGGGCCAGGGAGGGTGTCTGGAGCAGCTGAAGGCTCGCAGTGTCGTCCCTGCCCCCCAACCAGACAGGGCCGTGTCTGAGGAGGACACTTACGTCAACATGTAGCCAAAGGTTGTATTTCTCGCATAGGTCTGCAATCTCCTGTATGGGATCAAAAGCTCCATAAACAGTTGTGCCTGCAGTTGCATTGACATAGAGTGGAACATATCCCTACGAAGTGAAAGAGATAACAGATTAGTGCTCTTAAAAAAAAAATATATTTCTTTTGTGTGTGTGTGTGTGTGCTGGTGTCCTCAGAGCACAGAGGAGGATTTCAGATAACCTGGAGCTGGGGTTGCAGGTGGCTGTAAGCTTGATGTGGCTCTGGAAGAGTGGAATGCCCCCTTAGCTTCTGAGCTAGCCCCCCAGCCCCCTTATTTGTGTTTCTTTTACCTTTCGCATCTACTCATGTCTATGGGAAGTAATGCAAATAAAAATAACAGGGTTATTTTATTGTTTTTGTTTTGTTTGTTTTGAGTGAGTTTTGTATGCCAGGTCTTTTGGTGCTGTGAACAGAACAGAGAGCATGTAGATAAAAAAATTCCAACATGATGGACTTACAACTACATAAGCAGAATATATAAATATATCAGTGGTAAGTCATGTGACAAAAAACAAAGGAAAGATTAATTAAGTGTTTGGAGTGATGAGCAGGCTTTCACCCAAATGCTTCACTTCTGAACATCATCTAGATATTGTTCTTTGTGGGGGCCATGTCATTCTACGTGGTTTGATAACACAGTTAAACATTTTTTGTTTTGTTTTTTTGGTTTTTCAAGACAGGGTTGTACCTCTGGCTGTCCTGGAACTTACTCTTCAAACTAGGCTGGCCTCGAACTCACAGGGATCCGCCTGCCTCTGCCTTTAGAGTGCTGGGCTTAAAGGCACGCACCCCCAATACCCAGCAACATTATTTGTTTTTAACGAAGTGGGTACAAGCAAAGACTGGAGAATTAGCTCACTTGGCAAAATGCTTGCCTTGAAAGCAGGAGGACCTGAGTTCAAGTCTCAGGATCCACACTTGATGAGCCAAGCATGTTGCTTTGTGCTTATCATCTCAGAACTGGGTAAGTTGAGGCAGGTGGATCCCTGAGGCTTGCTTAACCAACTTAGCCTACTCAGTGACTTCAGACCAGGGAGAGACCTTGTCTCAAATAAATGATGCAGTGCCTAGGAAAGACACCTGAAGATGTGTATCCTCTGGCTTCCACAAACACATGCATACACATGAGCATGCACACACACGCACATAATAATAGTAGTAGGTCTGTAACTGTGAATGCTGAAGCACTAATTCACGGTAAGATGTTGACATGAAAGAAGAGAGCAAAGCAATGAATGAAAAGAGCTAAGATAGGTTGGGGAGATCTATGAGTCTCAGAGAATTTTGGAGCTCAGCTCTTGGGCAGTAAAACTCCCATCCACCTCTTCTGCTGAGGCCCCAGCAAACGGCTACAACCAGAGGAGAAGGCACAAGAAGTTAACTAAACATGCGTCGTGGTAAACGGCCTGGAAGCTACATGGCAGGGCCTTGGGGGGTACATCTGTTCTATGAAACTGCTTTGTTCAGTAGTTTGTCGAACTGCATTTGCCAAGTACCATGAGCCATCTGCTGGGGCACGAAAGCCCTTTGCTACACAGAATCCTAAGATAAAATGGTGCTTATTAAAATGAGATTATATCAAACAAGAAACAGGCAAAAAGTTCAATTCGGCTCAATTTTTCTGAATCCCAGGTAGTTGATTTATTGAAGAACATCACACTAATTACTTGACATATGGTGATTTAATGACTTAATTCTTCATTTTTGCAAAGAAAAAAAAATGCATGTTTTGTAGACTTAGCTTTGGGGCCAAATCCTTTCATAAGTCAGAAATAAGTGAATATCTGAGATAGAAATCTTACAAATGTAATAAAATTATTCTATTATCAAAATTTCGTTGTGTAGGTCAGAAACAGGTTGTTTTTTTAACCAAGTATTCACCGAAGTTTCAGATGTACCAAATCATGCATACCTTTTGCTTGGCTTCAATAATTTTTGCCTCTAAATCAGCTGGAATTATCTTCCCCCTGTAATTAGTATAAAAAGAGAGAAATTAAAGAATCAACAAGATTATACATGAGGACAATCCTTTATCAGCAGCAGCAAAAGTAATTTAATTGGATATTTTCAACAGACCATTAGCAGCTTGGCACACTGTACAGAGCCAGTCCTTAGCACAATAAAACAAAGGTAACAGACGAACGCATTTAATATATGAGAGCCTAATGCTCACTTCGTGCTGCCCACCTTTCATTGCACTTTATCAAGATCACGTTGTCAGTTCCAAAGCCGAGCGCAGCCCCAGCTTTCTTTATGGAATAGTGACTCTGCAACAGATGGGAGGCTTGAGGTTGTAAGTTAGATAGTCCCTTGGAAAACACCACAACCCACAAGCCAGAGACCCCAACTCACGTGTTCTGAGGTGAAGAGGACCAGCTTGGGGACAGCTGCCATGCCCTTTGTCTTAACTTCTGGAAAGTACTTGTAACGAGCAGCCATGATGCTGTACATGTTGGATATGGCTCCTCCTAGCAACAAGAACATATAGCAGGATGTGGTTGGGGCTCTGTGGTGTTTTTAACACAAATGATGAGTGTTTCAAGACATTGGGAAGAGAAAGGACAACATCCTGAAAGTTTTGCTGGCTTCCTTACTCCTAAGGACTCCCCCCTGGACTCTTTGCTCCGAGACCCTGAGAAGTGGCTACACTTATTCCCAAAGCTATGCAGGTGATTTTGCTGGAAGTGATTCATGTATTTCAGTGCCCACCCAAAGCCTAGATAGAACATAAGGAGATGCCATGGCAGTGACTGCAATGACAAGGTGAGTGACAGCCTCCCAGCTTCCGTCTTCTGTGTAATCTGTTCACTGAACAAAGCTGGATCTGTCCCCTGAGTTCAGAAAGACAGAGAAAGAGAGCAATGGAGCTTGCAGAAATAGTGCATCTCTTTGGTTGCTGGCTTGGGTACTCACTTCAGAGAATAGCCCAGCTGAGTTAGTGAATCTAGGAAGGCTCTAAGCTTATATAAACTTACACAAACTCACTCATGCTGTGCTTCATACAGACTCAAGAAAAAAGGAGATAACTATCCAAATCTAGCCAACACAAAATAGTCACTTATGCACTAGTTCCCTGAGAATGAAATAGGTAAATCTGTGGTCTGCTTGAATTGCCCAGACAACTGTATTCCTTATTTCTTCTCTTCCCTTGTATGCAACCACACTGCCTCTAACACCATCTGTAATTGATTCTTACTTCCCCTGCAAGAATAGCTATCTTTATTCTAAAAACTTTATTGTATCTACTTTGAGTTAGAGACTAAAGTAGACACAATATTTGGGCTGAAGTTAGTTTGATAATCTGATTCACTGATCCCTAAATTTTGCCGTTGTCAGAACAGCACCAATTAGCATGACCCAGACGCATCCTTGATTACTCAGCTCAGAAGGGTGGGAACATTCTTTCTAACCTTCACCCTGACAAAGACAGGGATGCAGAGTGTTAAGATCATGGATCACGATATATGCACATATGAAAATATCAGAATGAAACCTGTTACTTTCTATAATTGACTTATTATTACTATTATTATTATTAATTTTGATTTTTCGAGACAGGGTTTCTCTGTTGTAACTCTGGCTGTCCTGGAACTCACTCTGTAGACCAGTCAGGCCTTGAACTCAAAGAGATCCTCCTGCCTCTGCTTCCCAAGTCCTAGGATTAAAGGTGTGTGTCACCACTACCCAGCTGATAGTAATTTTAATAAAAAACAATAAAAGAATTCACATGGGCAGTATTGAGGGCAATCAGTTACAGAGAGAAAAAAAAACCTACCAGGAGAAAATATCCCATCACCATCTTTACTTGACCATCCAATGATCTCTCTCATCTTCTTAAGTGTGATCTGTTCCATGAGAACAAATACAGGTGCGATTTCATATGTAAACCTGGAGTGGTAGTGAAAGGAAGGAGGAAAACGAAGAAATAAATATACTCATCTGGGAACACAGACCATTGGGTCGGAAGTCATAGTTGGGTACTAAATATGGATACTCAACCACTAAAATTATTTGTTTCCTAAAAACAAATACCACCATTCCTAAAGTGTCCAAAACCAGCCTGGGTTACCAAGAGAGGTGGTGGGAAGGTCTGGTGTGAGAGATTTCACCAGCAAAAGGGTCTCACCTGTGTCAGGTGTGGTTCACCCGGAAGACAGGATTCACCATTGCCATTTGTAGGGCAGTACAAACATTAATGTGAAAAACTGCATTTTAGCTTGTACTTACAATCTGTTGGACCACTTTTTTAAAGGACTGCCAGCTTCATGCTCGTGGGCACAGCTAAGTCTACCTTGAGGAAACAATGTAAATGTCTGAAAGCTGACTGTGAAGATAATTGGGAATATTGACCCATGTTTTAAAGATCTCAATTTAATTATCTACATGTTCTTTCTCCTAATAATCCCTAAGGAAAACTGTGTATCTGTAACTCTCTGAAGTCAATACCTGTCAAAAATAATTAGAAGTGATGATTTTCTAATTACAAATCATAAATAACACGAAGACAGTCAACTTGCATACACATCTGATTGTGAGTATCAGATCTCCTGGGCAGGTTGCATGTGTCTCCCGACAGATGTCAACGAAGCAAGCCATGTTCTTTTAAAAGAAGTTCAAAGCAGTGACATTGTCTGGTAGGACAGTCATTGCAGCAAGATCAGGGTACCAAACAAGGTTCAAGAGAAGCCAAGGAAGACCATCCCCAGAAAATCGAGCCTGAAGACAGAACGTTGTTACTAAACTCTGAGGCTCTTTTTCTTGCTTTGGCTTGAACTTCTTAAGCTTTAGCATCTGTGGGCTGAGCCAAGACCATCCTAGCTGAAAAGAGATGCCTAGACTGACCCAGCCAAGAGAATACAAGAGGCATTGTTATCATTTCGGGGGCTTGGGTTGGATTCCAATGCCAAAGACTAATGGGAATCTTGCTTAATGATTTAGAAAAGCTATTTGCAAGAATGAGATAACTGTTGTGTATGTAAAACACAGGTGAAGCCACTAAGCTTTAATCAGGAAGGAAAAAAAGCAGTCACATCAATCATGTGGCAGTGCAAGAGGGCAAAAAATACCCAAGAGGATCCTCAGGATATGTCTGGTGGGAGGAGGAGAAGGATTTTGTTTCAAAAGAAGTATATGCATTTTTCTTGGGGGGGGGTCCCCTGGAACTTTGGGAGGAAGACCCTTGGAAACCATGTGTTCAGTTACCATCACCTCTGGAGGTCACACTCATGCTTGGGTTCTGCTCTGAGCCCCATCACCGTAGCAACCAACACTCCCTCATGTCTGATGGCCTGATAAAGGAAGAAGAAGAGAAGGATTCCTGGTTTAGCCTGGGATGCTGAATGTAGCAAGAGGCAAACTCATGGTTTGCATCTCCACATTGCTGACCAAATGTATTATCTGTGGTTCCACTGTTTTTCGGAAACGTTGGAATGGCCAAAATGTTTGCATGGTGAAGAGATACTGGTGTCGTTTGTATGCTTGGGTCTCACAATATAAAATACCAACAAGAGATCTCTTTAGGTCAAGGAAAGGAACAATGGAATCACAAACCACAATATCAAAACCATTTCAAGGACTGGATGAAAGTTGAGTGAGAGGCAAGTCAGTATTAGATGGTCAGGTAGGAACCTTGTGGGGAGGGAGAGTGTGTGGGACTGAAAAGGAAGGAGTTGATGTGATGTGCGTTTCAGGATAGAATCAACTTGACCCTCACATTTGCATGAATCAATCTTCCTTGCTAAGGACCAGGAACATGACCGGCCCTTTCAGGATAGGCAAGAAGAGTCTAGAGTTTCATCAGGAGACTATCTGGTCTCATATATTTCTGAGTCTTTATCTATGTTGGGTATATGGTTCCTAAATCTTCTTTCAGTTCTGTTCATCAAATACAGAGTGGCTGTCCTGTGTCTCATGGTCCCCTATATTTGGAGAAGGACAAAGGTGTTATGACACAGCATCCCCAAGCTTGGGATGGAGATGCACTGGGATGGCTCCAGCGTTTGGTTCTTGACCTGAGCTGCGTCTTGCGTGAGGGTCTCTGCCTTGGTTTGAGGGGCCAGTTATCTCACGGCTAGTACTATAGTGACTCCTGAACTTGGTCCTGACGTACTTCCTCTCCTAGAAGCTGGGAGAAACCTTTTGGAAGAGAAGAGGTGTGTGTACCTAGGACAACTACACATTTGCAAATTCTTCTGGATACTTACTGGTCATGCTTGCTGATTCCTAATCTGACAAGTGGGGCAATGAGGTGTTTTGTTCCAGATACTTCTGACCCTACCTGTCAATATCAATATCAATATCAATATCAATATCAATATCAATATCAATATCAATATCAATATGACTCTGGGTCATATTTGTAATTATGGTGAGAGGGGTCTTCCTGTATCCATATTCTTATGAAAGGCTTTGAAGTTTACAGTAGCTCTTGACTTAATTGGATCACAGACCCCTTTAGGGATACTAGGAAAACTATAGCCTCTATCTCCAGGTTAAAGGTATGAATGAACAGATTATTTTGTGTACAACTGTAAGAAATTCTTCCCTGTTCAACTTGGACCTCGGGTTAGAAACCCCTTCCCTAAATCACAGACGAAAGATGAAGTCAAGAGATCAAAGGTAAGTGCAGATCCACAAGAAGCTGCTGGGATGCCAAAGTCAAAGTACAAGGCTCCATTTCAGGGTCCGAGATCAGTAAAGTAGTCCCGCAGAAGGCCTTGGGCCATAGTCTAAGAATGTGGATTGGGATTAAGGCTTTAAAACAGCAAGAAGGGAAGTCGCTAAGGCGGGGTTCTGAGTGGGGAGGTAGGTGTGCCACTTGACAACCCACCTCACCTTGTGCTGATGTGTTGTTGCAGTCTGTCAGTCATTAACTGTGTCAATTGTCTGTTTTTCACTGTTTAGAGTTGTGGTTCACCAAGAACAGAGATCGCCTTTTCTAGCTTCCCTCCCTGGAATCATGAGGCTAGCTAAGGCTGAACACCTGCTATGGAAAGTGTTGTGTGTGGCTTCTGAGATTTTTTAGCAGTAACACTATGTCTCTGCTTTGCCTGCTCTTTCCTTCCTCACTTCCTCAGGCCCTCAGTCCCTCATGTCCTCTTGCTTTCCTGAGTTTTGAAACAGGAAGTAAGGGCTAGAATTTCAGCCATCAGCATGCAGTGTGAAGTAACTTTGTAGCTGAGAGTTTTATGCTATAACATGAACCAGAAAGGCACAAAGGAACCTGGATTTTTGGTGACTTCTTGGCTGAGCACTTTGATGAAAGATTCTTCCACGCTGGCTGTTGTCCCAATCCTCTTAGACTTTCTCTCTCTATAGGTGTGGCAGGTGACATAAGTAAGATACTTAAGGGGAGCTTAGGGAGATGTTCTTTTGTCCAGAAATGGCAAGAGTTAGAAACAAGAGCTAGGAGGCCGTGTGTGCCTACCTACCCTGGGGGGTATGGGTATATTATATACCGTAGGCACTTAGGACTGAGCCATTGTTAAATCTTCAGGACCATTCTGTAGCGAAGACATCACCGTCCCTGTTTTTCATGATGAAAAGACAGAAACTTAGAAGTACATCGTGATTTGTGTGAGATCTCAGTTGTCGGTTTCAGGGTCAGAAATCCCTTTATGTCGTAGCTGTTTCTCCATGACAAATGGAAATTGCTTGTTGCAGGCTCTGCTCTGAAAGTTTATCCCTCAGTGTATGATGACTGATAATTCCATAGGAAATTTCTCCAGTGTAACTTTCATGAAAACAAAGCAAGAGATGTGTGAGATTCCCCAGGCTCACAGCAGAGACGTGAGACAGATCTTGCTGTTGCAATTACATATCACACCAGGTATTGTTGCTTATACAACCTGCCCAGTTGTTCTTGGTGGTTGCTTTGGAAGAGAAAAGGAGCACATGCCAAGAACAGCTACACATTCGCAAAGTTTATATTGGATCCTCATTGATCCTGGGAGAACAGGACCCAGAGCTGCAGGAACAAGCTGGTCTGAAAGCATGGACATTCTTTCTTTGCTAAACAGTCAGATGCCCTACCCTGCCACCAGAATGAGGATAATAGATCATTCTTTGAAAGGACTTTCCAGAAGTATAGTAATTACACTCTTTCACCAGTGCTAACCAAACTCAAAGGATGTGAGGCGGGAGGGGAGGTATGAACATATCAGTAATTAAATCACAACTGCCCAGAATAAAGCTCTCTTGCTAGCCTCTCCCAGGCTTGTTTGGAATGGCGTTCCTAGCTGAAGAAGGGATTGTTACAAGGGAGCGAACGCTACTCGCACGCCTGCAATGAGGCCACACGTCATGATCTTCCAGGGCACCTGGCTGAGGACAGTGTCCGGAGAACAGTCATCACTTCTCACACGATGTCTGTCTCTAGAGCTGACAGGAGCTCTTTCTCTATTCTAAATAACCTTCTCTATCGATCTGTTGGAATCGAATCATATTTTACAAATACCTCCTGTTCAGTGGAGAGGCAATTACTATGTGTCATTTAGCTGGGTTTGGCCTTGACCTCAGTTGTCTGGGACATATTTTAGTGTTTCATGGCTGAGCTGAGCTGAGCTAAGGGAAGAGTAAAGAACTTTGATTTTATGAATATAGACCAAATTGGGGGGGGTGGGGCGCCACACAAAAAAACCCCAAAAACAAACAAACCAAAATGAGTCTGTGAGAGTTTTCTGATTCAAGAAAAGCTTTTTAGGAGATTTGGTTATAAATGGTTCAAAGGATGAACTCTTTATTTTCCTTGCCTATCCTTAATAGTAGCTACAGCCAGAGGCCCTAAGAGCACATATTTAAGGATGCTGGGTGAATATGGTGCCTATGTAACTATGGCCTTGCTGAACATGTACTTCTTTGGGGAGGGAGGGGGTCAGGGGAGCTCAAACCTGTGGCCTTGGAGATGCTTAGCAAGGGATCTACCACTGAGCCACACCCCCAGCCCAGACGCAAACATCCTTCTACTCTGCGTTTCCGCTTATTTCCTAAATTGCTGGGTTAAGACAAACAGACTGAATTTCCTAATTTAAGTTGTTCCTTCCTGTTAGATGCTGCAATTAAGCATTCGTGCATTTTTTTTATCAGGTTATAATTAGTATGTTATGGTGTGTGCACTTGGTGGTAAATATTTTATTCTACAAACCATGGTAGAACAAAGATGACAAAGGGGGCCTTTGTGTGTGGGGGGGCCATGGAGGCAACTGGATCTCTGACCTGCATTGCTGTCTTTTGAAGTCTCAGTGATCCAATGTGAACACCCCGTGAAGAAGCCATGACTTGGGAGCAGGGAGTGTGAAGCACTTTCATTTTCTAGTCAGCTGAATTGTTATGCCGTTCGGCACAATTTAGCTTCATTTGGCCTATTTACCCTTTACATTTTGCCTGAATTTCTGAATGTGGTTTTAGTATTTTGAGTCACAGCGCTAGACAGCCCTGGGATGTGCATGAGCAATTTAAACAAGACGCCCTTTTGGCTTTGTGGCTGGCCATGGTTTAAGAGGAACAGAGTACCTGGAACTGTAAGACCCAGTACCCGTTGCCGGTCAAGTGGCAGGACCAACAGTCCCACTCCTTCACCTAAGTTCATTTTTCAGAATCTACTTTGTAATAAACTTAAAAAGTGAGTCACGGGTGGAAGTGGAGTACAATGGCGGAATGCGTGCTTCACGTGCCCCAGGCCTGGGTTTCGTCCTTGGTGCCACAGAATAACTAACAAATCATAAATAAATAGCTTCTCCACATTGCTGCCGTGACAGGCACCCCTGTGGTTCTTACAGTTATTATTAACTTTCTGTAGTAAATTTGCTTCATTAATTTCCTTCGGATACTTTAATCGAATGCTGTGCGTTCAGTTCAATGCTGGATGCGTTGATGGAAGGTAAAACACTCACTGGTGTTGGTAGAAAAGATAATCGTCCTTCAGCTATGGTGACCTTTCATATCTTGTACTATATTCTTACCCCTAAAGAGGACACTCATGTGTACAGGAAATCTTGGGGTGATTGCAAAGACTACCCAGGTTGTACTTGCACCCCGAGAATCTTCGAATAAGTTTCATATGCATTTAAAAGATGGCAGAAAAAAATGAAAGTGTTGTCTACATAAGCAAGCCGAGGTTTCCAAAGTGTCCAACTCAGCAAAAACCATCAGTTGTTTTGAAAGGAATACATGCTATATCTGCTGCAGATTAAGGATGTTGTAGAATTTTCAGCTAATCCATAGGTTGATCAGACTGATTTGTGGCTAATAATAGCTTAATTATGGAGAAAATACAGTCTAAGTGGTAAATACCAATGTGCTTGGACGGGAGAGGAAACCCGAATCAGCCCAAAGCATGGCCTTTTAAGACGCACATCCAGAGAGACAGTCTGTTATGCGATGTCACACAGAGATTTCAAAGCTAGGTATCGTTTTTCTCAAGCAAGCTCTTGCGACATTATTCAAGAATAGTTTCTCACGTATTGTCAAGTGAACTAAATTTGTGACAAATCTAAAAGATTTTATGAGAAAAATGAGCTATAAGAGAACAGACCATCCGAGTTGAACTTTTTTAAAACAGCAATCTATATGCATCACATCTGCTTAAAAGAAAAGAACACATGGGACTTACATATTGGTATTGGCAGTTGACGTCAGCCATTCACCAGCTAAACCAATGATATCCAAACCAGTAGAGAGCTGGTTAAAAAATCGAGGATGACCTAGAGAGGCAAGCATTAAGAAGCAAGCATTAAGGCAAAGCCAGAGTTTTCAAGCTGTCTTCGGAGCAAAGGACTGGACCACATGGATGTGCTCTCCATCCTGTGGTCTGACATAGTTCTCCAAGGGTACTGGAGAAGGAAGAAGAGGGTAACCAACAATTAGCACCAAAGATACCCTCGAACTTCTATGTTTCTAGGGCAGCATGCTTTTAAATAAAATTTTTTTAAAAAGCCTGAAAATTGGGGCTGGAATGATGCTTAGTGGTTAAGAACACTGGCTGCTCTTCCAGAGGTTCCAGGTTCAACTCCCAGTACCCACACACTTGCTTACAACTATCTGTAACTCTAGTCCCAGATGATCCGATATCCTCTTTTGGTCTTTGTGAGCACTTCATGCACATGGTACACAGGCATACATATGAATAAAACACCCATACACACAATATAATGAAATAACAAACATACTTATAAAAACTGAGATTTGTGAAGTGAGCCACACTGTCCAATATCTTATATGTTGACTTTCTGCTGAGCTCCTTTGCCACATTAATTTCTTCAATTATGAGAAAGAGTATAGTAATGCCCTGTGTGGTGATGCATGCCTGTGATCTTGACACTTGGGGGCAGAGGCAAGAGGATTATGAGTTCAAGGCCAGCTTGGATCACAAGGGAAGATCTTTTCTTAACTCCTTATTGAAGGATGTGGCAGTTCATATTCTTTTCATATATATTGCAACGTTCACTCCCAATATCCCAAGGATTTTACGTACCAGATTGAAATTGGCTAATGGAGAAGAGGCTGGAGGCCTCATAGTTATTTCTGTGAATCCACCAAGCCTAGGGGAAGTTTCGGGTCTGATCTGACGCGGAGATCAACCACCAGTCTCTTGGTCTCTGGGACAAATGTGATGTCAAGCACCAGTGTCTTTTGTCTATCTAGAGTTAGGTGCCCATTAAAGTAACGGCGCTAAACAGATTAAGAACTGAGCTGACCCAGCATCTTCTTTGTGAGTAGGCAGATCAGTCCTCATTCAGTTACTGAGCACAGAAACGCTTATGTTCTGTGACTCAAAAGTCCTGTGCAGCCCATAGTGTGCTTTAACCAGGTCTGCCCTCAGCAAACTTAGGACTGTTGGCAAGTTTTTGCTAACTTAATGTTCACCAAACACTCATCAGACTTGGCTCAGCTGTCGTGAAGATATCACCACAGTAGATTATCTGAAGACGGTGCTGGGGAGATTTGCTGACTGCTGTGTCTCCAGTGGAAACTGCCATTGTCTGTGAAGAACTGTCAGAGAGCGAGTGTTTAAGTGTTCCTGGTCTAAGTCTCCCCCCTGAGAATCTGTTTTTCCCTCAATGTGCTGGGAGAGGAGGAGTCATTTTTCTTCAGGAATATGGCAGCTGGTAGGTGCTCACATTCAGGCAGAAGGCCCTGCACCAGGTACATTCAGGCAACACTAACTGGACTTATTAGATTAGTACTGGATTACGAAGAAGCACAATCACACTCTATTTGATACTGTGTCAAAGCCACACAACATGGCAGAAGAACACAGAGACAGAGACTGACACCAAGTGAAACAGTCTGTCCACTGAGGCCCAGTACAAAGGTCTCTCAACACCCTTTATCAGATGGCTGCAGCCCCCGCCTCCGGAATACTCTAACAGAGTTTCTTCTGAGTAGCAACCTAGTTTAGATGTCAGTCCCTTCCTCCCTCCCACCTCCCTTCTTTTCTCCCTCCCTCCTTCCCTTCCTCATTTTTTGCTCTTTCTGTTACTTTTTTAGATAGGTCTTGTTAGGTAGCCCAGACTACCCTCAAACTGGGGAACTTCACCTTCTAAGAGTTGACTTTATACACATGCACCACCAGGTCCAACCACAGATTTTGATTTCTATTGTGACCAACAGGAGACTGGGTAACGCATGGCTTAATGTCAAGTAAGGGAAGAAAGTCATTTTGAAGTTGGGTGCATGGGGTTCATTATACAATTCTACTTTGGCATAAGTTCAAAATTTCCATAATGAGAAGTTAAAAAAAGAACAAGTCCAACAACCCCCTAAGTGGTTTCTCTGATTGAAGGCTGCCTCGTCTCTGTGTCAGCTCCTGGGAAATCTGTATGGGCTGGGTCCTTTGTTAATTTGTAGAACAATTCTGAATGCCACCATATCCCTTCTTAAGACTGTACCCGGAGCAGTGTGCTTTCTCTATGAAAACCTAAATTTTGGCTGTTAATGTACTAATATCCTTCTAAACATTTCTGATGTATGTCAGGGGTTTAGCCTATCGTTGAATGTATACTCTAAATTACAGATCAGCAATCAGGAGCTGGCTTTTGACACAGCAGCAATGGCGCCCTTTAACCAGTGCCAACGCTGTGAAGGGCAGCAGAAAGTTCCACGTGGTGTGGAAGATTCTGCACTCTGTAAATGCAAATGTCTGCTTCTGGAAGCCGCTGTGCAGGTCAGAAGTGAATGGCCGGAGACTAAACATCTCAGAGGATTCACACAAGGAGCTAATGATATGCTTTCTCTGACCACAGGCATGAGATGCTAGCGTGACAAAGTTCTGTGTTTTCTTTGAGAGATATTTCAGGCTTTAGTGGATAGATAGATAGATAGATAGATAGATAGATAAATTCCCTAACATGAAGAGAATGTATAGTGCAAACTGATGAGACACAAATTTTGGCTAAAGCAAATCAAGCAGAAACGTAGGGAATTCTGATTTTCTTTTAAATCGGTGAAATAGTACTTCTCCTCAGGAATACGTTAGCCATCACACCAATGGGGTGGTAGTGGAGCTGAACTCACGAGTGCTTTCTCTAACAAGCAACACAGACTTTGTGCATACAATTGACTTTGGTCTATCCCAGTAGTTTTTAAATGAAACTATACTTAGGCCAATGGTGCTGGCTGACCTCAAAAGCTACTTGGAATTCCTTATTTAAAACACTTCTTTGGCCAGGCGGTGGTGGTACTGCATGCCTTTAATCCCAGCACTTGGGAGGCGGAGGTGGGCAAATCTCTGAGTTCAAGACTGGTCTGGTCTACAGAGCAAGTTCCAAGACAGCCAGAGTTACAGCAGAGAAATCCTGTCTCGAAAACCAAAAAAACTAAAAAACCAAAAAAACAAACAGAAAAAAGCAACCCAGCTTTTCTGACATCCAGTCACCTTATTCAGTGTTATTGCCCCCAGCTTCCCCAATTTTGATCTTCAGTCTATCTTCTAGGGGTTTCAATGGGGGGAAATAAAGGTACAGAGAGAAAGAAGCAGCAGGAACAATAACATGCCATTCAGGCCTTGGCTTTCCCCTGTGATGGCAGCTGTGCCAAGGGCCCCCAATCCCTGAAGATCTGTCTGCCTAAGGGTCAGTAAAGCTAGGCAGAAAGGGGAAGAGTCACCAGGCAAAGAAACTCTTCTTTACTGTGGTGCTAAGAAACAGCTCAGACAGAGGTTTAAAACATCTTTGAACTTGGGATAATTGAAAAGTAACCACTTGAGCCAAGATTGCTGATTAGAGAGGACTCTGGAAAGGTGAGGAGGGGGAGAAAGGACAGCTCCAAGTAGGAAATAGGACTTGGTGGCTCATTTGGAATATGACATAAAGGGGAGAAGGGGGGAGGGAGGGAATGAGGGAGGGAGGGAGGAGAGGGGGGAGGGAGGGAGGAGAGGGGGAGGGAGGGGAGGAGAGGGGGGAGGGAGGAAGGGAGGGAGAGGGAGACAGAGAGGAAGAGGGGGGAGAGGGAGAGAGAGAGGGAGGAAGAGAGAGAGAGAAAGAGAGGGAGGGGGGTAGACAAACAGGGAGGGAGGGAGACAAAGAGGGAGAGAGAGAGAGAGGGAGAGAGAGGGAGGAAGGGAGGGAAAGAGAGAGGGAAGAAGAGAGAGGGAGAGAGAGAGGGAGAGAGAGGGAGCCAAAGAGGGAGAGAGAGGGAGAGAGAGGAAGAGAGGGAGGGAGGGAGGGAGGGAAAGAGAGAAGGAAGAGGAGAGAGAGAGGGAGAGAGAGAGAGAGGGAGAGAGGGAGCCAAAGAGGGAGAGAGAGGGAGGGAGAGGGAGGGAGGGAGGGATGGAGAGAGAGACAACTTTCAGGTGGAGATGGGGGGGATCTTTTGGGTGTTCTGGATTGAATTGTATTCCTCAAAAAGATGAATTAAATTAATCTCAATCTTTTGTTCCTGTGACTATGACTCTACATAGCAATAGAGTTTTGCAGATACAAACAAATCAGACGAGGTCATTCTGAATTGGGTAGTCCTTACTAAAGAAAGAGAAAAATATGGACATTCACAGGGAAGAGACTATGTGGAGGGAAGGGCAGAGGCTAACGTGAGCGACCTACAAGTATGGGGTGCCAAGGATCTGATGTCCACAAGTAGTCTGTAATGAAACCCTTAGAAACTGACACCTAAAGAGAGGGAAACAGGCTAGTTCCCCAGTGTAAGTGACCAGAAGAGGAGGTGGGATTCCCCAGAAGGACACAGAACGAAGTGGACCTGACAAAAGACAAAAGGTCACTCTGTTCGCTTTAGGTTATGGACAGCCCGAAACAAACACAGTGCTCTATTACCATATATCTAAACCTTTTTTAGTTTTAAAAGAAATTATGAGCTTTTGCCAGGGCTGCTCCAGTCATTGTGGCCACTGAGCACCTGGTGCCTCATCAAGGCAAGGCTTCTTCAACATGACTTGGCTATGCTCCCGACCAGCTAGGCGAGATGAATGGTCAACCTGTCTCTTACTCTTACCTGTACGAACCCCGTACTTTAGGGTATCTCTACAGTCAACCAGGATCTGCTCCAGAGACTCAGGGTGATCAGACAGCTCCAAATTAAATCCCTCCATGCCTTCCAACAACTGGTGTGGGTGGTGGAAGTCCAACACCTTGGTGGAACGATCAAATGTCTTGCGGACATAGTTGAGGAGTATGTCCACCACCTCCAGTAGGAACTGCACAGTTTGCTCCTCCCCGTTCTTAGCTGGAAGCAGATCTAAGCAGAGAGAGGAAGCCAAAGAGAGATTACTACCTGCCTCATACCAGGGTTTCCTGGGTCAGCCTTTAGAGAGGCTTGGTTGCTTTCCAGGATATGGATCTGCACTGAGATGTGGACACCCAGCCCCCAGAAGGATGCACCAGTGCCCACACAATGACATTTGATGTGTTCCTAGGGCTTCCTATACTTTCTGATAGTCAGACTTGTTCATATGAGGGGGGCGGGGAGTGGAGTGTTTAGAGAAACCTCAAGCAGCTGACCCTGGCAGCTGTCCATTTGCTGAATGGACACCTGGGAGGAACACACTGTAAAGTACTTCTGTTGGCCTCCTGGGGACCAGGTGTCCCTGTGCATCTGGCTTGGTGTTAATGATTTGCTTGATCTGTGGGTGGCAGAGGGTGGGGCTGCTGTGGATACAGGCTCTAGGACAGTAGTTCTCAACCTTCCTAATGCTCTGGCCACTTAATACAGTTGTGATGACCCCCAACCATAAAACTATTTTCATTGTTACTTCATAACTGTAGTTTTGTAACTGTTATGAATCATACTGTAGATTGCAGATGGTCCTAGGAAACCCCTGAGAAAGGGTTGTTCCATCTCCTTTGGGGTTCGTGACCCACAGGTTGAGAAACACTGCTCTAGAAGCTGACAGGAGGCCATTGCCTTTCTGTTGACTTCATCCTTTGAGGCATAGATTTTTTTTTTCAGGTATCTGGAGGTGATTTGGACTCTACACTCTGTCGAGGAGAATTAGAAGGAGGGGTGAACAGGAAGGAGAAGAGTCCTGACTAAAATTTCCAGGATAGTACAAGAGCAGGTTGTGTGGCCATCCATAGCATGGCTGTACCAGAAGTTTAATGAAGCTGTGGCTTCTGTGGATCTGTGTGAGCTGCCAAGGAGAGCCTGGTAGAGTGCGTCCCAAGGCCTGCATTGCAGAGCCAGCAGGAGCTGGGAAAAGATCTTCAAAGGGAAAATGAGGCTCCCATCTTGGGTCATGAAGCTTCCCATGGGGTTTTGGGGAGAGAGTGTGTGTGTGTGTGTGTGTGTGTGTGTGTGTGTGTGTGTGTGTGTGTGTCGGGGGGGCTAATATTGGAGGATGAGTGCTAATAAGAGAACCATTCGATTTTCTGATTGTAAGGTTCTTTTAGATTCTGAGATTCTGCGAGTCCTCTATTTGTCTCTGGGACTGTCTTTAGAATTCAGTAATTCATAGACTTCCCTCATCTACCTTCCAAAAACGGCAGGGGCCTGGGGCAGCAGGGAAGGAGGGGTTCTGCTCTATAAGAACATCAGAAAAGCAGTTTCATGAGGGTTCACGGAGAATTATGCGATTTCTTGGTGAAAGAAGTAAAATTTCAGGGAGGAAAGCCAAGACACTCAAATGAGGAACCAACTGGTTAAGTTGGGTGGGGTCTGGGGAGGGACCACCTTGAGCAAACAGGTTGGAGAAGTCCGTCTCTGTGCGTCTGAAGCGGGAGCCTGGATCGCTGTTCTCACAGGAAAGCAGGTTCTTGGAGGACTGCCTCTCCCTGAAGGCGCTCACAAGGCGACTCTTCTCTTCCAGGCTATTGGTTCTTTGCAAGAAGCCTAAAGTGCAAGAAGCTAGGTCAGAGAGACTGGGAACTACCCAGCCACCAAAGGCTGCCCACCCGGCTGACCCTCCAAGCAGGGCTCTCACTTCTGCTGAGAAGAGAAGCCACCGAGTGTCTGCGTTTTATATACATAGTGACTCTGGCACTGCTTGCCTTCAGGCGGGGAGGGGCTATGTCAAGTGTCATCAGCGTGCATACCCAGTCATGCAAGAGACGAAAGCAGCAAGTGAGCTGCATCTCCTCTCTGAATGTGATGGCAAACTTGGAATTAACTGGACTGGACAGCTTCCACTCCAGTAACCCACCCCAGGATGGGTTTGGAAAGAAGGGACCCAGAAAGGATGCTGCCAACATTGAGGTTGTAGGCTACAGAACCAGAGGGGTGAGGATGGGCAAGGAAGGAGGGCGAAGACCAGCAGAAGGAGGAAGGGAGAGGACAGTAGAGTGAAGATGAGGACAGCAGAGGGGAGGGGGAGGATAGCAGAGGGGAGGGGGGAGGATAGCAGAGGGGAGGGGGAGGATAGCAGAGGGGAGGGGGGAGGATAGCAGAGGGGAGGGGGAGGACAGCAGAGGGGAGGGGGAGGACAGCAGAGGGGAGGGGGGAGGATAGCAGAGGGGAGGGGGGAGGACAGCAGAGGGGAGGGGGGAGGATAGCAGAGGGGAGGGGGGAGGATAGCAGAGGGGAGGGGGGAGGATAGCAGAGGGGAGGGGGGAGGATAGCAGAGGGAAGGGGGGAGGATAGCAGAGGGAGGGGGGAGGACAGCAGAGGGGAGGGGGGAGGATAGCAGAGGGGAGGGGGAGGATACCAGAGGGGAGGGGGGAGGATACCAGAGGGGAGGGGGAAAGCAGAGGGAGAATGGTGAGGGCATCAGAGAGAAGCGGGCAAGGAAAGCAGAAATAAATGGATGAGGAAAGTAGAGGGAGAAAGAGTAGGGTGAGGGCAGCAGAGGGGAGGGGGGAAGGACATAGAGGGGAGGAGAAAGACAGCAGAGGGGAGAGGGGAGGAAACAAAGGAGAGAGGGGGAGGGCAGCAGAGGGAGGAAGGATAAGGTCCTGGAAGTAAGGAAGATGTATTTCTGGCACCAGGTAAATATCATAGGTAAAATCTTTTTTTGTCTTGAGTATGCAGTGCAGCTTTTCCTGAGTTACCCCTCTCCACTGATAAAAGTATTAGAGGGAAAGACAAGAAAGCTTCACCGTCTCACGGCCTTGACATTGACTTAGCTATAAGTACTTATGGAGCACTCGTGGAAAAGCAGTTTGTTATTTATTTGGCAAAGGCAGATGAAGTGAGACCAATCTCCCAGCCTCCAGAAGCTTCAGTCTGGCAGCTGGCCACCTCTGTTACAGTAATGATAGAAAGCTATCCTAGAAGCATACTGAAATGAACTCTGAGATCTGGTTGGGATTCTCAGCACCCCATGGCTTCTCCCAAGAAGAAGGAAAAATCTCACTTACCCATGGGGTACAATGTAAATACCCCCCTCCCCGCGGCATTCTGGGAAGCAAGGTTGAACCCAACGGGCTCCAGTGCCTGCCAACTAGGAGCATGCCCCCTTCCCTGATCAAGCACTGCACCCTTCTCTTTTCTTAGCATCACCCCCCCAACACAGCCTCAATCCTAGACCCAAAGGCAGCAGGGTAAAGAGAGAAAACACAACATTTCTTGGTGACCCCAAAGCTGTCTTTATAGAGATCAAGATTCTTGGGGCACACAGTGCTCTAGAGTCCAGAGCCAGGAGACAGCACTCATTCACTAGAGGGATGTAGGGTCCTGACCCCTGGCACTGGTGCCCTCTGTCCAGAACAATGATTATAGAGTGGGTCTGGCTGGAGAAACCAAATCTCTGTGGCCCAATGATGGGTGGCCCTGCCCATCTGAGACCTACCCTGAAGTCTCTATCAGTCTCTATCATCTGCCTGGGCTTCTGACTCATTCCTGAGGAATCCTACATCTTTCCACCTGGCATCCCCTTTGGAAATTGGACTCTGATTAGGCTTTAGATGTGCTCCCCCAAGGTGGTTTTCACACAGGCTCACCCAGAGATGTCCTGATGAGATAGGGAGACACAACTTTAGATCTGAATCCCATTTGGGGCCACCCTTTCTGTAGTGCAAGAATCAAAATGTTCTGTAGATCCCGGTTTTTATTTTTCATAGGGCATATTCACACTGCATTATAAACTGTGTTTAGAACACTGGTGTGATAAGGTTAACTTTCTTTGCAATGCTGGGGATTGCTGATGTGAATGTTTAATGTACAATGCCTTCTTTTACTTCATTTTGGAGTTTTTTTTTTTCTTTTAATATTGAGATCCTCTTGGCTCAGGGAGCTATTTGCATCTCCAGGAATGATGAGGTGGAGGAGAATGAAATTAAGTGGAGGATGATATTGAGGGGAGTGCTTTAACAATGGCCTGACTAGTAGGGGGTCCTGGCTAGGGATCCTGGAAACTTCCCAGGAGCACCCTACATTCTCTCTTGTCTGTCCCCAGCTACCAGGATTTAGTGCTGGCCTGTGAGTAACTGGCCCAGGGGAGAGAGATTGCAATTGTGTTGGCCAGCTACCCACCCTCAGATGCAGACATCCTGACAGGACTCTCCCTCCTAACTGGTGGGTGTTCTGCATTATCATGCCCTAACTCAAAAGGCCAGGGCCCCAGTGGACTGCGTGGAACCAGAGAGCTCCATGATCCAGTCAGTGTTTGCAAGTGAAGCTCCAAGAGAGGTGTGGCGTAAAGACACATGGTCATCGGCCCCAGGAGATGCCGAAGCCCAGTACCGTGCCACTTTGGGAAAGGGGCTCCGTTTTGATTTTTATGAATACACAGCATATTAACAGATCTACTTTTTTTTTCCCCCCACAAGAAACCAGAGATATGAGTGGTTGAGGTACCTCTATCTTTAAAATAGGCAATTGATTAAAAACTTAGACACATGTGTGGAGGGACTGTCTGGGCAGCGAGTTTTGGACTTCTACAGAGGTAAGTGAAGGAAGACCAAGGACATGCTGGAGAACTGGCAGGCCAGAGCTTAGGCATGCTTGCCACTGACTATCTAGGTCATGCCACCATGCCTGCAGCAGCCGTTCTCCAGCTCTTGGCAGAACCCTGGGTTTCTTCCATCTGATTACTCTCCCAGGGGGGTTCTGCCTCTAGAGCAGAGGGTATGGCTGGTGATACCCTGGCCTTCATTCCCCAGAGTAAGAAGAAGGAGGTAGGAGATGGTGAGAGCTGAATCTTAACAAAGCCTGCAGATGCTTAGGGGGATCATCCAAGGTGATGGATTTGAAGGTAGAAAGAGATGATTAGGTCCTTGGCTGTCAAGCCATCCTAGTTTGGTCAAGAAGGTGCAAACCTCCACGTGGTAAAAGGTCTGGATGGGCTGGTGGGGGGGGGCACGTGTTATGGATTCAAGCTCAACACTAAAGACTTCACTCTGCTTCTACCTGCTAAAAATGGAAAGCCAGAGTTGGCCCAAAGTATGGGAAATAAATCCTTGTTTTGTCTTCTTCCAGCACCAAGCCTGGTGGGAAGTCCTGTGGCCCCAAAGGCACAGCGTTTTAGTGAAGGGTCATTTTCCAACAGTGCTGTCCTCTGCTACCCTCCCCTCACTCAGGTTGCAACTTCTTCCAAAATGTGTGTGTGTGTGTGTGTGTGTGTGTGTGTGTGTGTGTGTGTGTGTAAAAAGAGAGGAATCTCTTCAAGGATGACAGCCCCCAACCCCATGCCCAAGAGCTCTCTATTGTCAGAGGAGGCAGAAATGTAATGACAACTTAGAGCCCTGAATCTGGTCTCAACCAGGCCCCAACTTTATCTTGGCCCTTTTCCCTTTGAGGACATCGGGTCTCTCCAACAGGAGCATCTGGAGCAGGAGGCAGGATGGAGACTCTCCCTTCACACCCTCGCTCCCATAGACCTGCCTTCAGAAAAGTGGCCTTCACCCGGAACCTGTCCCTACCGGCAGCATTGCAAGGCCCAGGCAGACCCCAGGGCTGCTTCCGTTCTACTTGCCGCGGGTTGTACTACAATGACAGCTGCAGAAGGCAGGGAGAGAGCCGTGGCGCCGGAGGGACCAGGCGGGAAACGGACCATTAAGTCGGGAATGGCTGGGTGGGAGTGGGAAGGGGCTATTAATAGAACAAAGCTCGGGACTGTCGACTGCCCCAGCGTAGATACTCGTGTTGCCCACCAGTTTTGCGAGCTAGAGATTGGGTCACAACCCTAAACTTCTGTCTGGTTCCTGTGACTGCAGGGCTGGGCTTTTCCTGGAAATGCGCTAAGTCTCACAACCGAGCTCGCCTTCTCCACCGTAAATACTGGATTCTGGGATTCAGAGCCCTAGAGATGTAAGGGAGACGCTGCGCAGCCAAACACAGGAGGAAGGAAGGTCGCTGATTTCCAAAGCCCCTAAATAACCACTCTCCTCACTGATTCCAAACAGCCACAACCCCAGGGGAGGAGGAGTTGGAGGGGTGGAAAGGTCAGCACCCACTCCCCTCGGGGGCTCCCTGCGCTCCCTAGGCTGGGGCGGGCTCTACGCCCCGCGCCCGCTCGGCCGCTATCTTGGGCGCAGCAGCTGATGGATGGCTCTTTAATAAGCCTCTCGTTAATCTTCCCCCTCCTCTCCACCCGCTGCCTGGGGACACCCCTATTTTCTGGCCCGATAAGGCTAGAGAATTTTAGAAGGTGAAATGTAGTCAGGAAAGCAAGTCCTCATTGTTCAGCGGAGCCTCTCGGCTGTGTCCCTTCGAACAAATCTCCTTTTTTTTTTTTTTCTTCTTCTTAAAAAAATTACATCCCTTGGGCGTTTTCATTTCAGACCCTCTCGGTCCCTTTCCTCTCTCAGATCTGTTTTCCTTAGCTGCTAGCAAATTGCGCCAGACAACCGTCCCCTCCCCCCCCCCCCCCCCCCGCCCCGTCCTCTCCCTCCCTGCCGCTCCCCTCCCGCACCTGCCCCCCTTTCCTTTCTGCTCAGTCTGGCCAACAACTCTCCTAGGCAGGCCGAGTCAGGGCTGCAGGCAACCCTTTCTCGTAGTTTCGGAAACCCCAAGAACGAAATTTGAATTCTGGTGACAATTCGGCGAAGCACTCTCAAGCTGGAGAAGTTACTTTCAGTAGGGGTGGAGGGTGGAGTAGGGGACCAGCAAGGGTCAAGCACAGCTTGTGAACTATTGTGTCTTTAGTCTACTCGCCGGGAAAATCAAACCAGTTCAGTGTTGATGAGACTTTACAGACTCAAGGGCGGAACCACTAGCCCAAGCAGTCCGGCTAGAAGAGCCTGGCTGCCGCTTGGGGGTGCTGTAATCCCGTGTCAGAGGCCATGCTGGGCTAAACTGGTCCACGGATCTATGCGGTTTCTGGTTACAGAGATTCCGAAGAAAAAGACCTCTTCTGTCCCGTGAGGAGAGGGCAGAAGAGGACCAGCGCCTCCAAGGCACCACCTCTTGGTCTCTGGGACCGTAAAGCAGACCCAAGACACCAAATCCAAGGGCAGGGTCCCCCTCAGGATGCGAGACACTCCTGCAAACCCACTGGCACATTTGTGGCTCCACCCTGCGGGAAGCTCCCCTCATCACTTCCCCCAGGGCCTGTTCACTTACCACAGATCTTCAGGCCCAGTTTTCTGGTGCATCCATGGGCGACGCCACACCAAGTATCATATGCTAGAAATAGAGACGAGACGGGGGAGAAATTAGCGAGTTTAAGATCGGCGAGAGACACGGTAGAGGGCAAAGGTTTTCGAGAGGGCTTTGGAGGTCCTCTCCAGCGCGTCTAATGAAAGGCTCTGTTCTGGAAGAGTAAGGAGCTACATCTTTGGTTCACAGACTGAAAGACTCGAGAGATCCCGGCTCTCTTCATGTTTCCTGCCTACTGTTGACTTCAGGCACAGAACCATGTTTTGGAGAAGTGGGGGCTCAAAGCCATGGACCCCGCCTCTAAGCCGTTTCCACTAGGGCACCTGGTCCGGGTGGGGCAGAGAGTAACCCCACACACAAAGACCCAGGCGTTGGCTCTGGCTTTGTCCAGCAGCCCACTCGCCAGGCCCAGCCCCGGGTCTCAGTCCTCAGACTTGAAGGGCGACAATACAGCAGCTCAGATAGGGAACATAGAGGCATCTGGGACCCAGACGTCTCATAATTTCTTGGCGGGTATCCAGCCGAGTGGCAGCTTAAAATAAACTGGCATGAAATGGGGTCGCGGAAGAGTTCAGGAATTAATTGGGTGAAAAATAGTATTTGACTAGATGATCGGACTCGCATGGCTGCTCCAGTCAGAGTGGGGAGTAGAGAAGACAATGGTGCCCGTCCTTAGCCCACCCCAACCCCTTTTGCAACCTGACCCTTATTAACCCTTCCTTCTGACTCCCTAGAGTCTGAAGCGGGCATCTTTCCTACCGGTCAGAACCTCGGGCGGAAGGACTTTCCTTTTCTACCAGGCCATTCTCAAGGCTCTCTGGTCTACCTGCCTTCCGTATAACTTCCTGCAAAGAAGGCAAAGAGGCAACCAACTGCCCCGGAAGCCTTCGTGGAGACTCGTGGGATGGGCCCAAAAGAAACCCCATCCTCATCCCTGCAGGCAAGGCGCCTCCCATCCCCCATCCCACCCGGGCCCGCTCCTCCCGCGTGCGCGCGTGTTGGCTGCGATAAGCAGAGTGACATCCATTAAACCCCAGGCACAACAGAGCCCCAGAGGGGAGAGGAAGCTGCCTGACGTCGGGAGACAGTATGTCACAGATAGACTTTCACTGACAGACAGGAAATCGGCGCAATAGCAAAACCCTAATTATAGTACCCGGCGCGAAAAGCTTCCATCCTGTATCTGTGCTTTCTCTTTAAACACCGTCTCATCTAATCGTCAAAACAACCATAAAACACGCAAGTGTCAGCTCAAAGAGGTTAGAGTTTCCCAAGGTCACTTGGCCTGAGGTTGACGTTCAGAAAGATTCCAGTTTTTTTTCCTCCAAGTTATGCGGTAATAAAAACAGAAAAAAGAGAGGTGGGGCGAGAGCCCCTTTGTTGTGGCAGGAGTTGAGACCGGCTTTTTCCGATAGACAAGGAGAACCCCTGCCTGATGGGGGGTTCCTGTGATAAAGTGTGTAAGGTGTGTGCAGGAGCAGAAGGGACAAACTCCCGGAGAATCTGCCGAGGCAAGCTGGGCCGGGAGGGGTGTGTCTCCCCCGGAGGGCGGAGAGCGGGCAGTGGGGTCCCGGCTAAGGGCAGGTGTTCCCAGGGAAGGGCTGCTCTTCCCGAAAAGCAGGGGCCCTTAGATCTGGGTCTCCTTTTAGGTGGTTTCCGGAGGCACCAGCCACGTGTGGACTCGGACGTTGCCTCACCTTGGCTGAGGCTGGACATTAGAGGACTGGGACTGTCTGGCAGGATGTAGGGGTGCCTAGTGTGTGGGTGGCCCCTAGCCCTGCAGGAGAGGAAATGAAAGTGTACACTGCTGGGTGTGTGTGTGTGTGTGGGGGGGGTGAAGACTGGAGTAAGATGTGGGGAAAACTGGAAAAGAAATCTATCCAGGCCCAATCACCAGACAAAAGGGGTGCAGGCCTCGAGTTCTGCCAGGCCAGCTCCCACTGCTGGCTCCGTCGCCAAAGCCTGGCTCATGCGCCACTAGCACGGAGACTCTCCGGAGCCTGCTTTGTTGTGTGGGTAATTGTGGCCTGCCTGTGTAGCGGGGAGAAGGGGCTGAGAAGGGAACTGCAAGGTGGCCTAAGGACTTAGGATCTCCTGCCCCAGAGTCTGCACCAAGAGATCTCCTGCCTTCCTCTTGCCAGTGGCGTTGATGGTTGATGGGAACAATTGTTTTCACGGGCTTACAATAAGTGTCATAAAAACACAGCAATAAGCACGCTCGACCACACTGATCTCCCTCGGCTCCTCCTCTGTAGAGATTCTGGGACCGGAGCTGTCCGGAGCTGATCCATTTGTGGGAGAAGGGTGGGGAGAGACTTCACCCCAACATGGAAAAAAAGACAAACAAATCCCGCGTCTCCACTCCTTTATATGGAGCCAGAAAATCAGTCCAAATTCGCGACAGGTTGGGTGGGGAAGCATAATGTCCTCTTTATCTGGTTTCTTATTCTCTCCAAGACCTGTCACCTGCTGACAGGTCTCTCTACCAGGAAAAGGGACAGGGGTGCTTTTGCCTCCTGTCTTGGCAAGCCCTTTCTCCTCCTAGTTAGTCCCCCCCACCCCATCTTGCCACTCCGGATGATGCCTAATGCCCCTCCCTCTCCCTTTTTGTCTCTAAGATGTAATTAATTGAACCTCAAGCAGTTTTATGCACCTTTCACGCCCCTAGCTTCGCCCTCACTCGTCAATAGCTAAACGCAAATTTGGAGCAATTAGGGACCCTGAGTTTTCTAAAAGCTACAATTAACGTCGAAATTTCCCCTGATTATGGACTGCGAGTGCAGCGCTGGGGGCGGGGAAGGGAGAGGAGAGGACAGGGGAGGAGGTGGTCGGGTCTTAGCTCAAAGCTAGAGCTAGAAAACTCTGTTCTCCCTGGGACTCCGGGTTCCTCACGCCGCCCCCCTGTTTTGACCCCTGTTGTCCCACCAGACACAAACAGCAACACCACAACGCCTTGAGCGCCTCTATGTGCTGCTAAGACCCCAAGAATCTATCCCGCGGGGGCCCCTGTGAAGTCCCTTGGTGCCCTGGGAGTAACCTCGCATTAATAGCAGCCGAATGACCTCTAAGCTGGAACCTGAGATACGGCCCCATTTGTTTCCCAGCCCCCACCATTTCCACGCTCTCCTTTCGCGTTCTGACAGTGCAGCCTCCCACGGTCCCTGCGCCCCCACCCTCGCTGCAGTCCATTTAATAGGAAACTGGGGCAGGACCTACTTGTAGGGCGCAGGTTGGTAGTATTAGGATCCGCTCCCGCGTTCGAGGAGGCTGCAGACGAAGGAGTGGAAGATGCCATCAGCTCGGTGGTCCTGGGGTCTCTACTGTTCAGGGGTCCCCTGCGGGTTGGGTGCAGGAACAGGCTGAAAACAGAAAGGAGAGCTGTGGCGGGGAGAGCTGCTGGGTCCTGAAGCCTGGGGCACCGAAGTCGCGGAGACAGCAGGGAGACCAAGGGCAGCGAGCTGGCTGGGTCCCGGTGTGCGGTCGGTGGGAGGGGGTGGGGAGGCGCTCACTAGCTCCGGGACTGGGGCGCAGGCACTGTAGCCCCGAGCGACTCTCAAGTCTGAAGGTGCAACGGGGTGACCCCTGAGTGAGGCTCAGAGCTAAGAGGCGCCAGAGGCCGGCGCAGGACTGGAGGGGGGTGGGGTGGGATGGGGACAGGGCTAGGAGCACTAGGGAGCACTCATCGAGCGAATTCCAGCCGAGCCGAGACAAGCCCCATTGGGCTCCCAGCAGCCTGGCGAACGGGCAGACGGGGATGGGGGGGAGGGCGCTCGGGGCGGGCACGTCTGGTTCGGTGTCTGGTTCCCGTTGTTGTGTCTGGCTAATTCCTTGGAAAGAAGGAGGCTTACAGCGCCGAGGACAGGGACTTTGGTGAGACAAGGTGAGAGGAAAAAGAGGTTCTGTTTTTTTTGTTTGTTTGTTTTTTTTCTTTTGCATTTCTCCCTAGGACTTGACCGGCTGAGAACCAGTCACCTTGCAGTCCAGATAGCCAAAAGGCAGCGGGTCGGAGTCTTGCTGGTCTGTTTTTTTTGTCTCACCTCGTTTCTAGCTATCTCAAGCCTAGGGCTAGATTCCGTCCCAGATTGCGGTTCTCTACTCCACCTAGTCGCCAGAGTTCGTTTTACTGAGCCAGAGAAGGTGGTGAAGGGTAGAAAGGCACCGGGGAGGCGAACTTGCGCTCAGGGCGCAGGAGCCCTCGGATAGAGCTGAGCGCGCAGAGTCCCTACTTCTTGGTCCTAGCTCGCAGACAGAGAGGGAGAGGTGGGGGGGGGGAGAAAGGAAAGAGAGTGTGAGAGAGGGCAAAGGAGAAAGAGGAGCGAGAGAAGGAGAAGGGAAGAAGGGGAAAGAGGAGAAAGGAGAGGAAAAGAGGGGAGAGGAGACGGTAGGGGAGGGGAGGGGAAGAGAGGAGAGGAGAGGGGAGAGGAAGGGAGAGGAGAGAAGAGGGCGCACTAATCTGAGCAAATCTAAGACCTCGCAGAGCGCAGCCCACCAGCCGCCCCTTGCGCGTCGTCCCTCGGGCAGGGCGCCTGTCCCCGAGCGCGCTCTCTCAGGTCCGCGGGCGGCGGTGGAACGCGGGTGCTGGGGAAGTAACAGGTTATCTCTCGCACCTTCCGCCGCTGCAACCCAGGCGCGTTTCCGAAGGCGGTGAGCTCGGACCCTCGAAGCGCAAAGCAAAATGGCTCTAGCGTCACTTCAGCCCCTGTGCGTCCTCCGGAATGAAACCATTGATAAGGATCTCAAGAGTGAGGGGGGGGGGCGGGCGGAGGGCTCGGGCTGGGGGGGTCTCCGGGGCGCGCCAAAAGGCAGCTGGACCGGGCTGGCGAGCGACAAGCGCGGGGTTGGCGGTAGGGCTTGACCAGAAGCCGCGGGCTGAAAGCACCCGGCCGAATAACCGAGGCTGGGCGCCGGCGACTCCCGGCGATCCAGTGTTTACCCACCTCGGATCCGCGACCGTGAGCGGGACCCTCCCGCGGCTGCTCTGCGAAGCGTCCCCCGCTCGTCTCCGCTCACCCCCAGGCGTACGTGCCAGGTGTCACCCCAGGCTGCTTCCTTGACTGCGCGATCCCTGGTCCCGCACGCGAGAGCCGGGAGGAGAGAGAGATCCGGAGAGGCGGCCGCTGGGCTGGGGGGGAGGCGGGGGCGGAGTGGGGAGGCGGGCCCCGCGCGGCGGGGGGAATCACGAGGCCGCGGCTCGCGGGGGCAGCTCGTCCGCGGCGGGGCTCCTTTGCAGGTGCCTGACCGCCTCTGGAGCTTTATTGGGCGATTAAAAACCCAGCTCACGGGTTTGCCACCGGGGGTGGGGGGTGGGGGAACGGTCCTATGAGTAATCCAGAAGGCACTCAGCACGCTCTGTTTTTTTGAGATAGGCAATGCTGGGTGAAATCAGGAAAAAAAAAAGATAATTCCTGCGAAGAATTCTGTCTCACTGGGCGCTCCTTCTTCCTCCTCTTCCTTTGGCCTCCTTCTCTCACCTTTGAGAAGACTAGAGTAGTTGCTTTGCCTTAATTGCTTCCCTGTGGTTGCCCCAGGATTGGGGACCCCCACAAGGTTTTCTCTGGGTGGTGTCCCGGGGGGCTGTGTTGAGACAGGGTTGCTGTAAAGCCAAACAGACAATTTAGGGGATCACCCAGACCATGGAGTTTCCTCCCTCCAGTTTCTTCATTCAATTAGAGGCATCTCCAAACTACCTCGCTCGAACTCAGCTCCCTAGTCCCACCAGAGGAAAGGAGTCCCATTCCGCTTTCTCTGAGCCCCCTCCCTTGAGGAGGGGGGAAGAAATCTTCGTGATTGATCCTGTCTGAAGGTTAATAACACTCTCGGGTGCGGCTTCACACGCCTGGGGAACCTGAGCGTGGGGCTGGCTCGGGAAAGCATGGTGGCTCTCCTTGTTTTGGCTCACTCTCCTCACTCCTTTTCAATTTCATGGCATTTAAAGATTTTCTCTTAGCAATATTGAAACACCTTACTGAGCGGGGAGAAGTCCCCCCCATAAAAAGGCGGTAACGGGAAAATTTCCACCAGAGGGCGCCAAACACCCAGAGACCCTGGGCCGCCTGCGTTTTTTTCCTGGTGCGCCCCAGCCAACACCTGGATGTGCCCGCCAGGCTCTGTATAACTGGCCGGCCTCTTTTCCCGCAGCCGCCTCCCAGGTATAACCCCCTCTTTTTTTTTCTTTCTCTCTCCCTCCGTTTCTTATTCTTTGGAGGAAAAACAAACTTGATCTGTCTGGGTGATGGGGAGCACTCCGTAATCGTTTTACTCATTTTCATAGAGATTTCTCTCACATTGCGGTGCAGCAGACAGGGTTTATTTATGCGCACGTCTGGGTTCTGGATGGCTTATGCCAGGCCTGTCCCTTTTCTGTGACTATTTTACCGATTCTCATCACCACACAACGGAAACATAAAAAAAAAAATTGTATAAATCATCGAAATTTACGCGAGAGAGCCCGAAGATTCAGGGCTGGGAAGACACGATCTGATCAACAAAAGGGATCGAAATGACAGCGTTGCTTCTGCTACCAAAGAAAACACTGTTGCCTTCTCTCCACCTTATAAAGAAAAGGAAAAAAAAAAAAAAAGCCCGGCACTTTTTAAAGACAAAAAGCACTGAAGGGTGGGTTGTGCTGCAACCGAAGTCCCCACAGCTCCTGATTAGGTACTGTGTGTGTGTGTGTGTGTGTGTGTGTGTGTGTGTGTGTTCCACGAAGGAAATGAATGTCCCCTCTACTCTCACAGCTTTTCTGAATATCTTGAAACAGTTTATGAGGAGGTGAACTAGGAGTTTCTTCCACGCCCCCTTTCCTGGCCTTCATTAAATGATGTAGTGACACCAGTCAGGAAGCTGGCTGCCACTGGCCCAAAAGGAGGAAGCAACAAATCCTCCTGACCCTAAATTCCCACAGTTCTGCATTGGTGCCTGGCAGGTCTTCCTGTCTCCTTAACCGTCCTCCAAGACTCCTTGTAAGGGAAGGTGCCTTAGCTTCACCTGTGGCACTAGATGGAGAAATTTTCAACCATGTCTTTCCTTGACCACAGAATTCAAAACGCTCACTCCTAGGACTTTAGCAAAAACAACCATGTTGGAAAGAAAAGAATATTCTACAACAACAGATACCACAAATTAAACCAGGCAGGGTCCATCTTTGAGAGTCTCTCTCTCTCTCTCCCTCCCTCCTTCCCTCCCTCCCTCTTCTCCTCTCACCTTTATGATAGGGAGGAAAAGAATGAAGGCTCCTTCTCGTCCTTAATTTAAAAGCAAATGAGTAGCAGTAACCAACCAAATAGATGTTACTGACCCTTTGATTTATATTATCTTTGCACTCCAGTAGGGTGGCATTTAGGTGAACGTGGGAGAAAGGGAGACCCAGGGACTCACGACTGAGTTAATCTCTGATTATCTCCTACTCCAACTCGTGACTCTAGGACTCAGCGGGATCTAAAAACCGAGGGCCTGGAATCCACTCAGTTCCGGTACATCGAGTTTCGAGCCAAGGAGCAGGCTTCAGAACCTAGGACAGCGCCTGTCGTTAGGGGCTTTTCTGGGCACTCACCGCAGGCGCTCGGCCAACCCCTAGCCCGCCCCAGGCTCCCCCACCTTCTTTCCTCTAGACAGTAACTGTTGTTTATTTTGCTTGGTGGGAGATTGCGGGGTGGAGCGTTTGGCCCACTCCCTCCCTCCCCTCGTAAGAATTTGGACGGATGATAACTGTTCTTGTCATTTGGCTCTTCAGAAACAGTATTTGTAACCTATATTTTTATTTGCGGTTTTTCACTGTTTATCTTCATACTCCCAGGACGACGCTTGGGAAAATGGGGGGTGGGGTGGAAAAAAGACACCCTCTCCAGGGACTCGAACCGGTGGTGAGGGGTGGCCGGGAAGGGTGTGGTGTCCGGCCGGCTGTTTCGTTTGTATTTTGATCTAAGGATTAGTGCTTTGAAGAAATTGGAAAACAACGCTCTAAGGAACAAAGGCGCGGTGTGTGTGTGGGTCCACCCTTGGCTGTGTTTTCTCTCCCTCTTCCAGGGGTTGGGGGTGGCCGGCTGGCTGCTCACCTTATTGTCTACCGAGGACAACATTCCCTAGGTCAACAGTGACAGACACTGACAAACATTCTCTGCCCACGGTGACCAAATTCCCCGGAACATTTAAAAATACTCAGAATGTGTGAACGTGATTTTCTTTTTTTTTGGGGGAGGGGGAGGAGGGCTGGTTTTCTCTAAAAAGAAAAAAAAAAAAAAGGTGGGAGGAGCGTTAGGCATGAAAGAGGCGCCTTAACCCGCTTCTGGGGAGATAAGAAACGTCAACTGATTTTTGACGTGCTTCGCATTATTAGCTTCCAGGAACGGTAATTTAGAGTCGTGATTTTTCATTTTTTGCTGGGTCATAAAGATCTGTTTAAAGTATTTAAATTATGATTGAAAAAAATAAGAAAGGGAAAAGAAAAAAATGGCAGTGCTTGCGTTTAAACGTCTCCCAGAAGGAGGACTAGGAAAGCGGTTTTAAGTCAGACTGGTCGCAAGTCCTTTAGCTGTGTGTCTATACTTTGAAGATAAGTCCTCGAGACTTTCTGGACTTTGTTTGGAAGGCCCCAATGCGCACCCCACACGGGTTCCTGGCAGGCTGGAAAGGGTTAAAAGGGTGGCACGGAAGGCAGAATTCTAGCTGGGACCATGGAGAGGATTCTGGAAATTGCAATGATTTCTTGTGGAGAGCTGGATTCTTCAGATTATTGTCATATGGCCGTTCCTCTTTGAGAGTCAGAAGCTGAAAACACCCTAGCACACAACAAGCTAGCAATACTGGGGGATTTGTATCGAAACGCCCAGTCCTCGCCACCCCTAGCACAAACACGGTGACCAGCAGGGGGCGATAGATTACAATGCCTGAGAAGAACAACAGCACCCCCCCCCCCCCAAACAGCTGGTCTTCAAGGAAGCCTGCCAGGTTGTTTCCATTTCCCAAGCATTCCTGCCATTTTTCACAAAGCAGAACATTTTTAAACGACGAGAAATGCCTCGGATGTGACATCAAATGTCCAGGGTCGTGTGTCCCTTTGATGAAAGAGGACAGACAGCATGGCATCCGTTTTTTTTTCCTTGTGGCTGTATCCCATTGACTGTAAGCTTGAAACAGCTTCACTGTAAGGCAGATAGCACAGAAACCACAGACCTAAATCCAGATGTGTGAGAGAGGGTTATAGTGAAAAACTGAGTTAGGGGAAGAGTATGAGTCAAGAGCCTAAGTAATATTTTATCCTTTTTTTTTTTCTGTTTAAAATACCAAACATTTAATCTCTATTTTCAGACTTATGTGTCTAGATCTGTTTGTGAGAAGGTTATGGGATGTTTTGATTTGGTCATAGAGAATCTGGTTACTTAAACAGTGGGGTCAGTACTCCTTCCCAGGCATTGACCAGTACTCAGAGGAGAAAACTAGAACCTTTTTGGGTGTGGGGTGTGTATGGGGGGGGGATTCACTCCAACTCCTGAAGTTATCAGTCCTTCTTATGTGAAGGGCTTATATACAACAGCCCATTGGGCTTACAGTAATCATACTGTAGGTTTTTCTAACATAGTAAAGATGGGTCCATCTTAGTTCCAGTTGGGAATCCGAAGTCCTTTTTCTTTGACCATATGAGCTGGGGATCCTTCGGATCCATTTAAACTGAAATTTTTAACAGCTCACAAATGCAAAGGTTAAATGAGAATCATTATCTTATTTATAGAGCTTTCAACTCCACAGCCAGGAACCACACCACAGAGTAGGAGGGGCCTTCAAAGTCCTTCACCTCTTCACCTTTGTGCTGGATTTGGCTCCGTGAATTGCTTTGACCAGGGTATGAAACCAGCCTTTGAACTCATGGGCTTTGGGCTGGTGTGCTATGCATCGGTATTACGGCTACAGCCAATAAGGGTAGTCTCTTCATTCTAGAAGGTTAAAGGGAGCCAAGGTGGAATTCAGGACATTTTGGCAATGGGATGAGACAGGAAGAGGGCTCCGTCCTCCCTAGGGGTGTTTGGCTAGAGGTTAACCTTGTTATTGAAGCTTCTTGAAGAAACTGTTGATTTCATGGCAAATCTTTGTCAATACATCTTAATGTTTTTGCATTTTAAAATGCATGTTTCAAGGATGGCCTCCACCAAGGCACACAGGGGCAGCACTGAGTGGATTCAATGGATTTGAAAGAGTACAGGAAGAAGGAAAAGTGGTCTTGGGGGCACTGGAGGAGTTTGAGGGAAGATATTGGGGAGGTAGATTTAATCAAAATGTAATATTCATGTATGAAATTCTTAAACTGGAAATTAAAAATAAACAAAGTGGCTGAAACTGGCAGGCAGGAGCTAGTCAGGCTGCTTATCAAGAATTGTGGGTCCCTTCCCCCTCCACCAGAGGGCAGCCGGAGCAGAAGCAGTGTCTAAGGAAGTTGGGTGGAACCCTTCTGTTGACTCCACAGCTCCCAAGTCCAGCAGGGCTGTGAAGGATTCTGTTGCTGCTGCTCTTGGAGAACAGGCCAACGGCAACCCAGCGTCAGTCAATCTTCACTGCAGGGAGAGGAGCCGCTCGGGAGAGTCTCCAAACCACCATGGGGACAGCCTCCACCAGCTGACACCTCTCGAGCCTGAGCAGAGACGCTTGGAAGGGGCCACAGATTATTTTGAATGACTGAAAGAGACTTGAAAGCAGCAGCAGACAACTCAAGAGGCTCGCTTGTGGGAAGAACAAAAGACGTCACGGAAGCTGCTGAACTCTGGGAGTCCTTGCTTCCGTCTTGGCAGTCTCAGGCGGGTTTCACCTGAAAGGACCCCAGGAGGCTTCGCTTTTGTCACAAAGAACTTCTGATGATCCTCAGACCATTCTGTTCACAGTTGCAATGGACCGTCCCTGTGAGGTCCTCAATCTAGTTAGGGAGCAAAACCTTAGTCACCATGACACCTGAGGTGGGTGAGTTTAGAACTTCTGTTCCAGACTGTGTGGTTAAGCAGCAAGATTGTGGTTAGCACAGGTTATATAAGTGGCCCTCCTCTCATTCTTCTCTGGGTGGGTGAGGATGTGAGGTGGTCATCTGAGCCTCATTCCAGTGTATCGGTTACCTTGTGTAGCCTCGGTCCCAATATCCCAAACCCCTTGGTGTTTTACTATCTATAGTGGTGTTTATCTCAGCTGGATCAGGTTGGAGCTGGAGGAATGAATAGTTAACATCTTAGACACCCCCCACCCAACACAGCTCCAGGCACAGTAAAGTAGATTGGAGCCTAAGTCCCAGAGAGTGGTCTACAGCAGACACTGTGGAGGGCTGATACTGAGAAAAGTTAGGACCGCAGATAGAAGGACTGCAGTGTGTGGACAAGATGAGAGCGGTGGAGAGCTGCAGCTGCAGATGGTGAGAGGTTAGGAAGAGCCAAGGCTACAGACCCTAGCAGGCGAGATCCAGAAGGCTGGCTATAGCACTGAGAGCGGAGTGTCCCGACACACTTAACTCAGATGTTGCACCAGCTGCTGGGTGCTGGGCCACCAACACCTAAAGCCCAGAACCAAAGGGTTCTAGATCCTAACACTAGAACTTAGAGGCACTGACACTGAGGAGATTTGCTCTTTGTCTCTTTATGAGCGTGGCTAAGAGAAACAGCAGTCCTCATATTTCAGGCAATAGGTCTCATGGAGATTCTGTGTGTTTGCTTTATTTTTAAAAAGATTTATTTTTATGTGTATAAATATTTTGCCTTCATGTATATATGTGTACCACATGTATGCCTAGTGTCCACAGAGGTCAGAAGAGGACTTTACAGGTGGTTGTGAGCCACCATGTGGTTGTTGGGAACTGAGCCTGGGTCTCTGTAAGAACAGCCAGTGGTTCTAACTGTGAGCCATCTCTCCAGCCCCTTTTGTGTGAGTGTGTTTTATGGATTCTCATTTAATTATCATCTGTCCTCTGCTTTATACATGAGGCAACTTAGGGCCAGAGAGGTTCCAGGACTTGCAGACCGCATGCTGGAGAGGAGTGGGAAGGCAGTTCTTTTTTCCTGCGTCCCCCATGCCTCATGCTCTGCTCTGTGGCACCTTCCAGTTCTGTCACTAATAATTTTGCCTGGAAAAGAAATCACTCTCTCAGGAGCTCTGTAAGAAGAAGATTAGGGTACTGGAAGAACCCAGACAAAGTTTCATTCATCTGAAACAATCTGTAATATTTTTGTACCTCTTCTCTTTGGGGAATCTTCTCCTGTTGGAAATGCTATGGTCTCCAAGACCTGTTGGGAATTTAAGATTATTTCATCTGGAGAGAAAGCAAAAAAATATTGAAATCAATCAGACTTCAAGTTAGCGCTTTTAAAAAAATCTTTTTAGTATATTTACTTGTAGCAGTATGCTATTGTGTCCGTCTACAAAGAAGACAAGGAGACACTTTCATAGATGCGAACCCTGCCAGACCTCAGCAGAGTTCATCTGTCATGGCACGCACCATACTGGACAGTGGGACCCTATTGTTGATCTCAGGGGGTTTTATTGATACAGAAGCTCCTCAGGAGTTTTATTTGACACAAAAACTCTGCCCCCTCATCCAAAGGCCTATTTGCATAATGAAGGAAATCTGTAGCTTAGTCTCATTCCACAACCCTTTAGCAGCCCAGCTATGTAACCTTTAAGGTGGGGGAACTCAAGGCCCAAGGGGATCCCACAACCCTTTAAGCCTAAGGGAAGTGTTCTCTCTTTGTTGCCTGAGACTGTGGGAGAGGGACTACAAGAATTCCTCCATAGCAGCTTTGCTCTTCCACAGTGGTTCTGCCAGAGAACAGTGAGCAGGTGCAGATCATGAGGAAGCAATCAAATCTCAGATTTACATAAAGCCAACACCTGCAGGTAATACAAACTGCCAAGGCTTAGGCAACCCTTCCCCCAACAGTGTACAAAACAATTATTATGAACAGCTAGAAATAAACTTCCTCAACATTTGCTTCTTTGTGTGTGTGTGTGTGTGTGTACCTGTGAGTGCAAACATGTTACAATACACACCTAAAGTCAGGTGACAGACAGAGGACAGTTCTTGTTTTTTTTTTTTTTTTTGTTTGAGACAGGGTCTCTATATATAGTCCTGGTTGTCCTTGAACTCTCTATGCAGGCTGAGCTGGCCTTAAACTCCTGTCTCAAGAGATCAAGAGATCCTCCTGCCTCTGCCTCCTGAGTACTGGGATTAAAGGTGTGTGTCACTACCCCCCAGCCAAGAAGCCAATTTTTGATAGTTGGTTCTCCCCTTCACTCCTTGTGGGTCCTGTGGCTTGAACTCAGGTCTTTAGTTTTGGTGGCAAGCATCTTTTACCTCCTGAGCCATCTCACTTACCCTTAACTTTGACTCTTGATTATACTTCTCAGCTGTCATTGAATTGCTGTAAGTTTTCTCCTCAGTAAAATAGAAGCTAACACCAGCTGTGTGGCTTCACTCAGCTGGTCAGTACATCCCTTCTGTCAGTTCAGTAATGCCTGGCTGGAGGCATCCCATCAGGCTGATTGCTGTTCCTCTGTTTTGGTTCAACAGTGGGGTGGATGCACCTCGGTCCCTCCACCCTTACCTCTGCCCATTGGAGAGGTTACACTGTCAGCCTTTCATTCCATTGCCCACTTTCAGCAGAACTCTGAACCCATCATTCAGGGATGGGTCTGGGCTCCTCCTTTTAGTAATGTAAAGGCTGTCTGGACCACAGAAATTTGGTTCCTGGAGAAGACAATGGGGTATTCAGACTCACCCGGGAGGGCAAGGGAGCCCCTGTGATGAGGGGCACTGTGTGCAGTGATGGGTTTCTACAGAGTCTGAGGTTCGGATCTTTTCTTTTCCCACCTTCTTTCTCACTGTGATCTCATCTGGTCATGTGACCTTAAATACCATCTCTATTTATGAGTATTCATATCTTTACCCAACTTTGCAGGTTCATATATTTCATGGAATTCCTCACTTCAATAATAGGTACTCTAAAGTGTCTCAAATTAAACTGTCAATTCATCCCCCAAATGTGACCTTTTCCACCCCAGTAAATGACAAGCAGAGACATCTCCATCCTTCTAGCTGGCTGAAGCAAACATCTTGGAGCTATCTCTGGCTCTGCCCTCCCAAGCTTGGTAAACTGTTGAGTCTACCTTCAAACTCCATCCACATCTCAGTTTCTGCTCCCTCTCTTGCCATTCCCTTCCCATGGTATGAAACATTAGGTTCCATGATGGATTGATTTCCTCTACTCAAAGCTCTCTGGAGTCTTTGTCTACAGTACTGTAGACACCTGTACTGTAACACTTAAAGTGCTCTAGGGTCCCAGTCAGTGAAGCCCAGGCCTTTGCAGTGTCACTGTTGTGAGGTATCCACCAGAGAAGACCACTTGGACCCAGGGTTCACACCAAAAGAAAGTCTATATTAGCCAGCCAGTGACTACACTGGGTGTTTAGGACCTGAGTGCAGTCCCAAGCCTTTCCCAGGGAGAGCTTCAAAGCACAAAACCACATCCTGGGTTGACACGCCTCAGTTAGCAAGGGCAGTTAGCCAGAAGCAGAACTACAGAAGGCAAGGTTAGTTTAGGGACTTTCCCAGAACTATGAAGTTTGATGAGTTCGGTCTTTGTTGTTATTTTGGCCTGTTTTGCTGCCTACATGCTGGGTTCCATTGCCTGAATAGTATTTCTGTCATGGTGTCAGCTCTGCTAAGGTCTGGGGCCCTGTTACATTACCCAGGCCCCCAGTATTCTGGACTTCTGACTTGTCAATGGTGTTTCATTAACACTCTTCCCAGCTACACTGCTTTCTCTGCCGTTTTCTTGAATATTGTAGGCACTCTCCCATCTGAGGGGCTTTGCAGTCATCACCTGCTTGTGGAGTTCTTCCCCTGGGGATGCACAATATTTGTTCTCCCACATTCTAGTCTTTGCTCTAATGTTCTTTCTTCAGTGAGACCTTCCTTCATCCTTTGTAACTGTGATTCTCTAGAATGCCTCTTTTCCCCAGCACATTTTACCAAAGAAAAACGGTTTATCTACTTTATTTAGAATTCATTATTCCTGCTAAAATAAGCTCTGGGGCTGGAGAGACAGCTCAGTTGGTAAAGTGCCTGCCATGAAATCATAAGGACCTGAATTCGGATCCCTAAAGTCCACATAGAAAGCTGACTATGGAGGTGTGCCCCTCGAACCCTACTGCTGACTTCTGGACCTAGCTGGCCTAGCCAATTGTTAACCACTGGGTTCACTGAGCGATCTGTCTCAAAGAACAAGGTGGAAAGCAGTAGAGGAAGACACCAATGTCAATCTCTGGCCTACACACACACACACACACACACACACTCATTCACACTCCTCCTCCACATATACACAAACACACACAAATGAGTTCTGTGAAACGGAATTATTACTGTCTTACGATTGTGTCCCAGCACTTAATCATTGAAACCACTCACTCATGTTTTGTCTGTTTTATTCTGTACGGCTGAATAGACACATTCCTAAAATCTCCCAGTGGACATCTGGGGTTGTGATCAGGGATGAAATGCATCCGGCAACTGCAGAGAGAGAGAGAGAGAGAGAGAGTGTGTGTGTGTGTGTGTGTGTGTGTGTGTTCTTCTGGATTCAGATGAGACGGCAGAGAAGGCAGAATGAAGAGCTAAGTCCTCCCTCCCCAGACCTTCCTGAAGAATTCAAATGACACAGTGGATCCCAACAATATCCAAGTGTTGCCTTAGAGGGAGGCTTAGCAAATTTTAGTTTGAGACAAATCTCTCAGTGTTCTCTTAATTTCACCTAGCAAGTTTAGTTTTATTTATTTATTTTTTAATTTAGTTTTTCTCTGTGTAGCCCTGACTGTCCCGGAACTCATTCTGTAGACTAGACTGGTCTTGAACTCCCAGAGATCTACCTGCCTCTGCCTCCAGAGTGCGGGATCAAAAGGCTTGCACCACCAAGACCGGCTGTGACATTTGATTGTAATGTGTCCTTTTTTCTTTCACTGACAGGTTTTGAGAAAAAAGAAAGTACTTTGGGAGTGATAAAAATCTATTGATTTATTTTGTCCCATCTTTGGTTAAATTCTCCTGACAGCAGAAGAGAAAACGTGATTTTGGAACCTGTTACGATGGGGAAGATTCTCTTTTGAGCCACTGTCTAGTGGTGGGCAAGTTACTATGAAATTTGTCACTGTTATAGAATATTAATTTCCAATTGATCTGTTCCCTACAAAGACATTTAGGATAATTTTTATTACAAAGATGCACTTAAGGATCTGAGGCCATGAAAAGCCAAAAGCCTTGCTACATAGTAGCTGAAATATTTAAAGGGAGTAAGGAACTCATAAAAGTTAACAATTAAAATATATAATTGAACTGGGTGTGGCTCATGCCTGTAAATCCAGCTCTCAGGAGGCAAAGGGAAGAGGACTGATGTAAGGTCAAGACCAGCCTGGGCTACAGGCTGAGACCCTGCCTCAAAAATGAAACACGTGCTCACACACTTGCATGCACATGTACACACAGTTGACTTTTATATTTGTGTGGCACGTTATGTATGTAAGTGTGTGATATGTGTGTATGCACATGTACGCATGTGTGCATGTATGCATATGCATGTGTGCATGTGTATGTATTTGTTCAGTTTTCATTGAGGAGGTCTTTTACTTCCTTGGCTGTGTTTACTTCTAAACATCTTATTTTTTGACAGGGTCTCATGTATTTGAAGCTGTCCTCAAACTCCTCATTCCCCTTTGCCTCCTGAGCACTTTTTATTATTTTTAAATTAAGTTTTAAAGATTTACTTTGTGAGTCTTTTGCCTCCATATATGTATCTGCACCATGTGGGTTCCTGGTGCCTGCAGAAGTCAGATCCCATCTTAGTAATGCTGTGATGAAACACAGGACCAAAAGCAACTTGGGGAAAAAGGGTTTATTTTGCTTATATGTCCACATCACAGTTTATAATCAAGAAAGTCAGCTGGAGATAGGAGCTGATGCAGAGCCCATGAGGAGTGCGGTTTATTGGCTTGCTGTGGCTTTCTCAGCCCATAGCACAAGCCCAGAGGTGTCTCCAAGCACCATGGGCTGGGCCCTCCCACACCACTAATGAAGACAGGCACGTCTATAGCCCAATCTTATGGGGGCAGTTTTTCAATTGAGGTTTCATTGCCTTAGATGACTGTAGCTTGTGCCAAGTTGACATTCAAGTAGCCAGCACAGATCCCAGGAAACTGGAGTTACAGGTAGTTATAAGCTGTTATGTGAGTGTTGTCACGGAACCTGGATCCTCTGGAAGAGCACCCATTGTTCTTAATGGTAGAGCCATCTCTTCAGCCTCCATTTAAAGAATTAAACTTCAAATATATTTTAGGCGGGTGGTGGTGGCATATGCCTTTAATCTAAGCACTTGGGAGGCAGAGTTCCAGAACCTGAGTTCTAGGCCAGCCTGGTCTACAGAGTGAGTTGCAGAACAGCCAGAGCTACCCAGAAAAACCCTGTCTCAAAAAAACCCAATAAATAAATAATAAATATAAATGAAATACATTTAAAATGCAAAACAATTTTAAAATAAAATATAATTACTAATTAATTCACTCCCCCACCCTTCCAATTCCTTCCTATAGTTCCTCCCATGTACCTTGCCTTGATTCCTCTCAAAATCATGGCCTCTTTTTGCTACACACACAGACAGACACAGACACACACACAGACACACACACACACACACACACACACACACACACACTCCTAAATATGTAAATACAACCTGCTCAGTCGTCTTAGAATTACTCATATGCAGGATTTCAGGGCTGACCAGTTAGGAGGCTTATCCTTAGGGCAAAAATACATCTCTTGCTCTCAGCATTCCTTAGCTGCTTATAGTTCTTTGTCTGTATGTGAGGCCTGTGAGATCTCTCCCTTCCATGTTAGCAAGTCTATTGGTGGTGTATGACTTCAGGTCATGTTTAGGCTCCCGTGTTGTTGAGGTATCATGAGTGAATTTTTCTGTCATTTCTCAGAGACACATCTCAGAGCTGATTTCCTGCTCCTCTAGTTCTTCCAATCCTGTCCCCCTTCCAAGATTCCTTGAGCCGTAGGTACAAACCACACTTTAAACAAAGGTTATTATGAATGGTTTTTCCTGATTTCTTTCACAGCATATTCACTATTAGTATATTTTTTTTTAAAAAAAAAACTACTCATTCTTTTCTATATAGATTTTTATTTATCAGATTTTTTTTTCTGGTGGATACTTCTTTTAAGTGGGATCATGTCATCTGTAAGTAGGAATGAGTAGACTTACTTTCAATTTTTTTCCTTTTTATTTCCTGCTAAGAACTTAACAATTGTATCAAATAAGAATGTCTCACGTCTCATTCCTGATCCAATACCTTCAGTCTACCCCGCAGAATGTAAGACACTTTTCACTTACAACCTGTATTATGTCCAGGCATGCTCCTTCCAGGTCTAGTCAGGCACTTGAGGGGATGCTGATTTTGTCAAAGGCTTTATCTCTACCTCTTGATACAATCACGTGATAGTTATTTGTTCTTGATTCCATTTATGGGCATATTATACCTATTGATTTGCCCTTGTTGATTTTTGGTGGTATATAATCTTTTTTAATGATTTATTTATTTAACGTGCACTGGTGTTTTACTTGCGTGTATGTCTGTGTGAGGCTGTCAGAACTAGAACTAGAGTTACAGACAGTTATGAACTGCTGTGTGAGTGTGAGGAATTGAACCCAGGTCCTCTGGAAGAACAGCCAGTTATCTTAACTGCTGAGCCATCTCTCCAGCCCTGGTATATGATCTTTGAAACATGTTGCTGAATGTGCTTTGCAAAGGTTTTGTTGAGGATTTTGACATCTCTGTTCATCAAAGAAAATGAGTCTACAGTTTTCTTTTTATGGTGTCCCTGTCTGGTATTACTCTGGTATCAGAGTAATACTAGCTTTGGAGAATGAAACTAGAATTCTTCCCTATTTTTTAGAATAGCTGGAGAACACTGACAATTACATGGTAGAATTTGGCAGTGGATTTTTCTTCTAGTCCCAAGCTTTTGTTAGAAGACCTTTTATAGTTTCAATCTCATTGCTTATTATTGGACTCTTAGTTGTTTATATCCCTGGTTCAATTTTGGTAGGTTGTAGGTGTCTAGAAATTTATTCATTTTTTTAAGAGTTTTAAACTTATTGAACTTGAACTTTTCAAAATATTTCCTAATGACACTACGTATTTCATTAATATCTGCTGCAGTGTCCCCTTTCACATCTTTAGTTTCATAAGTTTTTGTTTTATTTTTTGGTTAGGTAGGCTAAGAGCTTTTCAGTAACGTTTATGTTTTCAAAGAACCACTGCTTCGAGCATTTTTGGATTATTTATGGTATTCTTTTACTTTCCATTTCATTAATTTCCGCCTTGATCTTTATTATTTCTTCCTCTTACCAATGTTAGCCATGCTTTTTTTTTTTTTATTATCTTAAGGCCTTGAGGTGTATAAAGTTATTCATTTGAGATCCTGTGGACACTCGTAGTAACTTCTCTCAAAACTGCCTCCACTGTAACCTGGAGGGTCTGCTAAATTGTGTTTTTATTTTTATTTGATTCTGGACAATTCTTAATCCCTCCTGATTTCTTTAATGACTCACTGACTGTTCAAACTTGTATTGTTCAATTCCTGTGTGTTTATATTAGTTTCTCTTGCTATTTATTTCTAGTTTTATTATTATAAGACTCTAGAAATTTTCATCTTTGTTAAGATTAGATTTTTTTTTAAATCAAAAATGTGATCTGTTTTGGAGAAAGGCACGTGAACTTCTGAGAAGAATGCATATTCCACAGCTTTGGATAAAATATCTTGTACATGTTTGCCAAGTCCAAAGTTTGGAGCTTGTTGATTCTTTTTTTCTTTCTTTCTTCTTTATTTTTCCTCTTTCTTTCTTCCTTCCTTTCTTCTCTTCCTTCCTTGAGACCTTGTCTCAAGAAAAGAAAGAAAGAAAGAAAGGAAGGAAGAAAGAAAAGAAAGAAAGAAAGAAAGAAAGAAAGAAAGAAAGAAAGAAAGGAAGGAAGGGACAAGGTCTCACTATGTAGCCCTGGTTGGCTTGGTACTCACTATATAAATCAGAGTGGCCTCAAACTCACAGAGATCCACCTGTCTCTGCCCCTTGAGTTCTGTTCTGTTCTTCGCTGGTTTTCAAATTTTGACTTTTAATTTATTGTGTGTGTTCATGTAGCATGTATCAGTACCTCAAGTGCTCATCTTCTCTTTGGCAGAGAATACAACCTCCATGCCCAGCAAACAGGATATTGGTATTTTTCATGACTGCATCCCTTGTAGTAGGACACTTTACCAAGAAGTTTTTTGTTCTGTACAGGATTCCTTATGGTTACATGCTGCTTTGACTTCTGGGAACAGCTTAAGATATAAAGTAGGCAGTGGCCAGTTAGCAGTTGACAGTTGGCGGGATGGGACAGTTGGCGAGATAGTTTAAGAGATGATAGTTTAGTTCCCTGTGAGCTCCTGTTCTCCAAGCTTCAGACAGATAAGGACAACCAAAAGGGCAGTAAATAGTTTATTCTTTTATCTTGAAAGGCCACCTGCAAGAGTGAAGAATTCTCTTTCCTGTCTCTTTTTAGAACTAGAGGGAAAAAAGGCACAGTGGGAATCTGTTAAAAGTTAGGAATCAGTTACAAGTAGGAATTTGTCACAGAAGCAGTTGGGGCAAGAAAACAGGCTTCAGGAATTGTTACAAGTGACATCCAAATGAGGGGCAGAAAAACAAGGATAAAAAGGGATAGTGGGAAATTTTACTTCAAATGCAGTGGAGGGAAAAGCTGAGGAAGGAGGGATGCATGTTTGTGTTCAAGAGGCTGGCAAAGTATTTGTAGCAGCTGTCACCTATTGTGGGATATTTTACTTCTGTGGGCTGTTTTTGGTTTGTAAAAGGGCTTTGATGCCTTGCAGAGTGTGAAGCCTGATGCCTTGCAGCGGGTACAGGCTTTGCTTCCTATGCATTTACACCTTTGTGCTAGCCGCTCAGATATCCACAGGTAAAGGCCAATTGTCATTATAGTTGAAGGGGCCCATCACATCAAAGGTCTGCAGCAGGAGATCAGAGAAAACCATACCATTGTTTTGTGGTGAAGGCCTGTAGTGGAGAGGGGGCTTGGGGAAAAGATTAAAGGAGCTAGCAAGGGAAGCAAGGAGAAAGGAGAATGGAGAAGGAGAAGCAGGAGAACCGGGAGTGAACGGTGTGAGAGGATGATGGAATGAAGTCTCTGCCTAGCCTCCCAGGTATTGAATTCTCTGAGATTTGACATGGCTTGTAATTAATAAAGAACATTGAGAAAAACCAACCATGGACTTTTATTAAGTGAATGAACATATATTAACAGTTATCACTGGGGATATACACCACTTTGTTTTCAGTGGTGATTTTTTTCTTTTTCTTTTTTGCCAGAGCTCATCCTCACCAACAGCAGGATGAGGGTCAGGGAAAGACCCAAGGAAAGGATGATGAATTGGTGACGAGAAAGAAGAGGTGAAGGGGCACCTGAAAAAGCGAAAGCTGACTCATGATTCAGCCAGGGAGTTTGCTTAGGGCTCACTCACCCTTGGCAGATATCACCGAGCCATTTATTTTGTAGAGAACTTTTTCTTCAAAATCCATTTATTGCATTACATAAAGGTTTTTTTCTCCAACATTACATTCGTCACGTAAGCTATCAATTGTTTTACTTTACATTTTCAGAAGCAGGTCACATAGCTGGGGGTCAGCTTCAGGCTGGCGTCATGGGTTACAAAATCAAACAGGCAACTTTATTTTTACTCAAGTGTGAGCAGACTATTAGAGTTTTACTTTACAGTCTCAGGGGTGATTATGGGTCCTTGTCTTTCCAGACATTCTAACTCCCTTATCCAGGCTCTTTGGCCCTTGTCTTTACTGGGGAATCAGTGCCTTTTGTGCCAGGAATAATTTTGTCATACAGCTCTCTCATTCTCTGTGTATGTCAGGTCAGAGATATTAGGCATGAAACAACTCTCACGTTTACTTAGGGCATCTTGGACTTGAGGGTCAGTGAGATTATTATTTTAGTGCTAGAATCACCGTGTCCTTATTTTCTACAATGTGTCCCTTTCCCAGTTAGTCAGAGCTGAATTAAAGATTATCTTTAATTTTACCAAGAAGCAAAACAGACACCGTGACCAAAAAGACTATCAGCAGCTGTGCAGCAGGAAGAAGTGGTTAAGTAACTATTTCCTTGGCATGCCAGAAACTGGAAGCCTTGTCAAGCAGTTTACCTGCACTGCCATAGTGGTGTAGTCACCAACACTTTTTCTTCTTTTGCTTCTATTTTGTTTCAGAAAGGTTAAGGAAATGGCTATGCATCTAGAAGAGCTGAGGAGGAATTGTAAAGGGCCAACACAGGAAAAACAGAGCAAAAGAGAGAACAAAGGGGTTCAATTTTTTTCTTTCTCTTTGAAAAAGGAAATTATAAAAAAGAAATTGGCAGTATTACTAAAAGAAATAAAGGAGGAGTTAGAAAAAAAGAAGTTGGTGATGCTAAGAGAAACGTGGGAGAAATTAGAAAGGGTAGAAAAAAGGAAAACTGAGGAACCGGGAATACAACTGGACTCATTCCCAGTGGCAGAAAGAAAAATTTTCTCCTGAGTAGTCGAAAGGGAGAGATTGTACAGGATGATGGTCCTGTTAGGAAAATAGGGAAAGAGTCTGTACAGGAGAATGACCAGAAAAGGCAGCCTAGGGTCATGAATAACTGGCCACTGCAACACCGGATGGCCCTATTTGATCAGGAAGGGTTAATATCAGCTATACTAGAGGCAGGCCCTCAGCTTCAGTGGTTTGCTGAGAGCCATGTGAGAGGATGCAGCCAGCATTGGGGCTTGAGGAATGTGGCTCACCATTTCTAGGGGGTTGTGTCCTGAATGGGCCCTGCTGCTGCTGCTGGACTCTGACATGCTGACTGCTATTGGAGTCCCTTTATCTCTCTCACGCTACAAAAATTCCATGGGGTCTTCAGTCCCTCACTGCTATTCATAACAATTCATACCAGGTGATTTTCTGAAGGAATATTACCACTCAGCTAATTTGATGACTCAATTGAAACTCCAGAAAGAATACCTGGGAGACACGCATGGTCGAAGAGACTGGGTCAGTGTGACTTGCCAGCTGCTATGGAGTGAGTTACCTGGGTAAAGCAAAACACATTCTTGGCTGCTGAGGACTTGCTAGATCAGGAAGCTAACAGAAAGGGAGTGTAGTTGCTAGGACCCACAGGTCTGTGATTGATTAACGATGACAGGTGAGTTTCAGTGCTCACTGTTAAGCTTGGTTAAATTTGATTTTCCTTGTTTTACAATTAATTCGCTGATGCACCCCAAGAACATAAAGGCAATGTAAAAATTCTTGTTTATAACTCTCTAATCAACCTTAATAAAATTATTTTAGACTTATATTAAATATAATAATAAAATGATTGTTACTATAAACAGTAGCCTGCCAAGAAAACTACTTGGCCCTTATAAATTTTGTCAGTTCCTAGTAAAATATTTACTCCTTCAATGTACAATGTATAATGTTACTATAGAAATATATGTTACTGTAGAAATGAAAGATACAAAAGATGTTTAGTCATAAGTGGGTGTTTTCGTGGTAACCAAATGCAATAAGGGTACATAGTGTGAGAATCATAGCAAGGAGAGAAGAAGAGGAGGATCAACAAATAAAGGAGAGAGATTGAGATCTTGATTCAAGAAAAGAATGTGCATGAGTGATTTTTCGCCGACTCCACATCCATCCTCTCACGAACCCTGACTTGCCGGAGCTGGTCTTCGGTAATGGTCAATCTGGTGGAGGGAAGCAGCAGCAAATATGGGACAGCAGATTTTCTCATCCTGAGAGTGGTAGGAGTTTGGTTGCTCCTCACCTTAGCCCTGGCCAGAAGCCAGATAAATATTAAATACTGCCTGCTTCACAGAATGTCATTAGCAAAGGAGTGTGGCTTGGCTGGTGCTTATCTGCGCTCTAGCTGGAAGCATAGGGATGAGTTCACTTACTGATAAGGTGCCCTTAGAAGGCTCTGACAGACTTGAGCTCCACATGCAGACAAGGCTACTCCAGTATCCTTGTCTCAACCAATGGATCCAATTCCTGGGTATCAATGACCCTTCCCTGCCTGCACCCTATAAATATACTCTAACTCCTGCAATAAAGAAAGAATGCCTCACTGACAGCCCGTCTCCCTCCAACCAAAGACAGGATGGATATGCCATGAAGAACCACCCGCCCATGCCGGCTCCAAGCCTCAGACTGGGATGTATGTGTATGAGATTCACTTCAACATTTCTCCCTTTTTCATTTTGCAGGTTTGCTGGTTTATTTGGTTAATAATGTTTGATATTCTAATTTTCGTTTATTTAAAATTTTTAATAATATTTTTATTAATAATATGTATCTCAATAATACCCTCTTCCCATTCCTTCCTCTTCCACCCTCCCACCCCGTGCCCTCAAAAACACAAAAACAAAAACCAAAAAAACAAAACAAGAAAATAAAGTCCAGCTAGTGTGGCAGGAGCATGGATTTCTTTATCTTCTTTTCCAATGAGATTCTTTCCTGAGCCAATCGTAACTATGTTTTTCTGTGTGTAGTATTCCCTTAAGTATCTTGTGTAATGCTGCCTTAGTGTTGAACTGTGCACGTCTGTGGGCTGGAGAAGTGGGTTAGTGGGTGAAGGCACTGTTGTCAAGCCTGACAAAGTAAGTTACGTGACTGGAACTCTTATAAAGGTGGAAGGACAGAACTGACTCCCGCAAGTTGCTCTTTGACTCCCGTACACCATGGCGCAAATGTGCGTGCATGAGTACACATACACATCAATCAGTCAATAAACTAATAAATAAATGTTAAAGTCTGCATTAACAACTTTTAGAGTATTTTGTAAACTATGCTGTATTTTGGATATACCATGACACCGTGATATCAGAAAAAAAAATCCTGCCCTCAATTCAGATTGGCATATTCATAAAGAAATTATTTAGGAAAGATTTTTTAAAAAAAAATTTGCCTTAATTACCTCACAACCAATTAAATTTGTCAAAGAATTTTCAAAAAAATTGTCAAAGAATATTGAATCTAAGGGTTGGAGAGATGGCTCAGTGGTTAAGAGCATTCGCTACTCATGCAGAAGACCCTAGTTTGGTTCCCACCATGCACATCGGGTGGCTCACAACCCCCTGTAACTCCAGTTCCAGGGCACTTAGCGCCCTCTCTGGCCTCCAGAGGCACATGCATCTGTACGGTGCATTTACACACACACACACACACACACACACAGAGTCCTTAAAAATTACAAAATCTGAAAATTAATGATTTCTGCATAAGTATAAAGCCTTTCCAGTGTTGCACGAAAAATACAAACATTTAGTTTTCCTTTATTCACTTGAGATTATTTATGTACACAGACACCTACACACACACATACACCTTTATTTTTCAGCTACTTACCAGTTACTAGGGATACAATCATGAAAAAACACAAAAGTCCTGTTTCATGAACCTGGAGGCTTCATTCTCTGCCAGGAAGGAAGAGATGAGCACTCCAGATACTGATACATACCGCATGAAAGATGATTTTTTTTTTTTTTTTAAGAAGGAAAAGGCTTGATGTGTTGGCCATGAAATGGTGAGTGAAAGCACAGGTTTGGAGCCATGATGTCACAGAGGCAAATCCAGACCCTACAAGTAGGTGACACACTATCTACCCTCACCCATGACTCACTTTTCTCATCTGTAAAATGGGGACAGTCAACAGACTACTTAGGGTTGTACAATTAATGTATGTAGAGCAGTTGCTTGTGTGCCCGGCACACTCCATTTCCTCCCTGCTTCCCTCTCTGAGCGACCCGCCTTGGTCTACAGGCTAAACAGGAAGGATGTAAACCGAGAGTGCGGATCACTTCACTCTAAGGAAGAAACCACAGTTACGCTACGCACTAGCTCTCTTCTTTATATTTGCATTTGTGTAGCATACAGTCTTGAAAATAACTCTCCGCGGCGGCGGCAGCGACCCTTAGGACCCGTCTTCGCACTCGTCGGAGCTGTCCTCGCTCGCGTCTTCGCTGCTGTCTGCCTCACTCTCGCTGCTGGTGTCCTCATCACTGTCCTCTTCCTCTTCCTCACGTTTCTGAGCATTCTCTGCAGACAGGAGAGAGGTGCTAATGATGCCCCCAGGGTTCCCGCGCCCCGTGACCCGCGCCCCGCGCCCCGGGGACTCTGACAGCTCCACTCCCTCTGCCTCCTATTCTGACTATCAAGATGTTTGTGGGTTCAAAATTAACTTAAAACACGGGCCTATAAAAATAACTTTTACGATTGGCAATGGAATCCTTAAAAAGCCAGATATGATGTGTGTCAAGAAGCTGAGGCAGGAGAATCGTGATCTCAGGGCTAGCCTTGAGACGATCTCAAATACCAACCAACCAAACTTCGTAGAAAGGAAAAGAAATTCTGAAATGGGATGAGGAAGGTTGACTTAGGGTAACTTAGAGAGTCCTGGCATGGTGTCTGTGGACACTGAGAGACCGGTGTCACACTGTAACACACAGACATGGTAACGTGTTCTGCCTTTTCCACATTCAAGGGAACGGGCTCTGTCTGGGCAGTTCCGCCCCACGGAGAGAAGGGGGAGTCACCTTTCCCATTCAGAGGACAAGCTGATCTTACTAAACCAGTTGGCATATCCATCTAAACATTCCCTAGCATTTCCTGAAGAGGATTCACAATCTCTCATACAATGTTTTTTTTTTTTTTTTTTAAAACACTGTTTACAGTTCTATGAGGGGGGGAAAAAAAGGAATTTCCAAATTTCACATTACCCTTCAGCAATATTTCTTCAATAAGTGAGAAAAACTCCTTGGCCACAGGATTTTCTGGTTCATAGATTAGGACTGAAAATGGACAACAGAATACATGTCAATATCCGGAGTGTTTCAGCAAACAGCCCCTCAGAGTGAGACCGACTGAAGCTGTCAGAGCAGGCAAAAGCGCAAAGCGAGACCGTCAACAGTTAAACCACAGGCACACCTAAGCACAAAAAAAATTCCCCACTGTACAAGAGCAACAAGTACTCTTTCCTCCTGCGGATCCTTGCTGTAACTGTGATACCTCCTTTGGACTCCTTTGGGGGCGGGGAGGGGGCTCGGATATTGGGGCTTCTGATATCCTAGAGGGGGCTCGGATATTGGGGCTTCTGATATCCTAGAGGGGGCTCGGATATTGGGGCTTCTGATATCCTAGAGGGGGCTCGGATATTGGGGCTTCTGATATCCTAGAGGTCAAAATTCATTTCAGAGTCACCCAATTTTTTCAAAACTCTCTCTGCAGATATTCCTCTACTTTCCACCTGCCTACTCATCTGCTTCATGCTCATGCAGTATCTTGGTGGCCCCCAGGGGGCACTGAAACACCAAGTATGCAATTCATTTGCCTGCGTGTGAGAGCTAATTGTCGGTGGTTCAAGGCTCCACTGACTTCAAAGAAAATGATCCCTTGGCCCTCGCCTCAGTTCATCACGCCAGTGAATTTCTGAATCCACGAAATGTGACTAACATTTATCATCAGTCTGAGCTGGACTATGTGCCCGCTCACAAGTTCATTTCAAGAACCTTAAGCATCTTCTGAACCAATATTTTCTTCTAAAAGTACTTCTTTCTATATGTTAAGTTAGACTGAAATATGCTTATCAGTAGTCTAAATATTTCTGTGAGGCAAAGCCTCTTGTAGAGTTTCTTGCATTTGCTGCTTTCCACACTCATTTCTTAAAGTGTGTTTGGGAAACTAACTCAAAAGCAGTTAACAAGGTAAAGTTTCCAGGAAGTACCCACAGGATTTACTGAATCATTCACATATTCAGATCGTGGTTTTCCAAATTCATTTGGAAATGGACCAATATCCTAGAGGTCAAAATTCATCCATTCATTGACAATGGACTCATTTTGGTGGAACACGTTAATGATTCTTAGAACAGTTTAGAAATTTTCCTGTTGGAATTAGGACGATGTCACAGGATCAGATATGAGATTTGCTATTCTCATGGTTCAGCCTGGCTGCTACATCTGTCAGATTTCAGAGAGTGGACGCATGGGAGCAGCTTTGAAGCTCAGCCAGCAATAGTCTATAGTTCTAGCTCTCCTTATTCTGAGGGTGACGAAGAGGGTCTGTGATTGAGTTGAGGGAAATTTCTAGCACTTTGCTTTAGAGGTTGGTTTACTAACCTGGACCTCCAAACAGAGCCCAGTCTGGGCGCTAGGGAAAGAAAGAGCCCCCTATGAGAACGCTGTGGGGTTCTCTTCCAGTATTTCAAACTACACTTCAGCTTCCTTTAGCTGCCTTGGTACCACACTGGCTACTTTATGACAGTGTCTCAGTGCGTGGTGTACAGCAGAACAACTAATCCGTTATCATTATTATTATTTTAAGAGAATGGTTTTTGGATCAGAGAATGGCTTCCAGTATTCACTGGGGGCTTCCTTTTGGCTGTAGGGCTGGGGTGATAAAGCAGTGGGCTCGGGGTCTCAGTTTCTCAGCCTGGGCATCAAATCGGAAAGGACTTGCTTTGTTCACTGCTTCATCCATCCCTGGTCAGGTGTCTGTCACATAGCAGGAGCCCTAAATGTCAGCGTCAGTGGGTGTACGGATGGACAGGAAGCAGACCCTTTTAGACCTAGACAGAGTACTATAGGCCAGGAGACAGAAACGTGAGCAGTGTAAATGGGTAAGCCTAGGGGAAAACAAACTGTGTTTAAAGCGAACCCCACAGGGCCTAGACCCCTGCTGTCTGTCCACAGAATGGTTGGGGTAGAACAGGGGTTCAATATGTAGCTGTTGTAAGGAGGGGAAGAGAAGGAGAAGGGAGCAGAGGAAGACATTCCACGAGGATATAATCCCACAAGGCAGATCAGTTTAAACTTTCCAGCCCGGTTGACCTGGCATTGAGCGGATGTTCACAGTTCACGGCAGGCCAACAAGCACCTTCCCCAACGCTTGCAGTCTATGCCGGGGCGGACAGCTTGTAAGCCTCAGCCAGGCTTTCTTAAATGATTGATTGGTACAGAAGTTTTAAAAAAAAAAATGTGTTATTTCTCCCAAATTGGGCTCCATAAGAAATCCACAGAGTTGGCAGCGAGAGGAATAGAATCACTCTCTTCTATACTCCCTGCTGGGGAGAAGGAAGATGTTGGAGGCTTGCAGTCCCACCCTCCCGTGCTACGTATCTTCGTACCTTCTGCATCTTCCAGTTCAATTTCTTTACAAAAACAGAGGGCTGGAGAGCTGTGGGCGAGGCATGCTCAGTAGAGGGTGCCATGCTAGCCAGGTGCAAGACCTTGGATTTAACTCTTAGCATGCATGCCCCTTAAAGGGCTGAACACACTGAACATTGTATTCTCTGGAGATCCTTCTCTGAAGATTCCAAACATTTTACTTCAAAGACCCAAAAGGTCAAAAATGCTTGCAAGGATTAACAAGGCAAACTACCTCTGCTGTAAACTCGGTAGAGCTAAAAAGTTCACGAGACCCATTTTATTCAGTAATGAAGAAGTGTTGGGTCAAGGTGTGGACATTCCTGTCCCCAGGCTATGCGTTCTCTTCGGTGAAGGTTCAGCACAGTCGCCATTTTGGGCCTTGTTATTAGTGAGGAATAGAGTTGCCATTTTCTCTTTTAAAATAACCATGACTGGCATGTTAGAAGAAAAGAGCCAACCTTATCTACATGGCCAGCCTGGTCTATATAGTGAGTTACAGAACAGCTAGGCCTACACAGAGAGACCCTGTCTCAGAGTGAGGGGTGGGGGAGAAAGGAGAAGAAAGAAAAGTAGAAGCGAAGAGAAGGTGGGCAGAGTGGTTGGAAATACAGTAAACACCAGCCGAGAGCTGGGACCCTTCCAAACCATTGAAGAAACATTCTACAATTGGAAAATAGAATGTCTGAAATTCTCTCCCTGGACAGTTTTAAGAGCAGGCTGGATACAGGGAATCAGAGACAGGTCAATAGAAAAATACCGCAAATTAAGCACAGAAATAAAATTTGAAACTCAGAGCTGAGTGAAAGACACACTTCGGGCACCATTACAAAGGTTTATTGTGAATAACTGGAGACCCGAGAAAAGGAGAGTGAGCAGCTAGGGCAGAAGCGGAATGCGAAACGGTAATGACCAAGAGAAATTCGAACTTGATCAAACTATCAAGTACAGATTTAAGAAACTCAGCGAAGTGCCCATTGTTAAAACACACAAAGAAAACCACAGCTATTTTGAATAAGTCTAACTTCCACGCACCAGATAGGAAGATAAGGCAGATTTTATCTCTCCTCTGGTCCAAAGCTTACAGTGTTTTCTGACTTCCACAGGGCAAATCAAGGTCTTTCAGCTGGAGAAGGGTCTGTGCCACCCATCCAGTCCTGGGCCGATGACTCCTCTCTGGCCTCATGTGCTAGTACCTGCCTCTTGTCCAGCCTGACCTACACTGGTTTCTGGTGGCTGCTGTCAGCCCCTCCACCCCCACCCCAGGGCACCTGTAGTTCATCCTGCTCGGTACTTTACTCCTCCAGGTGCCCACAGGCTGGCCTCCTCCGTTTCAGTTCTGTCCTCAAGCTTCCAGTGAGGCCTTCCAGGCCGTCCCAGCAAAACTGCTTGACTTTCCAGCACCTCCTCTCTCTCTTCCCTACTCTGTTTTCTCCAGAAAAACCTATCATTCACGGCACACCAGTTAGTTACTTGTTAGTTTATCGTTCATCCAACGCTAGACCCGACAGTGAGGTTGGTTTCTGTTGACTGATTTTCCAGAGTCTCACACAGTGCCTGGCACACAAGCAGGGTTGAACATTTGTGGAGTAAACACATGGTCAGCCAGTGTTGACTCCCGTGCCTCCTGGCTCTTCTTTCAAACTAGCAGCATAAACTTGGGCTCCTCGTCACGAGGCAAGATTCTGTTTTCCAGCATAGTGACTAGCCTGTTAGTCTACACTGATTTAATACACAGAGAGGTGCCCTAGGAGCCCCAATAAGTCTGTCTATTAACTGAACTCATTCCTTCTATCTATCCCTGAGACATTAGCAGCAAATTCATTAGACTGGGAGAGTCGAGCATCCCAGACTTTGTATTATGGGGTCTGTTTATAGAAACAAAGGGATAGCTGGAGAAGGTGAGAGAGTGTGTTTTGTACTTACTCATTTGACATAATTTTTTTGCTAGCTGATAGTCTCGGCCCATTTCTGCTCTCAGGAACTGGAAAGAGGTTGTTCAGATACGTAGTAAATTTAGAAAGTAAATTTAGGAAATTCAGATGAGTAGAAATTTACATATTTCTCCATGAGTTGAGTCTGTAGTCAGTCAATTAACCATGCTTATATATTTTTATATTTAAAGATTTTTTACTTTTATTCGTGTGTGTGTTGTGTGTGTGTGTGAATACATAACGTGTACATGAAGGTACCTAGAGAGGTCAGAAGAGAGTGTCAGATCCCTTGGAGCTAGAGTTACAGGCGATTGTGAGCTACCTGATATGGGTTCTGGGAACCAAACTCCAGTGCTCCGGAAGAGCAGGAAATGCTCTTAACCACTGGGCCATCTCTCCCCAGCCCAAGTCCATATCTTAAGTTGTGTGACGGAGCTTGGTGAGAGAGCCCAGCCTTCTCACTCTCTCAACTCTGTGGATTTCTTATGGAGCCCAATTTGGGGGAAATAACACATTTTTTTTAAAACTTCTGTACCAATCAATCGTTTAAGCCTGGCCAAGGCTTACAAACTGTCCGCCCCGGCATAGACTGCAAGCGTTGGGGAAGGTGCTTGTCGGCCTGCCACGAACTCTGTTACTCGGCAGCCTGAGGATGAGGAGGGTGATTCACCTGGTATCCGTTGGTCTCTTCATTTACTTATTTCTTTGGTTCAGGGTCAGTTTTCCTCTGCCAATGTAGACCATCATGACACCACAGTTACTAGTTTAAAACAAACTGTGGCGACTGGAGAGGTGGTTTGGCAGCTAAAGCACGTGTTGCTCTAAGAAGACTCCGGTTCTGTTCCTACCACCCAGGTAGTGGTTCATACCCACTGTAACTCCAGTTCCCAGCAACCCAGTGTCATCTTCTGACCTCTGAGGACATCTGCATGGATGTGGTTTGAACACATGAAAGCACACACAAACAAAACACACACGAACAGTAAGTAACGAAACAATAAAATGCCTGCAGACTAAGGCCATATAAGACAATATTTCCTAGCACTGCTGAGGCATCATCACTTTGCTTGGTCTGTTTTATGGTTTTGGCTGGTTAAAAACAGTACATGCTTGCAATGTAGAAGTTTTATTAGCTAAATAAATACATTCTGTCTCTAATTGAAAGTACTTCCAATTCCACTTCCTAGAGAAGTAATTATTTTTTTAACATTTTCATATATGTCCTCTCAAGTGTTTTATTGTATTTTATTTTAATTTTACGTGCACAAGTGTTTTGCCTGCATGGATGTATATATGCGCACCGTGTGGATGCCTGGTGCCCATGGAGGTCAGAAGAGGGCACCATCCTAGAAGGAGAGTTACAGATGGATGTGAGCATGCGTGTAGGAGCTAGAGACCAAATCCTCTGCAAGAGCAGCCAGTGCTTTTAACCAATCAGCCAACAACTCCTTCCAGGTATTTTAAAAACAAACGAGCACATGCGTAACATTTATGTGCATATGTAGTAAGACTATTCAGAAATGTAACCCCACAATTTGTGGTCAGCTGTCCTCTATGGCACCAAACAGTTGTTACTTACAGGGAGCTGGGAGCAGGGGGTCAGGTCAGGTCCTTGCGCACACTGAATATGTGTTCCACCATCACATCCCAGCACTGGACAGTCTTTAATTCTTTTACTCACTTAGGGTATAATTTTGCTAGGACAATATCGTATTGCTAGCTCTTTAGATTGCTTCCAATAAAACAAAACACCCTACTATTTGTGCCTGCTGTCCTTGCTCGTGTGAGGCAGCCCTGAGCCATACAGCATATACAAGGGCAGAGATCTAGTCTCCAAGAGCCAGGCCCTCTGAGGAATGAGGAGACACCTGTCACTTACTTCTACATTTGGGAAAAAGAACCACGAACCAAGTTAAGAAGTAGTTCTTTAATAGTTTTCTCAATTTCTACTCTAAGGCTTTTCAACACTTTGTTTCCTGGGCTGGTGATACGGCGCAGTGGGTCAAGGTGATTGCGGCCAAACCTGATGGTCTGAGTTCAATTCCTGTTATCGACATGGTGAAAGGCAAGAACTGACTCCACGTGAGCACTGTGGACCACACGCGTCCACACCAACTCAACAAATAAAACTAAAATGTGATTAAATGTTTTTAATATAAGCAGAACTTTCGGAGAAACTTTTCTGGCTGATCATTAATTTAATCCACGCTCTCATTTCATTTGTTCTCATTAACAAATGCCGTGTCTGCTCATGCGATGGAGTTCTTTAAAAGTCTCTGTCCCTGTCCAAGGTTTAGATTTTTAATTTAATTTTGCTTTTATTTTATGTGTATGTGTGAGTGCCTGCATGTACGTCTGTGAATCATGGATGGGTCTGGTTGCCCACAGAGGCCAGAAATGGGGATCAGAACCCGTGGAAGTTACAGGCACTAGTGAGCCGCCAGGTGGGTGTGCGCACACAGGCACCAACCTCAGGTCTTCAGCGAAAGCTGAGCCATCTCTCCAGTACCAACCTTTTTATTTTCATTCTGTTTGTAGCTATATTTTGTTTTAAACTTTTTTTTTTTGAGAGGAGGTGTCAAGTATCCCAGGCTGTCCTCAAACTCTGTAGCTGAGGATGGCTCTGAAGTCTTGTTCTTTCTGCCCATACATACCTCCTAAGACCTGGGATCATAGATGTGTGCTACCAGGCCTTGGATTTTCTGCTTTCACTTTAATTATGATACGCATTGGTTTATCTGCACATTTTTCAAATATCTAGTGCTTGATCTATTAACTTGTTTCTTTTCTGTTTTTAAAAAAAACACTTTATCTATATGATTGCTCTATCTGCATGTACACCTGCACACCAGAAGAGGGCAAATGATCCCATTACAGATGGTTGTGAGCCACCACGTGGTTGCTGGGAAACGAACTCAGGACCATTAAAAGAGCAAATCAATGCTCCTAACTCCTGAGCCATCTTTCCAGTCCCTTAACTTGTTTCTTTTCATCTGAATTTTAACTAGCTTCTTCAGTTCTTCTTGTTCTGTTTGTAATTTTTTCCAGTTTCTGATGTTAATATTTAATTTTCCTCCTTGAACCATCACGCACTTTTAATTGCCATTGAAACATTTATAACTTCCGAGTTCTGGGGACGGAACTGAGGGCTCGGTGGCGATGTGCTCACTTCACAGTCATAGGGACCAGAGTTCTGATGAGAGCATTCATGAACAAGCCACAAGCTTTGTCCACACCTGTGGCCTCAGCTCTGGGAGTGGGTGGGATAAGATGGGGACAGAGGATCTCTGGGGCTTGTTGGCTTCCAATCAAGCCAAGGAAATACAAGTCACAGGTTTAGGGAGGGATCGTGCCTCCAAGAAATAGGCTAACTTTTAAATAATGTATACGAACTCCTTTAATCTATCGAATAAGATTGTCTCCTGCTTAATCGCATCAGTATTTGTATGTTTCTTTAGTTCTAATACACACGCAAACACTTACTTCTGCCATTAGCTCTAGTGGGGCACGAGTCTCCTTTTTAGAGGTGCCTTCATCTTCCTCATCATTGGTATCCTCTTCACCATCATCATCTGTCGAATCTGACAGCTTCTCCTCAATGTCCTGAAGGCAATACTCACTGTTTTTCTCCTGCTTTGCAAGGACTGAATCCTTGGCCAGTTCACCTTAAACAGAGCACACATAACCAGCAATGGAAAGTTCAGATATTAAATTGGACCAGACCCTTATTAGTATAAATGGAAGTGTGGATATGTTAATAAAAGCAATCAGCACACAAGTCATAATCAGTCCTCCCATCTACAGTGTATTAGTTCATTTACCTCTGTCAGCCTTCCAGTGAGATGTTTTTATTCCTATCTACTGATGAAGAAACTGGGGACAACTGAAACAACCCTGGATTCAAGTTCATGGGACAACCCCACTTGGTCTGGGATTCAGTTTGGCTAGAATTGATACTCTTAACTACCTTTTCTATTATTTTTTCCTAAGATACATTAAAATGTACTATTTGGCAATTTAAAAGAATATTTACTTTGTTTCTTCTAAAAGGGGCTCTGGGGGAAGCACTATAAGTGTGCCTTTGGCTTTGTGTGGTCTCTCATACTTTCTGACTGAACTCATTAGACCCAGGCCCTTTTCAAAAGATTCTGAGGATCTGCAAAGTCTCTTCTTTGATGAGACCATGGCTATGAGGTACTCTAAGCAATGTTTAAGGACTCATATAGGAAAGAAAATGAAGACATTCAGGAGAGAGCACCAGAGAAGACAGGCTGGGAAAACACAGACAAGGAAAAACACGACTAAAACAAAACCGACCCGAAGCCAAATGTACCAGCTTGAAAAATGGCGCTAGAGCTCCAGAGAGTACCCATCTACCTGCTTTTGTGTCATCCACAGTCTCCATGGAATCACGCCACCCTCCTGACCCTCCAGGGAGGACCTGGTCTTTGCACCACTTCACCATACTGATGTCATCAGAGGAAGGTCATAATAGGTGATTAAGGACATCCTGTGACATCACAGGAAAGGTCTCACTCAATTCACAGACAGCACTGTGGAGAAGTTTCCTAATCTCCGGATCCAAAGTATTCCTTTCTGGGTACTGTTAATTTCATTGTATCCCCTCTTACAGCCTCAGATTAGCTTTCACGTTGGTGTTTAATATTGCTTGAAATTTTTATTTTTAAAGTGATTGATAAAAATTCCATGTATTCAGCATGGCAGAGCATGGCTTTAATCCTAGCACTCAGGAGGCAGAGGCAGGTGGATCTCTGAGTTTGAGATCAGCTTGGTCTACAGAGGGAGTTCTAGTACAGCCAGGGCTACACAGAGAAACCCTGTCTCAGACACACACACACAAACGTGCATGAATTCACGGAGTGCCATGTAATGTTTTGATGCACTCATATGTTTTGTAATGTTTAAATCAGGTTAAATATACCTTGCCAAATGTGTCACTTTCTTATGGCAGGAACCAAACTCCATCAGTTTAATTTTTCGGAACAGTACATTTTCCTTCTCTCTCATCATCCTGCTGTTTAACATCTTAACTCCTATCTCTAGCCTGTACTGAGTGTTTTTTTCTCAGCCTGCCTTTCTCCCTTCTCTGCCTAGCCTCTGGTAACCACCTCTCTAGCCTTAACTTCTGATCCCACCGATGAGAGAGCTTTGGCACTCATCTTTCTCTGCCTGGCTTGCTTCACTCAATATAAAAATCTCCCGTAAATCTCCATTCATATCCCTGTTGTAAATGACAGGATTCCACTTATTTTTTGATGTCCAAACAATATTTAAGTAAGCCATGTCTTCTGCATCTAATCAACTGATGAACACTTACTTTTTAAGAGCTAGCCAGATACTTCCCTCTAGAACGTGAACTTCCTAAGGGAAAGGTCAGTGTCTGCGTTGACAGCTATATCCAGCTTTTAAACTGGTACCTAGCACTCTGGCTTTTTAAGATTTCATAGTCTTTTAATCCATTCTATGATTTAATGTCCTGTAAGGACATTCTTCTGTAATACACATTAATGGATGCCATAACTGGCTATATATCAAATAACCCAGTTAATGAGTTTGAGCAAGTTTTGCTTCCTTTGACCCACTCTAGAGCCACGGTGTTGTCAGCTCCGAAAGGTCATGGACAGTGGCTGACACAGAAGCCACAGTTACTCGGTTCAGGAGACAGATGCAATTTGTTACCTGCGTTTTCTTTTAGGAAGGATGACCACAGGTCAGACTGCCGATTTGTAAAGACATCTTTATTTTCAATACTCTTGGAAGATAGTCTGTTTTCAGGATTTTTTAAAGAGACTTTCTCTTCGGTCTTCTTTGAAGAAGCTTCTTTTCTAACGGTTTAAGCAGACAGTGAAGCATCTCATCAGTCACAGTGCTCCTCAAAGTTTTATGAAGGTTCATAAAATGCACATGTGCACACCACATTTCAAAGAAAGCCACTATATAGTATAATATACCAAATTAGACTTAAATAGAATTTTGGCTCATCTTTGGAAAAGTATTTTTTTTTTTCTTGCTCATGAAAAACTATTTCTCCTCGGCATTTACTATTGTGTAACAATTCACAGAATCTTTTCAGAGTTCCAGCACAGAGCACATAAGAGAATCTACTTATGGAAATGCTTTTGGTTCATTGCGGTGTGGTAACAAAAAACCGTTTAAGGAAATCGGCCTTGAATAGCTCTTGAAGTTTGTAAATAGATGCCTGCTCTTGCCAAGTGCTGTACTTACAGTGAGGTTCCAACACTAACATTAACCCCACAGACATAAAACAACCTTTTTAACTTTTATGTTTGAAACTTCAAGCCAATAAACAGCACAAGAGACAGAGGTATTCGGGACACAGTACTCCATTCTCAAAGAAGCACACCTATGTTTGTTATAGCCCTTAGTAGAGGGAAGAATGGAGCCTTTACTCTGCTAGGATATTTGACTAAGCCATTCCATTCTTGGCTGTTTACCCAGAAGACTCTACCCAGAGATACGTGACAACCATGCTTGTTTATTGCTGCACTATTCCCCATAGCCAGGAAGTGGAACAAGTCTAATATTTATCAGTGGATATGTGGTGGCTCCACACATCCCCATAGACTCCTATGTTTGAATGCTTGGTTGCCAGTTAATGGAATTATTTGAGAAGGATTAGAAGGTGTGGCCCTGTTGGGGAATGTGTGTCACTGGAGGTGGGCTTTCAGGTTTCAAAAGCCTGTGCTAGGCTCAGCCTTGCTCTCGCCCTCTCTCTCTCTCCTTCTCTCTCTCTCCCTCCCCCTCCTCCTCTGCCTGCAACTTGTGGATCAGATATGAACTCTCTGCTACTGCTCCAGTACCATTCTGGCCTGTCTTACTCCCCAATGATAGCCATGAACTCATCCTCTGAAACTGTAAGTAAGCCCCCAATTAAATGTTTTATTTCCTAAGTTGTCTTGGTCATGGTGTTTAATCACAGCAATAGTACCCCCAAAACCTACCTAAGACAGGATGAATAGCTAAAGAAAACATAGGGTGCATATCACAGTGAAATGTTATGCACCAACAAGCCAGGTGTGGTGACACATGCCTTTAATCCCAGTATTTGGGAGGCAGAGGCAGGCAGATATCTGAGTTGGAGGCCAGCCTGGTCTACAGAGTGAGTTTCAAGACAGTCAGGGCTACACAGAGAAACCTGTCTCAAAAAAAGGTTTTTTACCATTCGAGAAAAATGAAATCACAACATTTGCAGGAAATAGTGCACTGGAAACCACTGTGTTGAGAGAAATAAGCCAGAATCAAAGACAAATGTTTTCTTTCAGATGCAGAACCCAAGTTCAAAGTGACATGTATATATGTGTGTATGTTTATATATGTGTTTATAGACTATGAACCTAGAAGGGGAAGAAAGCAATTTCAAGAGCAGTAGGAAACAGAGTAAAAGAATATGTGGAAGGGGCTGGAGAGATGGCTTGGCTGTTAAGAGCACTGACTGCTCTTGCAAAGGACCTGGGTTCAATTCCCAGCACCCACATGGCAGCTCACAGCTGTCTGTAACTCTTGCTCCTGGGGATCCAACACATTTTGCCAAGAGGCAAAATACCAATGTACACAAAATAAAAATAAACATATAGTTTATTTGGTTTTTTCTGTTGTAACTCTGGCTGTCCTGGAATTAGATCCACCTGCCTCTGCCTCCCAAGTGCTGGGATTAAAGGCGTGCACCACCACTGCCCAGCTAAAAATATTTAAAAAAAAAACATATATGGAAAAGAACAACAGAAAGGGAGCCTGACTGGAGTGGAGGGGGAGGGGAGAGAAGCTTCAGGGGAAAGAGGTGGCAGTAGGGAAGGGGAATAACAGAACAAAGCACGACATGTGTGTGAAGATGCCAGGATGAACCCTCATACTCTGTACGCTAGCCTGAAAACTTTTTAAAAGAGAGATTAAAAGCTACAGCAGAAATAAACCAACACGTCTTCTCTAGACTAAACAAGGCACAGGAACTGGACAATGAGAACTCACTGAAGTCCTCATTTTCCAGGAATGTCAGGATTGTTGCTAGGCTGCCATACAAATGATCACTACAACCTACAGTATTTTGTTGACTCTTAGACACCATTATTATGAGACATTATTGTTTCATGTATACCAAGAAAAAGAAGACATCGCTAAAGTTGGCACCAACTGAAATCAACGTGAGACGGTACATATGCCTAAGACTCTGTGTGGTAGGGTACTGGCAGATCTACTAACTTATATCTCTAACTCCCTAGTTCTGAGGATTTGAGTAGTTGAAAGCGCTCTGATGAATCCTAAACCCACATGGAGGCAGTTGACAAGCTCACTGTCCTGTGGTTACATGGAATGCTGCCGTTGCAAGCAGCAGCCATGCTAACAGCACCCATGGCCAAAACCTACCTGAGAACTGACTCACGCATGATTATAACAGTAGAGCACAAAGCCCTTTTCTTCTTACTTCCTGTAGACAGGCAAAAAATCAAAGGCCAGAAATTCAACCTTTTCTCCAACTACAACCTACTGACTTTAGCCAGATGTGGTGGTGCACACCTTTAATCTCAACACTCGGGGGGGCAGAGGCAGGTGGCTCTCTGTGGAGTTAGAGGACGGCCTTGGGCTGCTACATAGTGAGTTCTGGGACAACCTAGGCTGCCTAGTGAGACTCTATCAGAAGGCAACGATGCTCATGGTAATAAGGGCTCTAACCACTTAAGGAAACAGGTAACAGTCTCATTGCCTTAAAAACAGTGACAATGTAGGAAAAATTCAAATTTTACAGTATGCACTAACGTCCTTTGGATATGGAAGGGATGTAATTAAGCAGTTTTGAAAGCTATGGAGTTACTCAGGTAAGTCCAGCAGAACATGGTTAGCTGGAGGGTGGGAATCCTAAGTTTTAGCTTTTCTTAGTTTATAAGGACTATTCAGCATATTTGGAAAATGTCCCCCCAACTGTGATTAGAATTGGTAGTATTATCAGAGAACTTACAATTTAAATTTTGTATGAAATGATTTACATTAGTCAACCACGGACCACAAGTCGACATTATTTAAATCTTACTTTGCTAAGAATGCATTAGCTACACTTGGAGAGATCTGTGCCGAGGATGTACAAAGGTTGTTTGCCAATCTTGGTCTGCGTCCGAAACAGCATTTCCTTAAAAGTGAAGTAGAAATGAGAAAACAGCTTAGCATTCATTTTAGAAAAGGTGGTATAGCACACATACCATTATATCTATAACACAACCCCAAGGATACAGTTTCTTCTACTTTGGCCAAAGAATTGTGCGTTTGCTTCAGCCATTTTCCCTGTAAGCTGGAACAGGAGCGAAGATTCAGAACAAGGGAAAGAAGAGACGGAAGACTGGTTTTCTCTGACCTAACACAGGTTGGGTATCTACCTAACCAAATCGAACCTGCCCATCAGTGGGTGAAGCCAGCAATGGGATGAGAGTGGACAGGGAGCTCCACTGAGAATATCACTGACGTTGCATGAGTTAGTTCTTCTCTGAGCTATGCCCCAGCACTTTTCAATTGTACTATGATGGCCTGTCTTCACAGACTAATCCCATTTACCTTCAACTTTGGATAAGGGACCTGGGATGGTCACACCACACATCTAAGAAGCTCACTGTCTGCATTTGCCAGCTTTGCTTTTGTTCCCACATGAGCACAGGGAAACCTGACCACATTCTTGCAAAAGGTAGTTGCATAGTCATAATGCAGTCATTACTGAGGGTAGAGGAATGACTTGTCCCTCTGTTTTTCTGTCTAGGTCTGTGCTGCATTGATCTCCTGGGCTGTGCCTCCCTCGGGAAGTGGATCACCTCTGCTCCAGTCCCACCCAGCACTGCTCAGCACTGGCAATGAACATTGGCTACAATGGTTAGTACTCATTGCTGTCTATAGCCATCCCAGCCCTAAAGCACTCATCCTCATTTGCTTGTCAATTTGACAGGATCTAGATCACTTGGAGACAATCTCCTGGGCTCACTTATAAGGGAGTTTCTAGATTGAGTTACCAGAGGTGAAAAGGGCTATTAAATATGAGCAGCACCATGATGTGGGCTGGGTCTCAGGGCACAATAAAAAGGAGAAAGCAAGCTGAGCATCACATTCATCTCCTGTTGCATGGAGTAGCCACCGCCCACTCCTGCCATCATGCTTCCTCCCCAGCCACGATGCAGTGTACTCTAACTATGATACAGAATAAGTCCTTCTTACTTAAATTGCTTTCATTAGGGATTTTGTCACAGTAACAAGAAAAGCAACCAATAATACAGCAGGGCTCCTGGACACAACAGTCACTTACTTCTACCAATGACCTGTTAACTTCCATTACTAGTGAACATGATATCCCAAACACTCTTAGTATGCTTTCAACTATGTGATATAACTTCATTTCTTAGGATATATAAAGAATTATGTGGATGTAGATGGATATATAGATTTTTTTTTCTGGTGGACTTAAATTTGAACTTTAACTTTAGTTTGAAACAAATATAAGTCCCCTGACACTGATCTGTTACATAATACTTCCTCTTCGATACAAAATATACAAGGTGGTGAGATGTCACAGTCAGTAAAGGCACTTGTGCCCAAGCCTGATGAACTGAGTTTAAGCCCCAGGACCTACATGACAGAATGAGAGAATCGACTATTAGAAGTAGTCTCTTGACCTTCATACATGTGGCTTATACCTCTCCCTACATAAATACAAGTTTATACACACACACACACACACATATGTATGTGTGTATCTCAAGCATTATATTTATATGATGTAGAAAGTTTGCAACAAAAGTGAAGATGAACATCTTTAGCTATTACAGTATGAAAATTAAAATATATGTTGCATAGACTAGAATTTTTCTCAGCCAATAGTATTCAAAATGAATCAGGCATGAGGGGCAATGTATCCACAGCTCCCCAAAGCTTCTTTCATATATATGAACTAATGGGAGTTGTTTCTCTCCATCAACCATGTGAGTCTTGAGAACTGAACTGAGGTGGTCAGGCTTGACACAGACACCTTTACTTTTCTTCATTTTGTGTGTATGGATGCGTTGCCAGCATGTATCTATGCACCATGTGTGTGCAGTGCCCTAAAAGGCCAGAAGAGGGCATTGGACTCCCTGAAACTGGAGTTACAGATGTTTGTGAGCTGCCATGGGGATGCTGGGCATCAAACCTGGGCCCTCTGGAAGAGGTTCTTAACTGCTGAGCCATCTCTCCAGCCCTAGGAATTTGTTTTAAGGTCAATATTCAAACTGTAATTTCTCATAGGATAAATACTGTATTTTTTCCCCAAAGGTAGTAGGAGATGATTGTACCATGAAGGACTTTAATTGAGTATTGGAATTGAGGCTGTGAATGGAGCTAATACCTCCTAGTCAGCAATTCAACTGATCTACACTGTGATTTTAATTCATTTCATTTAATTTCTTTCTTTCTCTCTTTTTTCTGTTCGAGACAGGGTATCTCCATTGTAACTCTGGTATACTGTGATTTTCAAATACCAGTTTCTTCAACTATTTAAGGTGTTTCTTTTTCTTCATATAGGGCCAATGATGCATGTTAAATGAGCCAAGAATAGGAATTTTAAAGTAAGTATTCACTTGTAGAGCTATTCTAGAGAAGGAAGCAGTTTCAAAGAGAAACAGGAAAGAGCAGCAGATAAAAGACAGAGTAGCCCGTGGAAGTACCACCTACATCTCACTCTCTTCACAGTTCAGTTTTCATTTTAAATATCCCTCTACTCAAGCAGCAGCTGAAGCCCATCCACGCATGTGTGCCTCTGCAAGTCTAATTAGGTGACAAATGTTTTGCATCATTTACTTCTAATTACTTAAAAGGCATGGGCCAGATCAGCTGCAAGGCCAAAGACATTCTCTTACTGTGCCATTGCTTTTTTTGTGTCAATCATCACTTTTTCTGAAAGAGAAGAAAAAATGTTTAGTATTTTTTTTTTTCAACAGTGCTATCCCTAACATAAAATTTTAATTGAGTAACAGTTAAGGTTGTTTTTTGAAAGGTAGATAACATGGGACTTAACTGTTGAGTCATACCACCACATTCAACAATTCCAATATTTTTCTTAATTAATATTCAGAACAATATCATAGTCAAACAGATTCTAAGTAATAAATCATTTACCCTTTGGATCAAGCACTAACAATCTGCCATTCTGTCTGTTTTTTGGTGCCTAAAATAGAAGCAGGAATAAAAACTGGAATTATCATTCTTATTTTAGTTTGAAGTATTTGGAAAAATACATTAGGAGCCTTTATGTAAATATTTCTATTGTGTAATATATACTAAAATCAAATTATTTTTAAACCTTATACATTGGTCGTAAAGCTGGCCCAAAGCATTCTAAAAACAAAACAAAAAAAAAAAAAACAATAAGAGCAAAACCTCCAGCAATACACATTTTGTTTTTGTTTTTGTTTTTAAGATAAGGCATATTTATGGGTCCGTGGCTGGCCTGGAGCTTATGGAAGGTAGCCACGGATGACCCTGAACTTCTGATCCTTTTGCTTTTCCCTCTCAAGTGTAAAGACTGAAGTGGAGAAATGGCTCAGCCATTAAAAGAGTATGCTCACAACCAAAAAAGCCAAGGGCAAGGAGGATAGGTGTGTGGTACCATGTCCAGTTTATGCATGCTGGGGGTCGGAAGCACGGCTTCCTGTATGCATGCTAGGCGAGCACTATGCCAACTGAGCTACATCCCCAGCCCTGTATCCCTTACCTTTACAACATCTTTCTTTTCTAGGTAGTTTCTGCAAAACAAACAAAAACAAGATATTTGCTTTGTAAATTTCTAAATACTTATATAAATTTAAAATACAAATGAGACAAAGCACAGAACTGTCAATAGGCTATTAAGCATGTATCCCATCTGGGCTAAGAAGAAGTCATAAAGTCTAGAGAAACCAACTTGCTTCTCATCTCACCTCAGAGTCCGCGTGAACGGAGCTGCAGGAGTGATTCTGCACGGAACAGTGGCGTGCTGACCAATCCCCTAGTTCCGTTACCTTTTGGTTCATTAACTTGGATTTTAGGTCAATAGCAGGCCTGGGACACCCTTCCCCTTGGACGAACTCAGGAAATCATAACTTCATTTCTGCTCACATTTACACTTCTCTCCCCAACTTCAACAAGCTCAAACATGATAAGTAAATCGATCTCTGCCACAGTACAGCTTGCTGGTGCGTACGAAAGGTATCTTTTAGAGCAGATGTGAACCAGATGAAGGCGGAAGGCTTCCACATTTACGATAAGGAATTGTTACTAAAGTATTATTTAAACATAAAAATGTACATGTTGATCTCTTACTTTATCCAATGATACATTTTAATTTTTTTTAATCTCATAAATCTTCGCGTGCATTTATTAATACATAGAAGTTTAATGTCTTCTTGTTGCTTTTTAGGTTGCCCAGTTAGAGAATTGATTTTTCCCCATAATGAAGCCCTTTATATATTTGGATAAATTTCATTTTAATTAATTAATTTTTTTACTTCCAGAAAAGGTCACACTGAATTCTAGCCCATGTTAACACTTCACTGTTCCCCAACTTGGCTCCACACCTCAAGCCAGACTTTTTGTTTGTTTGAAACAAGGTCTCACTTTGTAGCTCTCAGTGACCTAGAACTCACTACATAGGCCAAGCTGGTTTTAAACTCACAGAAATCCACCTGCCTCCCAAGTGCTGGGATTACAGATATGTGTCACCATGCCCAGCCCTCAGACCAAACTTTTAAGATGGCCATTATTACATACCTGGGAATTTCAGGAATACAAAATTCAGGGCCAAGACTGTGAACAACAAAAGCAAAGTGTGTTAGTTGGTATTGCTTGCTTTGTAATTGTCTCTCTTTCTTGAGCAAAACAGAAACGTTTAACCTTTCATCCCAGGCTTTGCATTCTGGGAACTCTGACCAGGCCAGACATTATTAACATTGTAACAATATATATAACTATATATATATATATGTGTTATAATGATATATATATCATTATAACATTATAACAACAATAGGCTATTAACTCTATTCTCTGTCTCGAAGTTGGTAGAAAGTTACAGCGTACCAGGGGAAGCAAGGCATCTACTGAGGGAAGCCAGTTGTGGCAAAGTAGGTTCAGCGAAAGATTTTCCTCTGATTCTCTCAGCTAGGATGAGACAATGCATGATGAACTAAGCAGGTCCCACAGTCACTATAGTCCTGTGGACACACTTGTAAGACTCAGACTCTGCTCAGTCTAGCTTCCACACTCCCGGGTAGATGACCACTTGACCTCTCTCATCCTGGCACTGAATTCCTTAGGAGTCAGGAATACTCAGGAGCCTGGGCTCTTGGTAAGAGTCTGGATTCAAAGCCGGTTCTTCCACTACATGTATGAGTTCAGAAACTCTTCCTCCTGAAAAACGGGGCTCATCATGCGGCTCACTGCTCTGGATCATTGTCAAGATTAAGTGGGGTAATTTAGATAAGGGGTTTAGCACAGAGCCTGGCACATAGGAGGGACATTGTTACAAACAACTTCATGTTTTATCTAAAAAAAAAAAAAAAAAAAAAAAAATCTGGGCAAATGTCCTCTAGGCTAGGATTGTTTGGGGAAGCAAAACAGAAGCTGTGATTAGGACAAACAGACTAGCTTTGAAGACTTTTCATTAATTAACTTATAAAGGCATCTCAGCCCTAACGTTCTGATACAGGTTAACAAAGATCACTGGCTCATGGAGAAAGCTGTAAGGAACACGGGTGAAATTAAAGTGGAAGGCCCCAGTACTTTGTCTCTCCACAGTTCCTTTGGAAACGGGAATAATTATGACGGTTTCCAATTCATGCGGAACATTCAACATCTATTTAAAACAACCCTTTGGGCTGGTGGTGTAGTTTAGGGAAAGAGTGTACTATGTAGTTAGCACATGTGGGGTGCTGAGTTTCACAATCAGCACCTCTGACGAGCACTTGCTATGCATCACACAGTCTGTGCTAAGCTGTGGAGACACAAAGATGAAGATCTCCTGCTTTTGGGAAGCTCAGCATCTCAAGGCAAAAACAGGTAATCCATTCCCGTCCAGGCTTCAGAGTGCGCTACCCAAGGCTTCTGAAGAACTACAACTGGACTTCCTGTATTGTCCAAATTGAGATAATAGTGAATACCAGCATCAACCAAACACTTTAACTCATGGGCAAGAGGTGATATCCAAGGAAAGTCTGAAAGCAGAGGAGGCAGAAGTGAGAAGACTGGGAGGAGAAAGACCATCAGCGGAGCTGTTCCTCTACCACCCTCCAGTGCCACACTCCAGACCCAGGACCTGGTCTGTGGTTTTTTGGTATTCTTTCCATAATTGTATTGTCTAAAATAATCAATGAACAATGTCCTATATAGTTTCTGTTCCCAGATTTTAGGGCAGATCTAGCTGTCTGACTACAAAGGTAGTGGTACTGTTCCCAAGCAGACCCACTGTGCTGGCTAGTTTTTTGCAACATAACACAAGTTAAAGTCATCTTAGAGAAGGGAGCCTCAATTGAGAAAATGTCACTAAGATCAGGCTGCAGACAAGCCTGTGGGGCATTTTCTTAGTTAGTGATTGATAGGGGAGGGCCCACATTATTATGGGTGGTGCCATCTCTAGGTGCTATAAGAAAGCAGGCTGAGCAAGCCATAATGAGCAAGCCAGCAAGCAGCATCCCTCCATGGCCTCTGTATCAGCTCTGTCCTCCAGGTTCCCGTCCCACTTGAGTTCCTTCCTTGACTTACCTCAATGATAGACAGTGACGTGGAAGTATAAGGCAAATTAATGCTCTCTTCAATTTGCTTTGGTCATGGTAATTCATCACTGCAATAGGAACCCTAACTAAGACACCCACTGTGGTAATTCATAAGCTGACCGTGTCAGGTCCAAGAGGTGTGCCTGTGATTCAAGCTAGGCTCATCACAAACTTTCCCTGAGGTTTTCCAACTCTCATAAAGTTGGAATAATATGAGTCTAGGACACCAGGATGAAAAAATGAGGAGTAAGAGAGGTCAGAGGAAAAGGAGAAAGAGAGCGTAAGGGAGAGAGAGAGAGAAAAAAAAAGATGAATACAAATTTAAGAGGCACACCCATAAATAGCTAATGATGTCTGAATCCCTTTTTCAACTCAATCTCTGTCCCTACCATGGGATAGACAGTTAATTTCTCATTTTTCCTGAAACAAGTCTGAGATGTGGAGTGTTTATTGTTATCATTTGAAACCAAAAGAAACCTTGACTACTACAGCTCTTACTTCTTATCATATCTGGTACCCTGTAGTAAGATCTTTAATGGCAGGATTAGCATAGCCTCTGCCCACGTCAAGTGAGAAACACTAAATCCACCTGCTAACCTGGAACAAACCGAAGGGATCCCAATGACAAGCTCATAACATTGTAAGATTGGATCTTTTCCCATAGGGTGCCGTTGAGTCAAGCTTCACCGTGAAGGTGACATTTAGTCCAGCAGGGTCACAGTCAGGTAACATATATGACAGCAATAGGAGGAGTTGAGGGGGTTTACTTCCAGTTGCAGTTCTCTTGTTATGTATGTTTACATGTATTGAAACCACAGGATAAGCAATTACCCTTTATCCTCATTTTATACTTAAAAGAGCTGAATTCCAGAGAAGTTAAGGAATTGACTCAATTTAACAAGATCTGTTGAGATTTGAACATAGGCTGCCTCCAGCAAGCTGCTATTCTGCCAAAGAGGGAATACGCAGAAAATATTTAAATGCTTCTGGATAAAAGTGACGGATGATCATTTTATATGCAGTTGAGACTGTGCAGTAAAATGTGCCTGGGCTGTGTTATGCTTCCCCCATAACAGCCTCTTCACCACAGTTGCCAGGACAGAACATATGCCTGTCTCTTCGTCCATTCTCTGCCAATCAGAATACAAGGTTGTTTATAGAAATAAATAAAATAAAAGGGTAAGATAGTTGCATAAATAAAATAAAGGAAAAGTGTTATGTCTTCCATTATACAAGAGAAACCTAAAATAGTAATTTTTTTTAGGAGTCTTTGGTGTGAGCAGCTCTTTTGATAAAGGGTTGTTTTGGACGTTGCAGTCCGAATGGAACCTGAGTGGCCCACTGGCTGCTAGTTAATGACATGTGCCTAGAGGTGTGTGTATGTAAGATACCTTACATCCACTTTGGGTACTAAGCTTCAAAATCTGGGTGTTCACTGTCAGTTTGAGCTAACCACATTTCACATGCTTAGTTTCTGTACATGGCTAGTGGCTACCATGTTGAGCGGCTGAACTCTAACGTACATGTTCTGCTCTCTGGTTCTTTCAGGTTCTACTCATTTAACAAATACTGAGTGCCAACTTACGTAGTATAGAATACACTAGGCACTAGAAATAAGCAAATACGTAAAGTCTCTTCTATCGCAGAACTCCATTTAGTGAGAAGACAAAGAATGAATATGTAAATAATACAACTGTGATGATATCATATTTGGCTTCGTGGAAGACCTCCAGACCTCCATTTTCATTCCTTCCTTTCTTTCTTTCTTTTTCTTTTTTTTTTTTTTTTTTTTTGAGATAGCGTTAGTATTTAGCTCAGGTTGGCCTGGCACTGAAAGTCAGGATACTCCTGCCTCGGCCTACTGGGATTGTTGGCACACGCCACCATACCCAGCCACAAAAAGGAGCTTATTTGTTTGTTTGTTTGATGGTGCTGGGGTCCAGTCCAACACCTGATGCCTTTAAACTGATGTAGGATACACACTTATGACTAAAACCATTTTCTCTGTCACGCTTGTGTCTCTTCTCTCTCATACTAAAGGCCGAACATAGGCTTTTGCATATGCTAGGCAAGTGACCTACCACTGGCCATTTCTGAGACAGATGCAAAGTTGTCCAGGCTAGCCTTGAAGTTGGCTGTGTAGTCCAGACTGGCCTTACAGTGCTCCTACCTCAGCCTTCTGCAATGAGATATGTTGCCACATGCCAGGCTAAGAACCCATTTCCTTTCTCAGGAAACTTCCTCTGTGGCTGTGGTCATTCCTGAATTCTCTAGCCATCTCCATATTGGGTATATGGTGTATAATGTGTACTTCTCCCTATCTGCTTCTTGGATATTATGACCTGGGATTCATATCCTTGGGTTTCTCTTGTCCCATGTGGATGATGCAATCCAATGCAGTTCCGTTTACAGAGACGTAGGCAGTGAGAAGCACTGTGGTCTGAAGACTATTGGCCAGCACCTTCTCTGAACTCTTATCTGGTCTTCTTACCTCTGTTCTCTCTCAAATTTACCATCAAGTTTTTGGGATCAGTTTAATCTTGTAGTCTTCTTCAGAGTCTTGGTTTAGTTTATATTGCTCAATAGTTAAAGCCCTAACTCCTTAGCACATGGCAATCAATGGCTTTTATACTCTGTTCCTGAATATATTTCTAACTTTATCTGTAGACATTCTGTAACACTGAACTGGACAAGTCATCTATGTACTAAGAAATGAAAGCATTTCTGCTTGAACACTGAAACTGCTTGGAAGCAGGGAGCACAGCTAAGGTACGCACCTTCACCGCAGGGCAGGGGTGAGAGGCTGGAATTCTGGAGTGGGTACAGTGGGAATTCCTAGGAAAGTGTTGGCATTTAGCTCTGGAAACTCAACGGTTAAAGATTATTTCTGCTGAGGTTTTCTGGAGAGTGAAACAAAACCCAAAACCTTGGTAACTTTAATTAATATATGAGATTCGGGAGCCATTGCACTTTGGTTTCTAGGAGAACAAAACAAAGTAGAAGTATCTTTTGCAGATCTCGTTTTATAAAGCAACTTTGTTGGGGCAAGAACAGCTTCAGCAAGCAACCTACGCTACCGATGTCACCGTGCTACGTGTTCTTTAAATGCTATTGGGTGCGGTGCAGAGTAGTTCAAAATCTTGATTTTTGTACATTCCAATGCATCCAGATTGGATTTAGAAGCGATCAGTAGTGCAAACCCTCCTCTAGGAGATCCAAGAGCTTCAAAGTTTGCATTGCTGTGGTCAAACAAGTTCTAAGTAGAGAGCAAGCCAGGGGATGCTCGTCCCTATAAAGCATTAAGTTGTTTGCAAAAATAAGTAAAAGAGTCGCGTGCAGCTGGGAGAACTGGGGCAGAGCTGGAGGCCCTGGGATGGAACAGGACCGTTTTCATTTTGGCTGCTGGGTGAGATAATGCACACCCATGCAGACCTCCCCTCCTCTCAGCCGCGCATCCTACCTTCTCGGGCGGTGCCTCGGTAGCCGTGGGGCTCCGGAGCCCCAACCTGGAGTGGTAGAGAAGTTTGCAGCGTTAGACGCCGTCCGAGGTGCGGGCTGGGTCCCGCCACTCGCGGGGACGTGGGGGAGTCACTCGCAGGCACCCAGGAGCTGCTTACCCGCTGGCGGCCTTGCCAAGGCGATCCCGCGGAGGGCAGACCAGGAGGGCCAGCCCCGTTCGCTGCTCGCGCTGGGTTCCGAGCCGCAAGCCTGGGACGCCACGTCGCCATGGAGACAGGAGGGGCTGCCGCTGGAGCCCCGGGAGCCGCGGGAGCTGCCCAGCGACGGGGTGGCGGGTCGCAGCGGCGGGCCGAGCGGGGCGGAGCGCGGCGGGCCCCCGGTGGGGCGTAGGGAGCGGGGCGGGGGCGGGGGTGGGGCCGGGGCGGGAGCAGCTTCTGGAACCACTCGGAGGGCGGGGCGGGTGGCGCGGGTGGCCCAGCGACCCGAGGGTCTGGGAGTCACGCTGTGTGGCAAGTTGAGGGCGCACACCCTGGGGCATACTTGAGCACGTACCCTGGTTACTTTGAGAAAGGCCGGAGACAGGGGGACTGGAAGGTCGGTGTCCATACCTGATCCTGACTCTAGGTGGCGGAGGGAAAGGGGCGAGGTGGCCTCATGGGAGTTACAACTTGTGGAAGAAAAGATGCCTTGAGTTGGAAGGGATGGGTGCCTCTGGATGTAGATGAACAAATACCCCTTGCACCTGAGATTGCCCCGAGAAGACTATGGGTTTTCTGGGGGTCTCGACATCAGTTCTCCCAGGAATCCGGTTCAGATGTTTAGAACCAGACTCGCCTTTCCCACCAGCCCGGGGCAAGTCTGGATTCCCTTTCGCGCCCGGGCTGCTACTGAGGCACCTCAGCCAGTCAGAGATCTTATGCTTCACTGCTTCGGTCACAAAAGAGGGTGGGGGCGCTCTCTGTTAGAAAATCTCAATTGTCTCTCAAATTTATCTTCTAGGGGGTAAAAATGGGTAGCCTGTCTCGTTGGACAGGGCGAACTTGCTGCTAGGCAACGGGTTTTGAAGGGAGACCCGTTGGAATAAAATCTGGATTCGAATTTCACACACCGGCTAGAAGATAAGAGGTATATCATTGTCTTAAGGGCCCTCTGGCGACATACACTTTACCTGATGATGAAAATATGTAAGTTTTAATGTATAGAAGATGCTTTATGACATTATTATAAAAATAGAGCTATAAAATAGTACTAAAATGTCATAGTACCAAGAATTTTATAGTACTAAAAGGTAGTACTACAGAAATAGTATCAGTCAAATTATTCAGAACCAAGAGTATACAGCGTTTTCGTTACTTTTAAATTCTCTTGATTCATCTGTCCAGTCTAAATCTCTTTGATCATGGATGATAGGAAAAGCATGAAGAAAAAAAAGCTCAAATGGAAGTTTAAGGAACTAAAAAAAAAAAATCACGGACAAATACATGCCTTGTTTGAGGAGGATCTAGTAAGCCATTAATTCTGCTATTGTAGGGAATGAGAACACAGGGTATCATATGTCTAAGTTTTACCCAAGATCTTTCTCAGTAAAGGCAAACGGAAGGTGTATTTCTTGATCATGTGTTAAGACACGTGTTTTGTTAAATTTGCTTGGTATTGGGAAATAGGCAATGGCGGCTTAGCTGCACACATTGTCCAGCTGTAAGGAAGTGTAAGAGAGTATCAAGCTGACTTGATTAAGCTGTTTTCTACCCATCACACCCCCACAGAGTGCAAGCCAGTTTATTCAGTGCAGGGTTTTCAAGGTGTGTCTATTGTTCCTATTTCTCAGAACATGAAAAGAGAAAGTATTTCCAGACTGACCAGTAACTCTTAGGTAATACTATCGCTTCTTCTGTATTATGCATCTAAATAAAAGAATCTACTTTCAGGATAAAGATCATTCCCATAGAGTGCCTACCACAATGCCTATTCAACCTCTCAGTGGTTATCTTGCTTCTCTTTGATGAAAAAAGTGTTACATTTCATCTTTAGCTGCATAACATCAGAAATAATTTATCCCTCTCTATTACCTTTCTGCAGAAGTTGTCGTTGACATAATGCTCAAATATAAAGCAAAGTTTAGCTCTGGCCTGTGCATTTGGACACTGAATAAGTTTACCTAAAGTATCCGACTAGTGAGGAGTTGTTCTAAAGAAGTGAAAGAAAAGTCAAATCCTCGTACAAATACCAAATCACTCCACAGCAGCTACTTACTATTAAACTCCGTGGTGTTTTGTTTTTTGGTGATCCTAAGGATTGGACCCAGGCCTTCATACACCATAGGCAAGCAGTCTGCTTACTGAGGTACACCCCAAGCCCCATCTCTATGGTTTTTAATGGCTAAATTTCTTTTTTTTACAGATCTGAATGTTAGCAGAGCATGATACCAAAATGTGTTTGAGTAACAGTCAGTGTTTTCTGATTATAACACTAATGTAGGGGTTGGGGATGCAGACTAGTGTTGAAATTCTGGCCTTAATTCTGGGCACTGACATCAAAACAAACAACAAAGAAACAAGCTCCTTCCCAAGAAAGAAACAGAAACCCTGAGTTACTAATACACTCTCAGGATGGACAATTTACAGCATACCAAATGACACAACTAGGAAATTTAGACTACCCAGAATTCTACTGCCCTTAGTAACCTTGGCCACTAATTCTATTTTTTACTTCTAGCCCTCTTTTGTGTACATATATATTTACTTACTAACATTTATATTTGACAATCTATATTGTTTGTATACTTTGTTTAACATTTGCTCTTGAATGTTTGCCCAATATCTTTCGTCTTCAAAATGTTTTAATGGCATATATATGATACATTATAACTGATTCGTAATTTTCTCAGTTTCTAATTTGGAAATTTCTAACTGTTCCTCCTGCTAATTCATTGTTTCTAAAAAAAAAAAAAAAAAAAAAAAAAAAATCTTTGTTGGATGGGGCTGGAGAAATGGCTCAGTGGTTAAGAGCACTCACTGCTCTTGCAGAGGATCTGAGTTTAACTCCCAGCTCTCAGGTCAGGCAGCTCAGGACTACCTGTAACTCAGGCTCCAGAGGTATCTAAATCCTCTGGCCTCTATGGACACCAGCATTCACCTGTATAAACCCACAAACAGACCACACGCATACACGTCATTAAAAAGAAAACTTTAAAAAAAAATCTTTGTTTGGAGCTACATTTGAGGCTGTATGCTGGGCATGAGATGTGAGTGCTGAAGAGTAACTATAAGAAATAAGGTTTTGATGACCATCTTTGTAAATAAATCTTTGATGACATCTTTCATTCTCAGACCAAATTCCTAGGTCTATGAAAACATAACTTCAAAAGGCATGCTTTGAGCTTCAAAGGCAGACTTAAACTAAAATTCTGAACTGTAAAATATTAACTTTTTGGAAAAGTACCAACAACAGACTTAATATTTATTTTGTGCAAAGTGTGAACTTGCCCAGAAGATGCTTTCTTGCTAGTTGCTGGGAAACACCAAGGGTGTTTGATGTGTATTGACTTTGGCTTTTACCTCTAATTCTTTCCAGGATTTGCTGGTTTGCTGAATAGTGTGAGATTGTTTGAAGTCTATGCAAATCACCCCACTTCCTCTTCTCACAGTTAAAATGTTAAGGATGGTGTTTAATTTCCAGCTTCCCTCTTGTAAACACAGGGCTGTTGTGCATTTCTTTCATTTACCTTCTCATGTGAAACACTTTGTATTTTTATACTAACCCAAAGGCCTATTTCTTCTAAACAAAAATTATCGTGTACACATTCCTGTAAAGTAATTGACTTAACACATCTTGTGTTAGTTTTGGTCAAAAATACGTAAATACATTAAGAGAGTTTCCTTATAGAGAGTTTTTATCGAAGGCAAGAGCCACCTCTAAACATACACTTGTGTGTATACATTCGTGTATTCAGGTGACTCCTTGCTCTCTCTGACAATTAAAAATACTAGGTCAAACCACATGTATTTGTCATTTGCAGGTAAGATTGGGTTAAATAGTGACAACTGCATGTGGTTCTATCCATGCACGTGCTTTGCAAATTAGTTTAAATTTTTCACCGTTCTCCAAATGTTGAACTTCCTGCTTCTTCTAAGAATTTCCCTTGTTATTGCCCAAGATTGTTTGCCTTGGCTTTCTTCTATGACTGAATCTAGTCAGAAGGATGCCCATAAAATGTTTATTTATTATTTTGGAGTCAGCAGAGGGAGCCTGGAGCCAAAAGATTATATTGCAGACATACAAACCATGATTGTCTTCCAGTTCTCGATGTGTGGATAAATTTAAACATTGGCATATATGTAAAACAGCAGTGATCTTAATCATTGATTTGCTTAATCTCTTTAAAAAAAAACAAACAAAAACAGAAAGAGGCCAGCTGCCAGTGCAAGCTAGGCACCTTAAGCATTCTCATAGGGGCCACCCAGAATTCCCTTGTTCTTGACTCTTCTCAGAAATTCCAGCGCTAACACACTCTTTCCTTCTTCAGAGCACAATTTGGGGTTACCTTTCCATTTCTGTACACTGTTGAGACTCTTCACTTTGTCAGAACTGTAAAATACGTCACCACTTCCGACTGGGTGTCTTGATGGAGCCATTACAGTGTAGTCGACAGGGAGGGAAGCTCTGCCATCCTACAGAAAGCTCGAAGCATTCTAGGAAGACCCCTAAGACATCATCACACCTTGCACAGATTTGGGGTCTTCTTGAATGTTAAAGGTGCCTCCTAGTCACACTGCAGCTTGATGGAAAGCTCTCATGTACATTTGTTCCTTGCTGGGGGTCCTCCTTAGCCCAGAGCAGTGGCTGCTCCTCACATGTGACATGTCTGCATCCTTTATCCTTCTAGGAAGACAGTCCCTTTCTGCTACTCAATAACTTTTTTCTTTAAAACGTACATTTGTGCTGGGTGATGGGGACACACACCTTTAATCCCAGCACTCAGGAGGCAAAGGCAGGCTGATCTCTGTGAGTTTGAGGCCAGCCTGGTCTACAGAGTGAGTTTTAGGACAGCCAGAGTTACAACAGAGAAACCCTGTCTTAAAAAAAAAAAAAGAAACAAAGCAAAATGTAAAAGTGCATTTCCTTATTTACTATGTGTATGTGTACGTGTGTGGGAGCGAGTGCGCTATGGTGTAAGTGTGGAGGGTATGTGGTAATCAGCTGTTTGCTTCCATCACGTGGTTTCTAGGGATTGAACTCAGGTCCTTAAGCTTGGCAGCAAGCACCTTTACCCACTGAGCTGTCTTTCTGGCCACTTAGCTTGTATTTCTGACACTGTTCCTCCGAGGATCCCCTCCCTACCCAGGCCCCCAGAGTCCACCTCCTTTCTTACATGACGCATGTCATCATCTCTCCCCGCATACCCCTTGTGCTCCCTTACCTTTCTGCACAGGTTAAGGAGCCCATCAGGAGTTATGATGGCCCTTTCCCTAAGAGTGTGAGTCGGGAGCTGAAGTCCGCTAGAGACTTCGTTATAGGTAGCAGGGACTATGTTCCTGCTCTTGTCCAGCCCCTGCCCACTGTGCCGCTGTCCTTCATACTGCTCATGTTCAGCTGCTCTGCCAGACTCTCCTGCCCTAGTGTTGCCCTCCAAAGAACACTCCTTTCAAGAAGAAAATCGCTTCATGTAACTGGCTACTGATCCTCTACATCTGTATGTGTCTTTAATCCCACCCCCCAACACATACCCATCTGACACTGACTCAGAATCCACAGGGTAGATGTCCTTTTCTCACTGCGGGGGAGGGGTGACCATCTTCAATGGCAGAAGTGGCCCTAGGGCTAAGCACCTCCTGGGCTAGCCTAACACATTTGCTTTTCAGGATTCACCAAGACAGTATGCAAATCCACTCTTCCTGTCCCTTTCTCTCTAAGCTGTCTCTCTCACTCCTGTCCCTTACAATGACACCTGAGAGCATGTGTTGATCACGCTGGATGTTCTCAGTCCTCTGGTTTCCTCCAATTTTTTTTTTTTTGGTTAGGAACTCAGCATTCTTCTTAGAGAGTCCAGAAGAACAAACAGAAGACCTGTGAGAAATATTGGTGAGAGTGTTGATGGGCAAGATAGTAAATATTGGTGACAAAATGGCTTCTCGGGTGTACTTAAACAGCAGGTGTTTTTAGCTGTTCCCAGGGCTTATCCTTAAAGCTATGTCAGTAGCTAAAACGAAACAAACATCTAGGTAGCAAGTCAGTGTAGGTTGATGGCACTTATTTAAAAATTTATTTTATTTTGTGTATGTCTGTGCATTATGTGTGTGCCTGGTGCCCACGGAGGTCAGAAGAAGGTGCTGGATTCCTTTGAACTGGAGTTAGGAATAATTATGTCATGTGGGTGCTGGGAACACAACCCAGCTCTTCTGGCAGGGCAGCTAGTGTTCTTAACCACTGAACTTCTCTCTAGGCATGACGCGGATTCTTTCATGTACCTGGAATTTCCAGGACTGCTTGTTTTTATAAGTTACCAAAAAAATTCTGTGTGATGTCTTCTGGCCAGACATACATTACTAGATAATATAATCAGTACCTATTTTATTAATATCACCATATATGTATTGTAATAAATCAACCCTCATTTTAGAAAACATTGTCTGTCTCCTATTAAAAAGTGGCTTCTAGCTTCAAATTAAGGTTTTTAGCTGGCTATCGCTTTTTTACTTCTCTGTGGCTTCCCTCTCTCTGCTGTCTACTTCCATTTTTCATTCTTAACATTGTGTTCAAAATATTGTGTGTGAAAAGGCAGCATAGCTCTGCCTATGCTGATCTTCAGTCACCAGAAGCCTGCTTAGAACCTCGCTATATTTAAGAAGTTATGCGTGTAGTATGTCTTTTTTTTTTTTTTGAGAGGTCTCTCTACATAACCCTGGCTCCTAGCTGTGCTGAAACTTACTCCGTAGACAGGTTGCTGTGAGACTCACAGAGATCAGCCTGCCTGAGTCTCCTGAGTGCTAGGATTAAAGGTATGCGCTGCCATTACTGGCTATGAGTGTCTTTGGGAACAGGATCCTAACGGAAGGGAGAGATCATCCAGTGGGCCGGTGAGTTTCCAAGGAAATCAGGATATGAACAGACAGAATAGGGACTTATCCACAGAGAGGCGCCAGAAGTATCTCATCAGTCACCTTGGAAACCTGGAAACTCTGACGAGTAAACTGATCTCAGAAAATGATGGCATTTTCCTACATGGTCTTTTGCCTCAGTGAAGCACAGAAACAAAATCTCCAAGAGAAGATCAAAACGAGTACCGTTCTCCCTGTAAAAGTCTTATCTATCTGAATATGCATCCCATTGCTCTTCAGAGTGCATTTTCCTATCTCAAATGTAGAGTATGCAGATAGCAGCAATAAAGGAGAGCCAAGATGGCAGTTAGAGGACGCTCAATGGAGCACAGGAGTCTTCCCAGGAACGTTGATCTAAATGGAAACAGGAAGGAATCTATGTGATGCTGTGCTCAGCAGAGAAGAAGAAAGCAATGTTATGAAGGAAGAGTGCAGGAGTTCCACTTTTAAGGCCAGGGGAGATTGTTTACCGGAGTGTGAAGAAGTTGACAAGCGGCTTGGGAGCTGGAAGTAATACAAGTCAACCATTCATCTTAAAGCTAGGACTATGGTTTGGACTTTGTTTATGTTGTTTGGCTTTTTTTTTTTTTAAGTCTTCATATTTAAGGCAAAGAGATGATTTTAACTAAACACACAAATGAAAAACATAGATGTTGAATTACCGAAGACGGAGGATTGGTTTGTTTCAACCGTAGTTCTTAACTACTTTGGGATTGTTGGTTCTTTTAGAATTCAAGTATTAGTTTACCCTTTTAAGAAATGTTCACATCAAAAATGTTGTCTACATCCTAGTCACTCTGAATTACTATCGACAGAAATGTTCCCGCAGCTCGGGGGGGGGGGGGAGGGGGCAAGTGGGTAGCGCCTTTTGGGTGATAGCCCCGATGAAAGGAGATCCAGGCATTTACCCTGCTGCTGCTGCGGCCCCTGCTCACTACAGCACTTCACTGATATCAGAACGAAGTTTCCTCAGCCTTCCGAGAGGACTGAAGATCATTGGCTCTCTAGGGGTCTACCAGGCCTTTAGCACTGGATTGGACCTGCTGAGGCAGCAGTCCTGTGGACTGAAGAGCTACCAGGCTCTTAGCCAATCCACTGGTAGACAACTGTCATTGCTGCCCAGCTCAAATTGTGCAAGTCAATCTAACAAATCCATATATATATATGGAAATATATATATATATATATATATATATATATATATATATATATATTTCTATCAGTGCTGTTCCTCTGGAGAGCCCTAAATGCAGGCTCTCATCTGAAGGGACTAATCATGCTCACAAGCTAATCATGTCCCCAAATGCCCCACTTGCTGCTCTCACAGTGGGCACCACAGTTTCCAACATGTGACACAAGCATTCTGTCCACAGTAGCATACGTGGACCCCCAGGTCTGCGCATCTCCAGGCTAAATATGACAATTCCAATAACGGACTCAGCAGTTAAAATTGTTTGAACTTCATATATGTTTTAAAATGGAAATTAGAGAGCAACAATTGTTGAAAAAGTCCAAAAATTCTACCATTCAATAGTACTGTATCAATAGCATATTACTTTTAAAAGGAACTAATTATTTTATAAATAATTTGTTACTCTCAGTACCTAATTACTGAGTACGTATTATGGGTTACCTTTCTAAGGCTGATTTAACTTATATTCTCTAATCTGCACAACAACCTTCCTATAGATTGGATACTATTATTATACCCATTTTGAGAATAAGAAAACTGAGTCTCCAGGAGGTAAGGTGCCTGAACTCACAAAGTGAGGTATAGTAGAGGCAGGATGAAGACCATACACACACACACACACACACACACACACACACACACACACATCCTTAATTGGAACCATATGAGATTAGAACTGATCCTACTTTGTTTTGTGGTTTATAAAGAACAGATATTTATTTCTTAGAGTTCTGGTGGTTGGGATGTCCAAGATCAGGGTGCTGGCATCTGCTGCACCATCCCACAGCAGAAGGCAGAAGGTCAAGAACACTGGAGAGAGACAGGGCAACAGGGCCAAACTCGCTTTAATAACAAACCTTCTTTGACGAGAACAAGCTCGCTTCTGTTAGGACATTCATCCTTGTTAGACCAGATCTCTCATTACCTAATAACATGTATGTATATGTATATATATATATATATATATATACACATCTTTTTTAAGACAGGGTTTTATTAAGTCAACCAGACTAGCTTAAAACTTACTGTATAGCTCTGGTTAGCTTCGAACTCACAATTCTCTTGTCTCTGGTTAGCTTCGAACTCACAATTCTCTTGTCTCAATTTTGCAGGTGCTGGGATTAAAATTTGCAGCACCACATCCTGCTCACTTGGGAATTTCTTGAAATCCTGTCTCTCACACTGCAGTTTTGGGGACTAAGTTTCTGACCTTGAAGTTTGAGGGACACATTGAAAACAAACAGTAGTACAACCCTATCTAGCAAATCTAGCTTCTAGGACAGTCCTGGGCACACTATGGGGAGTTTAAAAAATAAAAAACAAAAAACAAACCAAAGCAAAACAAAAGTGAAGTGTTTTTTGAATGAATGTGCTCACTGTTCACAGGAGTTCTTTATGAGGGGTGAGGATAAAGTAGCCGTTTTTATTGCTCCGGTGTTTCTTTGAATTTTATGAGAATCGTGCTGGTAGATCACTGTTAGTGTTAACAGATATCCAGCTCTGTATTTCCCATATTCTGTGCTTTCAGGTGTATCCATGGGATGGATTTTCCCCAAAGGTTTGTGAGTGGAAATGACATCTTTCCCTCATTTAGAGGCAGTTACATAGGCGACAAGGTGTTTTGGAAGCCATTCTGGAGGCTGGCTACCAGTGAGACCCTAAGATATTCAGGAATATGAGTGACACTGAATGACACTCAGTCTGCCTATGTGATCTTGCTGGACACAGAAAGGTGAAGTCCATGTTGTCCTGTTCTGTATTTTCAGTTACCTGAAATTATCTTGTTTCTGTGTTTATTGTCTCCTGCCTTTCCATTTCTGCTTGTGTCTGTCTCTCCTTCACTGTTGTTCTCCTAGTGGAGAACATAGTGACTGACTCCTGAGAGGAGCCCTAATGTGTGGTGTGAATGAAGAATTGAATGAAGTCTCTCGGATGCCTAAACATGAACAAAGCTTAAAGCAATGCTGAGCTTTGCACAACCTTGTAACCTTAAAAGACATATGAGGACTCAGTTGAGGACACAGCCAACCTAAGAGTTAAAAGGAGGTAGCTATCAAACAGGCTTGCAAGGGTGTAATTGACAGCTGCCCCAGGAGACTCAGCAGGGGCCCTGTTAATAGCTGCCCTAGAAATGCCGTGGGATCCACCAGTTAGGGTGTGTGTTCAGTTACTGTAACAGACACCACATAACAATGGCTTAACAAGATGGTCTAGTTCTCATTTTAAAAGGTCTGGGGATGCTGTAGAGTGCTTGCCTAGTGCGAATAAAACTTCAAAACTTCACCAAAAGAAGCTGTGTCTACTGAGGCTGATTGACTGATTAGAACTTCTGTGATAGGAACAGACTGGGGTGTTCTAAGTCCAGAGTCAAAGTATCTTCGGGCATCTTTCCCCCCTTACGTCATCTGTTACCACCCTCTCTACATGATCTAACATCTTCTGTGACCATTAGGTAAATCCTTGGAAATGCATGAACAGATCCCTAGTTTCCACCAATCAAAGGTAGGATGCTGTCAGTTAGCATCTAAGACTTATATCAGAATTTCCCCCACTTCGTTGTAACTACCTACATGATGTAGTGTTAATCCCAAATCGGTTGAGAAAGTAAACAAAAAACCACAAAGTTTTGCCACAAAGTTAGAATGGATTTTAAGCAAGTTGGCCAGTAGTGATGGAAGCTGATCAGGACCACCCCTGGGATTCCTCCAAGATGGCTTCGAGCTGAAGTTTGTGGGGACTTTTAAAGGCAGACCCCATGACGCTGTGTTTCCCATTAGGTCCAATCAGGGCAAGCACACAACCTGATGTTCTTTCTGCTTGGGTATCTCCTGCCTACATGCTTCCTTTCTGGGTATTTCCGGCTTCCTACCTTGATAATCTCCTGCCCATATCCAATAAGGGACAAGCACATACCCTATGTTGTTCAGTAAGTTTGAACTGAGACTTACAGTAGTCACTAATATATTTGAAAAGTGTGTTATATAATGACTTTATTTTCTTTCTTTCTATAAGAAAGAAATTGCTGCCTCCTTCTCCAAACATGGTGTTTCGGGAAACCTAGATCTGTGTTCCCAGGCCATGATCCCTCATTTGGCTTCAGAATAAACCATCTTATTTAGTCCTTTGAGGTGAGAGCGCCTTCTTTCATTGACATTAGGATACACAAGGCCCTGGGTTCAATCCCCAGCATTGGAAATAAGGGAAGTCTAGTCAATGGGCAGCCTAGGAACAATGGGTACCTCCCTCTGAATCATGAAGGTCTAAGAATTTTGTTCTTTCTGTTTCACTGCTGTGACAGCTTCTGGGGTGTTACCCTCATGCTTCAGTTAGACATTCCAGTCTCAGGAAGGAGAAAGGGAAAGGCAAGCCATGCGACCTAGCTTATTTCTTTTCTATGGTGCTGAGGCTTAAACCCAGGGCCTTGTGTATACCAGGCAAGCGTTCTGCTACTGAGCCATACTCCTACTTCTTTAATTCCCTTTTCAGTGTGTAACCCAGAATTGGCATACATCACTTAGCTCTCATCTTGTTGGAGAGAACTTGACTGTGTGGCCATACCTAACTGTAAGGGAGGATGCACATGAGGTAGGTAGAGAGCTATGTGCTTCCCTGAACTTGGAAATTACCGTTACTAAACAGAAGAAAGACAGATACTGGGTGTGGGTGGGGGGGTGTCAGTTCCTTCCCAATGAAGATATTGTGGCTGATGCTGAGGACCACTATTATGGCCTATATAAGTGACTATATTATTTTATCTGTTTATATCTGTGTGGTTGTATATGTGCCTGTGTGTGAAGTTGCCCGCAAAGGCCAAAAGACAGCATCAGATCCCTTGTAGCTGGAGTTAAAGGTGTTTGTGAGCTGCCAATGTATGTTCTGAGATCTGATCTGTGGTCCTCATCATAGATATCAAGAGCCAATATTTTTAACTTTTGAGCCATCTCTCCAACCCCCAGTGTTGTTGTTATTGATAACTTGAGTCATAGGAAGTAGTAGGCAAGCCCAACTATGACTCTTCATTATTTTTAAAATTTTTATTATTCTGTATGTATGATGTGGTCGTGGGGGGAGTGTACACATGCTACCTCGTGTATGTTGGGCTGTGGTAATGTGAATGAGAAATGTCCCCCACAGGCTCATGTATTTGAACACTTCATCCTCAGTTGGTGGAGCTGTTTGGTGAGGTTATGGAACCTTCAGTGGGTGGAGCCTTGCTAGAGGAAGCAAGTCTCTGCCCAAAGGCTTTCGGGGTTCATATTCTTGACCCACTTCCTGATCATTTCTTTTTCCTGCTTCCTACATGTGGCTGGAAATATGATCAGCCAGCTTCCTGCTTCTGCCACCATGCCACGCAGAGAAGTCTGCGGTCACAGAGCCTAGCCCTCTGAACCATAAGCCAAAATAAACCCTTTCTTCTTTAAGTTGCTTTTGGTTGGTATTTTATCACAGCTACAGGACAGTGATCAAAACCTGGATCAGAGGGTGACTTTGTGGAGTCAGTTCTCCCCTTCTATCTTTATGTGGGTTCTGAGGACTGTACCCCGGCTGTCAGGCTTGTACGGCAGGTGCTCTACCCAGCAAGTCATTTTCACTGGCCTCAGTTATTCCTACATCCTGGTATTCATGCCCTGTGCAGTATTCTTTCCTTTCAGTAACATCTTTCAACCGAATAGAACGTGGGTAGGCTAGCATTTCATAATTAGATTGTTCATAATGGTCTCCTGTCCCGTTAACAGACTCTACTGGCTTCCCAACTTACATGCTGTGATGACGTCATGAAATCATGTTGGAGAGGCCCATACTGTAAGAAAATGGTCAGTCTCCATGGAACAGCCAGTGAAGAACTGAGGTTCTCAGTCCAACAAACCACAGGAGTTTGAAAACAGGCCTTCAGATCAGATCTCAACTCTGGCCAACATATCTTTTCCTTTAAGATTTATTTTTGTTTATGATTCTATGTATATGAGCGTTTGCTTGAATGCATGTATGCTATGTGTGTGCTTGGAGCCCAGAGGCCAGAAAAAAGGGCTAGATCCTCTGGAATTAAAGTTACAGGTAGTTTTGAGCTGCCATCTGAGTGCTGGGAACAGAACCTGGGTCTTCTGCAAGAGCAGCAAGTACTCTTAACCAGTAAGCCATCTCTCCAGCCCCTTAGCCCAGGTCAGGTCCAAAGAAAACTCCATGTCCCCAAATTCTGGTGGTTAGACAAAAGCCAGCACTCCTCTGGAACTTGTGGAGCTGGTTCCTCTACCCAAAGGAGCCATTTCTCTTATCATTGACAGAAGGGACAGATGGCTATCTGTGGTGCCTGTTGGCACACCAAAGCATGCGCTGGCCTCCAGGCTCCCTCAGTATCACAAGTACCTAGTTCTCACCTCCTCCCCTACCCTAAACTTCTCCAGTCCATGGACTGCCCTCCCTCCAGCTACTCTGCCTTACAGCCCCGCTATTTTGACATGCTCCCTCCTTCGCCGCGCTCTCTGTGTCTCCCTCTCTCTATCCCTCTGCTCTGCGCCTGCTTCTCTCATGTCCAGGTCCAGGCTGCTGGCCATGTTCAGCCTACTACTTTCTCTCCCTGCTCTGGATTCTTCCAGATGCCTCTGTTCTCTCCCTCATATCTACAATAAAAGCCTTCCCCTTAACCATACCAGGTAACTGTCCTGTCATCAGTTTATACAGCCAACGTCTTGATTGTAGACTTAGGAGAGCCTCTTAAGTTGAGGCTACAACTTGAGCAGCACTTGGACTTCAGCCGTACCGTCACATAATAAATGTTTGTTTAACCCTGGGGTCACAAGCATGAGCAGCCACACTTTTTACATTTGAGCTCAGCTCCTCAGACTTGCACAAGTCCTCTTCACTACAGATCCACTTCCCTCAGCCCATCCTGTACATCTTTATTGAGGAAAGCAAATAAATTGCAGAGAAGAGATGACATTTCTAGAAGTAATTATAAATGCCTGTGTTGTGCATTCCTTCAAGACCCTATACTGTTTGGATACATTTGATTCATTATTTAATCTCCTATATAAATTATAGTAGAAAACTGTTCTAGATGTGGACAGAAGGCAACCTGGTTGCAAAGCATATATGGGCTATATGATCAATGGGGATGCAGAGGTGGGAGTACCTTTGGGAGCACCAGCTTACTGACCTAAGGCTGCCTGTGCCTCTGCTTCCCTGGTAAGTACGGGCTGATTCATCTGTGTGATGAGTTTCAGTTTGGTGAACTTTGACATCTCTTTACTCATAAATCTTAATAACTTCTTGATTTGACTAGTCAGAAAGATTTATGTCCAGAACACATGAATTTAATTAACTTTTCTGACTTCCATTCAGAATTTATTGGATTTGGGTTGAGCTCTTAGCCACAAAAGTGGCTATTTGGTGTCTCTGCTCTTATGCTCTGACAAAGAATGGACCACGACTCTACAGCATGTGGCACTGGTGTGCTGATGAGGGAAAGCTTCTGGCGTTGCCCCCTCTTCAGCAGCATGGGATGCTTTACCTTGAGTGGCAGTGTATCAGCTGTGGACTTTTATTTTTTTAGTTTCACGTGTATGAGTATTTGCCTCATGTATGTAGGTATGCACACCACGTGCATGCCTGGTGCCCACAGAGGTCAGAAGAGGGAGTCAGATTCCTTGGGACTACAGTTACAGGCGGTTGTGAGCCACTATCTAGGTGATAGGAATGGAATCCAGGTCCTCTGCAAGAGCAGCAAACACTATTAGTCCCTGAGCCATCTCTCAAACCCCTAGCTGTGGACTTTAAAAAGAAGAAAATTCCATAATTGATAATTCTCTTAATTGATTATTCATTTGCCATTAGCAAAATGCTCAGGAATATCCTTACCTAGATTTCCCTCTCTGTAAGTGTTAAAGAGTTTCTATGTAGCTAGTCCTAGCCTTACCCCTGTACTTAATGAGCAGCTATAGGGACATACTCAAGATTCTGCATTTAAATAAATACCACTGACAATTTTCCTTCACTTAAAAGGCTGAGAGTCAGTGCTCCCAGTCCCTTGGCAGCATCAAGTCAGACCTCCTGTGTGACTTCTCTGTCTGTCCTATCCTGATCTCCTTTGACCTCAGGGCCCTTTTCTTTTCTTTCTTTTTTAATTTATTTTTCTGCTCTCAAACAACTTATACGATACATCCCAACCCCCTCTTCCCCTCCCTACCTTCCCACCTCCCTCATCTCCCTTCTCCCTCAGATCTACCCCCATCACCACCCACAAACAGCCCCCCCAGCTTCTCTCCAGAAAAGAACAGTCTCCAGGGTTCCTGCTCAAACAGGGCATGGCATAGCAAGATGAACAAAAGTCAGGTACCAGTCCCTACATCAAGGGTGGACCAGGCAACCCACCAATAGCAAAAGGGTCCTAAGAGTGGGTAAAAGAGTCAGAGACCCCCCCCCTACTCCAGCCTGTAGGTGTTTTTCAAGAACACCAATCCAGACAGCTATAGATGAATTTAGGAGATCCTGCAGGTTTCTTGGCTGTCCCTTTAGTCTCTGTGGGCCCCTAAGACCACTTAGTCAGTTGACACTGTAGGGGCCTTGTTCTCCTGGTGCCCTCGCCTCTCTGGTTTCTGCCATCCCTCCTTTCCCTCTTCTGTGGAGTTCCCCAATCTCTGCACAATGTTTTGCTTTGGGCCTCTTCATATGCTCCTGTCGCTGCTGGAGGGGGCCTCTCTGGTGAGGACTGGGCTAGGTAGCAATCTATGAACAGAGCATGACATCATTAGAAATCTTCTGGTTATTCAGTTTCTAGTTTCTGCCCTGTCCTGCTACTTCAGGCAGAGGTTCCCTCCTTTGGCATGGAGTTCTGCCCTTCTGTTGTCAAAGAGAATTTTGCAGGGAGGATAGGCTATAGGTCAGAGGTTTTGTGGCTGGGATGGTGTCTCAGTCTCACCACCGAAGACTTGCCTGGCCACAGGAGAGGGCCTGTTCAGGCTTCCTATCCGATTACTAGAGATCCTTACTAGAGTCTCCCTCATAGATTCCTGTGAGCTACCACTACACTAGGTCTCCTGATTGCTCCCTAGTTGTCCCCCAATTCTGATAATGTCTCTATGTATTTTCTCCCTCCATCCCTCTCCCTTCCTGGTCCCCTTCACTCCCGTTCTCATCATTCCCCACCCCACCTGCATCATCTGTTCTTTCTCCGCTTTACTGGGGAGGTCCCTGTGTTCAGACCAGGGCCCCTGTTGTTGTGTAGCTTCACTGTGTGTGTGTGAATTACAGCAACTTTCTCCTTTGCTTAACAGTTAATATCCACATATAAGTGAGTACATAGCATGATGGCATTTCTGGGACTGGGTTACCTCATTCAGGATGATTCTTTTTCTAGTTCCACCCATTTGCCTGCAAAGTTCATGTTGTCATTTTTTTTCAACACTTGATTAATACTCCATTGCATAAATGTACCACGATTTCTTTATCCATTCTTCAGTTGAGGGACACCTAGATTGTTTTCAATTTCCGAATATTATGAATAAGACTGTTATGAACATAGTTGAGAAGTGTCCTTCTGGTAGGGTGGAGTGTCCTCTGGGTCTATGGCCAGGAATGGTATAAGTCTTGAGGTAGGTTGATTTCCAGTTTCTTAAGGAATCTGCATATCGATCTCCATCCATAGTGGCTGTACAAGTTTGCACTCCCACCAGCAATGAAGGAGTGATCTCCGTGTTCCACATCCTCACCAGCATGAGCTGTCCTTTGTGTTGTTTTTCTTAGTCATTCTGACAGGTGTAAGATGGAATCTCAAAGAGTGGTTTTGGTTTACATTTCCCCAATGGCTAAGGATGCTGAACATTTCTTTAGGTGTCTCTCAGCCATTTGAGATTCCTCTTTTGAGACTTCTTTGTTTAGATCTGCACCTCATTTTTTAATTGGACTATTTGTTTTGTTGATGTCTAGTTTCTTGAGTTCTTTATATATTTTGGATACTATCCCTCTGTCAGAAGTGGAGTTGGCGAAGATCTTTTCCCATTCTGTGGCTGCTGTTTTGTCTTATTTACATTGTCCTTTGCCTTACAGAAGCTTTTCAGTTTCATGAGGTCCTCCCCTGTTTTTTTTAGTTTCTCATTTTTAAAATTTTTTCTTCTCCCAACACCCTTACTTCCTACCCTCCATTCTTCCCAGCTCCCCCAGCTCCTCTTTCCCCCAGACCTACTTCCCATCCTCCCACCCCCACCCCGGCCTCTCCCCAAGAAAGAGCAGGCCTCCCAGGGTTATTGCTCATACAGGGCAAGGCAAATAGAACAGGGTCAGGCACTATTCCATGCTTCAAGGGTGGACTAGGCAATCCAGCAGGGGGAAGGGTCCCAGAGGCAGGCAAAAGGTTCAGAGACCCTCCCTCCCACTCCAGTCTGTAGGAGTTCTGCAAGAACATCAAGTCAGGCAACCTCAAGACATATTTGGGGGGTCCCAGCAGGTTCCATGACTGCAGCTTCAGGCTCTGTGAGCCCCTAGCAGTACTGGTCAGTTGGCACCACGGGTTTTTTTCTGGTGTCCTCAACCCCTCTGGTTGAGGGCCACAATCCCTCCTCTACCTCTTCTGGGGGTTCCCCAAGACCTGTACATTTTTTGGCTTTGAGCCTCTGCGTCTGTTCCCATCAGCTGCTGGAGGAAGCCTCTCTGATGGATTTGGGCTGGGCACTGACCTATGAGGAAAGCAGGATAACTTTAGATGTCCTCTCCCAGTCTCTAGTTTCTGGCCTTCCCTGGAGTATGGGTCACAGGTTCCCTCCTTTAGCATGGTGTTCTGCCCTTCCATTGTCCCGCAGACCCTGCAGGGAAGATGGACCACAGGTTGAAGTTTTTGTGTCAGGGATGGTGTCTCTCGATTCTGATAGGGTGAGATTATTTATTTTCTGTGTTTTCATGGGTGTAATTAACCTCCTTGGGTTGGAGCTTTCCTTCTCTTACCTTCTGGAGGGCTGGATTTGTAGACAGATGTTGTTTGAATTTGGATTTGTCGGTGAATATTTTATTTCTGCATCAGTGGTCATTGAGAGTTTTGCTGGATATAGAAGTCTGGGCTGGCACCTGTGATCTCTTAGAGTCTGTAACACATCTGTCCAGGCCCTTCTGCTTTTAAAGAGTCTCCATTGAGAAGTCTGCTGTGATTCTAATAGGTTTACCTTTGTTACTTGGTCTTTTTCTCTTGCAGCTTTTGGTATTCTTTATTTATTCTGTATGTTTAGTGTTTTGATTATTATGTGGCAAGGGGACTTTCTTTTCTGGTCTACATTTGGTGCCTCTTATATCTTTATAGGGATCCCCTTCTTTAGGTCTGGAATTTTTTTTTCTGATTTTGTTGAAAATATTTTCTGGGCCTTTGAGGTGGGATTCTTCTCCTTTCTCTATTCCTATTATTCCTAGGTTTGTCTCAGATTTCCTAGATGTTTTGTGTTAGGGTTTGTTTGTTTGTTTGTTTTGATTTAACAGTTTCTTTAACCGTTGTCTATGTTTCTCCTGTAGTAACGTCAACTCTGGAGATTCTCTCTTCCATCTCTTGTATTCTTTTGCTGTAGCTTGTTCTCTGTAGTTCCTGATTGCTTTTCTAGATTCTTAATTTCCAAAAATTTGAATTTCTAACATTCTCTCTGCGCTTTCTTTATGGCTTATATTTCCATTTTCAGGTCTTCTTTGCTTCCTCTAATTGTTTACTTATTTTTTCCTTCACTTTCTTCAAGGAATTTATTCATTTCTTCTAATTGTTTGTGTTTTCCTGGGTTTCTTTGATGAATTTACTCATTTCCTCCCATTGTCTGTCTGTCTTTTCATTTCTTTGAGGGATTTTTTCATTTCCTCTTTACGAGCCTCTATTGTCTTCATAAAGTTTGTTTTGAGATCTTTTTTTTTGTGCTTTGGCTGGGTCAGGATGTTCAGGACTTGCTGTTTTAGGATAGCTGGGCTTTGATGTTGACATATTGACCTGGTTGCTGTTTTGTTGATTGTGCTTTATGTTGGTGTTTAGGCATCTGTGTTTGAGGTGATTGTAGGTTTAGGTGCTGAATTCCTGTGTTTGTCTTTGCTGAGGTCTGGCAGAGTTTGCCAGTATGAGAACTCCTCCTTGTCTTCCTTGCTGAGCTGCCAGCAAGCAACAGCAGCTTACTACTACAGAGAAGTGTTTGGTTCCTTGTTTTTTTTTTTTTCCTTTCTTAGTTTCTTTTCTGGTCTTCTGTTTTTTGTGGCCCCTTGTCAAGCTCGTGTCTCTGTCCAGGTTGGCAACTGGAGCTCTGGTGGCCTACTTGGCTTCTGGTCCAGCAGGAACTCTGCCTGGGTTGGGGACTGGGACTTGGTTACTATTCTTCTGGCTGGCTGTCCTGGTCTGTGCTGTTCTTCAGGCTAGTTGGCATGGCCTGCACTAGTTTTTCAAATGATACTGTGATGGTGCTGGGGGCTGGTTCTTCAGCTGGCTTGGGTTGTGATAGCACTGGAGATTGTTCACAGATCTTGCTGGCTGAGGCACTGGAGCTGGAGTAAAGTGGTGGAGGAGTGGGTTGGGAGAGCAGAACCAAGTTTTCTGCAAGTGAGCTTCCTACCTGGTCCTTCCACTGGCTGGGGCTGCAGTCAGGACCTTTTTCTTGGCTGCTGGGTTTCTAGTAGGATGCTTGTTCTCCGGGCATCACAGGCTTTGTGAATGCTTCCCTGATTCCAGCATGCTGTCTTCTGCTGTTTAATGAGAGGGTCTAACTGAAGGTTCTCAAGATCTCCAATCCCAACATGTTAAATTTACCAGCCAGAATTGATGGTTATGGCTTATAATACCTAGACACAGACAGCTCTCTTGATCTCTCAGATTCTGCGGACCTCTTTTGGGGAAGGTAGATATATGATATGGCCTAGACAGCTTCAACATCCCTTTTGTCATTTATTGGGGTTCTTCCTAAGAACCTCTAGCTCAGTGGTTCTCAACCTTTCTAATGCTGCAGACCTTTAATACAGTCCCTTATGTTGTGGTGACCCCCAACCATAAAATTATTTTTGTTGCTACTTCATAACTGTAATTTTGCTACTGTTATGAATAGTAATGTAGATATTTGATATGCAGATGGACTTAGGTGACCCCTGTGAAAGGGTTGTTTGACCCACAAAGGGGTTGCAGAACCCCTTTTTATTGAGAACCTGCTGCAATAGCCAATGGTGATTGAGTAGTTTAGCTTAATGGCAGAGAGAAGGACCAGTTCATTGAAAAAAACCGACCCTGGTAATTCCCTGAGACTTTCTGTTGATTTCCAAGATCAGAGATAAGCTCTTCCTTAAAGAAGTTTTACTCAATGGTGCATTAGTCAAGAAAACAGGTCTGAGATAGCTCTTGGGCAAGAAAGAGTTCCTGGAAAAGTGAAGCAAGTGTGGGCCGGGATAACAGCAGATGAAGTGAAGCTTCTGGGTTTGGCCAAGTGTCTACAAGATCCTAAGTTTTGTTTATACTACAGAGACGCCCTGGCTTCTGAGCTCCCTTGGGTGGTTTTTCAAAGCTATTGAGCAAACTAGAGACTCCCAGTGGTGCTGCTGCTTTCACATGCCACCACAGTTCTGCAGCATGGGGCATGCGTGTGGTTTCCCTTCTTAGCCGTGGAGTTGATGCGTGCCCTGTGATTCTTAGCTATTAATTATCCAGCGACACTGAGTTAGATGAATGGCTGAGAAGTCCTTAAAGAAAACAGATGCTGTTACAGAGCCATCACTCCACTTTATGAAGAAAGTGCCACCAACATGTCAAATAGTTTATCAATTTAAAGCCAAGGAAAAGAAGAAATACAGCAAGACACGAAATATGTGATTTATAATTAAAAATGTAACCTTGATTGGCATTAAATACTGTGTCATTGCATATTGGCAGCCAATTCCAATTTTCTGAGTTAGGGGACATTTCAACCAGATGGGTTCTCCATTTTCCATTCCCGAAGTAACTTGTGAGAAATGTGTTAGGTTAGCTTTTGGTCACTTTTCATGGACTTTCCGAATAAGCAATTTCCAAAGCCTAAGCGTGTTAGCGTATTAGCATGCTTGCAAGACCTACTGAGACACAGGCTGTCAGCCCCTTAATTTCTAATTTAGGAAGCCTTGGGTGTTGAACCTATGGATTTGCCTTTCACTCAAGATCTCATGTATCACAGTCTACCCTCAAACTCACGGTGTAGAAGAAGATGACTTTGAACTTCTAATTCTCCTGACTCCACACCCCTCCCTCCCCAAGTACTGGGATTACAGGCATGCTCCATGGTGCCTCCGTGTGACCCTGGGGACAGAATAGAATGCAGAGCCTTGCGCGTACTGGGCATACACCTTACCAACCGAGCTATATCCAGACTCTGGATTTGCGTTTCTAACAGGTGGTCCCACTATTGTTCTTGCTGCTGTTTGGGAACCCGTCTGTCTTGAACTGTCGTCTCTGGTCAGAGTTGAATTTTATGCTGAATCCGGAAGGCGTAGCTAGTGGATTGCTCTTCCAAGCAGAACGCCCATTTGTAGACTAAAGCAGCTTATTGTTGTGGCCCGAAGCTGTTTCTCTTTCTTTTGTTTTGGTTGAGGAATTCTGTTTGTATTTGGTGGCTGCTTTTTGCAGGGCTCAGTCTTGTGTTCTGTTCATCTGTGCATGCATTTTCTCTGTTTTGGAACATGGAGTTCTTTGAAGGATTTCGTTTACCTTTGAGCCTTCACTGTACCTTAACACCCTCATGGCAGACATTATCTCATGTTTGCTAAACTGCAGACATTATACAATTATTTGCTAAATTGAATTTAGCTATGTTTATATGCTTTGAGTTTGTTTCAGGCATGGTTTTCTAAAGCTAAAAATTAAAGGCTACAAATACGGAATTAAATTAAGCCAACAACTCACATGTTGTTAATTGAACATACCGACTTGCCTGACTTTAAGGGTTTGGTAAAGGATGGTTTTCTTAAATGAGAGTCAGAGCTTTCAAATCTAGTTAAACCCACTTATGTTTTATTGAGACAGATTTCTGTACCTCTTATGGGTTATATTATAGTAACCTGATACATGTATACAGTAAGTAATAATCAAATCAGAGCAACCAGCATTTCTATCTCCTTAAACATTAATCATCTTATGTGCTGAAAAATTTGTCATTTTGAAATACACCATAAATTCCTTTAACCAATATTTATGCTACATGCTATACAAACACAACAAAATAACAACAATAACAAAAACTGAACCAATTCCTCCTGTCTGTGTTGGCACTCTTTAGAGATTTTTTTTTTTTCTAGCACAGTACCCTTTGCTCTTCCCAGGCTCTAGTGATTACCTTTTCTTTCTTCTGTGAGATTTCGTTTCTATGAATGGATGAGAACATGTGATATTTGTCTACGCCTGGCTTAACTCACTTAGCACAGTGACCTCCGTTTCTGTCCATGTTGCTGCAAATGGCAGGATTTCATTCTGTTTATGGCTGAATAACAGTCTCTTGTGTGTACATCCAATGTTTCCTCCTTTGTTGATCTGTTGATCCTGTGTTTGTCTCTCTGAATGGTGCTGCAGTAACGCAGGGTGTGAAGGTGTCTCCTTGGTGTAATTTCACCTTCTTTGGATACATACTTAGTGATGGAATTATTGTTGAGTTATGTGGTAGTTCTTTCCTTCTATCTATCTATCTATCTATCTATCTATCTATCTATCTATCTATCTCTTTTGTCTTCCTTCCTTCCTTCCCTTCTTCCTTCCTTCCTCCTCCCTTCCTTTCTTTTTCTTTTTTCTCCTTTAGAAATATCCACACTGGCTTCCATATCTCTATAATAACTCAAATTCCCACCAACAATGAGTTCTCATTTCTCTACATCTTGGCCAGTATTTGTTGTCTTTTTGATAACAGCCATGATGACTGGGGAGGAGCTGTGGGGATGATGTCCCATTGTGGTTTTGATTTGCATTTCATCACAAATTAGTGACATTGTACTTTTTTATTCCCCTTGTGTGCCTGCTAGTCATCTCTACCTTCTTGTCAGAAGTATCTACTTCAGCCCATTTTAAAAAATTTGTTTCTTGGGGGCTCAGCTTTTTGAGTTCTTCATATAATGTAGGCATTAGTCCTCTGTCAAATGACGAGTTTTGCAAATATTTTCTCCCAGATTGTAGCTTATCTCTTTAAAAAAATTTATTGACTTATATGTATGTTTGTCTTGCATATATGCCTGTGTGCCAATTGTGTACTAGTGACCAGGGAGGCCAGAAGAGGCTCCCCTAGGATGGAATTACAGATGATTGTGCAACACCATGTAGCGTGTGTGCGAATCAAACCAGGATTCTCTGGAAGAGCATCCTGTGCTCTTAACTGCTGAGCCATCCCTCCAGTGCACTGTAGCTTATCTCTTAATTCTGTCCTTTCTTTCTATGTGCAGAAACTTCTTAGTTTGGTATAATCCCACTTGTCCATTTTTACTTTTGTAAAGCAGCTGTGCCTTTGGGGGGTCCTGGTTTTAAAAATCATTGCCTGACACCAAGGCCTTGAAGTGCTTCCCCTGTGCTTACTCGTAGTGATTTCGTAGTTCACAGCTTCACATTTATGTCTTTGACTTATTTTGAGTTGGTTTTGTATGCGTGGCGAGAACAAGGTAGTGTCACTTTTCTTCATATTTAGTTCAGTTTTGCCAGAACTATTCTCTGAAGAGACTGTCATCTCTCCATTGGGTGTTTTCGCTCCGAGGCGTGTGTTTGGTGTGTGTGGTTCTGGTGTTGCTGGGTATGGACGGGAAGGTACCTGGCTCACAGAAGGGAGGCTTTCATTGAGAGGAGGGTATGACCTAGGTCAGTCAGTACTGGAGCTGAAGAACATATGACACCTTCCTCTGGCTCCCAGGACAAGCTTGCGTGAGGCCAGCAGATGTAGTCTGAAGACCACGACTGGGGAGGAGACGGTCCCTGATCTGCCATGTGAGTGCTGGTAGTGCCGAGGCCAGAGCTGCTGGTGACTGGGTTCTCGGAGAGGTGTGACCTTTTCCAGTCCCCTGGGCACAGCACAAACAACGCCAGCACTTGCATCTTAGCCTGTGGGCCGAGAAGGAAACCTTTATCTGTCAGTAAGAAGGTGATGATGGCACATCCCCATTCCCAGCTCCCAGCGGACAGGTGTGGGTGAAGCTGCGCTGTGATAGTAGCCCCGGATGATACCTTCTCCAGTGCCTGTGATGCATGCAAGAGTCTTGTAGCTGTGGCAGCTACTGGCTCTGAAGCTGCAGGATGCTGGGGGCCTGACTTTCAGAAAAAAACCTCTAGACATTCTGCTAATGAGCATTTCAGTTAGGAACCAGCTCTTCAAGAACAGAGATCAGCAGAAGCAGCTGGCCTGTCTGGTCAATAATATCACGTGTTCAAAATGCCTTGAACTGAGCCCTGTAAAGAGGCATGCGATCCAGGCAACTCTTCCCCTCTCCCTTCCCCACATAGCTCTGCTACCTTACCAACAGATCAGTCAGGCAGCTCTGAGTTTAACAGCACCCTCCTTCTTCACTGTTGGCCACACAATAAATGTTTCTCCTTCTCAAAGTTCCCAGGGTGATAGTATTGGCTTCTGCACATATTGGGCAGTGGACTCTTGTTTGAGAACAAGTCCTGGCAACCAGATGGGACTGTGAGTCTCTTGACTTCCCACCTAACGTTCTTTGATTCCTCAGCTGACCCCTGCTCTCGATGCTGACCATCATTGGCCACATCAGCTGAGGCTGGTCCGGGAGCTGAGCAGCCTGAACCTTCTTCCCCACCATGGCGTGTCTGACTTCCATTCTACACAAAGCTGTGCTGGAAACAATCTGGGTCTGAGTAAGGAAGCCAGTTCAACTTAGAGAAGTGTTGCTCCGGCTTAGAGACATAAACTGTCTCTCCAGTTTAGTGGAATGAATTGAGTTTCGGGGCTGAAACAATTGCTTTGTGAGTCCTGGTGTAACAAACTCTCCTGAACCTGGGTTTTAAGGTAGAACCATTCATTTGCAGGCTGTTTATCTGTTTTCTGGCCTGGGGTGATCTGCACTGTGCTCTGAGTTAATGTAACTTTTTAAAATGTTTTTAGGATCTACTTGTGTTTCACTATCCTGTGTTATGATGATTGTCTTGATACAAGCTAAGGAATTTAGTGACTGCAGCCATGGTCCTACTGGAAGTTTCTTTCAATGAGGGTCTTTTGATCCCAAAAAGAGAAGAAAGAGACTGATGCTCCTCTGGCCGGTGACTAAGGTTTTGATGGGTGCATCAAAGAGGGTATTTCCTCTCGGTGCGAGGCAGCCTTACAGGGAACCAGCCAGGATCACACTCTGTTCCTGGCATGGAAGGGCCTCTAAAGACTCATCTGGGACATTGATGTTGCAAATGAGGAGCGGTCACCCCACTCCTGAGCTACCCCACCTCCTGAGCTACCCCACCTCCTGAGCTATCCCACACTCCTTGGATTTGGGGTTTTCCAAGTCCTATAAAAGGGGTTATCTGTTATCCCTTAGGGAAGGGATCACCATAATCACACATGGCTGACCTGAAACATTTTCCCTACCCACACGTGGCAGTCAGAGGACGACTGGTGGGAGTCAGTTCTCTCTTTCCAAAGTGAGGGCTCCCTACTGCCACCATGTGGGTTCCAGGGACCCCCTCCAGGCTTGGACAGCAAGATGGCTCAGTTAGTAAAGGTGTCTGCCGCCAGGCCTGAAAACCTGAGTGCTATCCCTGGGGACCACATGGCAGAAGAAAAGCATGACTCCCGCAGGCTGTCCTCCAGCCTCCACACGCGTGGCCCACGCACCATCGACTTCTGCCACTTCATAAACAAATACTTTTAAAACTCGGTTACTAAGTAAATCGGCTTTTACTATCTTTGGTAAACATCGGAAAATTCTGCTTCTCTGTTTGAAATGTCTACAAAGTGGATTTGTTCTGCTTTTATTAGTTTTGTTTTATAATTCATTTAAAACTTTGTATCCTGTTGCCTGTCAAATTTATACAGTTCCTAAGAAAAAAAAAATTAGTGGTGGCGGCCCAATACTTCAATGATAGCTCTCCTCTACAGAAAATATAAATTGAACTTAACAGTGAGCTCCAGGTGCCGGGCAGCAGTGGCGCACACCTTTAATCCCAGCACTTGGGAGGCAGAGGCAGGCGGATCTTTGAGTTCGAGGCCAGCCTTGTCTGCGGAGCAGGTTCCAGGATAGCCAGGGATACCCAGAAAAACCCTTATCTTGAAAACCCAAAACCAACCAAACAAAACAATGGACTCCAGGTGAGTTGAGTCTGAGACTATTTTTTCTAAAGCTCTGTGTTGTCCAAATGTGGCTAAGAGAGTTATGGCGACGTGTTAATTACTTTTCTGTTGCTGCCATCAAACACTATGATTAAAGGCAACTTAAGGAAGAGGCAAGTTATTATGGCTTTCAGCTCGAGCGGAATAAGAGTCCATCATGGCAGGGAGGAAGCATGGCAGTAAGGAGGTCAGGGCGATGGGAACCGGAAACGGAAAGATCATTTCTAACAGCAAGTACGAGTCAGAGAGTGAACTGGAAGTGGGTGGGGCTTTAACCTCCCAAAGCCTTCCTTTAGTGACTTCTTCCAGCTAGGCTACACTTCCGGAGTCTCTCTAAACAGTGCTCCCACCTAGGGACCAAGTGTTCAAGGCCTGAACCTCTGGGGGCCATTGCTCACTTAAGCCACATGCAATGACCCCAAATGATCAATGACTTTCCCTCCATTGTGGAGCTGGGTCAGACCTACCACCAGGTCAGGTCTGTCCTGGCAACAAGGAGCAGTCAAACCTCAGCAATGTTTTCAAGAAACAAGAGAGACGAGGGAAGAAATGTGAACACTGTCAGAATTAAGGTGGAGTCAGTTGTGTCAACTTGGGCAAAACAAAACAAAACAAAACATAAATCTAGGAAATTATGAAGGAAGAGGTCTTATACATGATTGCTTAATAATAAAACCATTACAGAAGACTTGTAGGTTCCAAATTTTCACAGGTATTTTCACAGAAAGTAATCCTACAAGTACTGTTCAACTTTTGACTGCTGCCAGTCATTATTAGTCATTGTGGCCAAGTATTATTGTCTAGGTATCCGATATACTACAATATATTATTTGTTTTATCTCTCAAAGCTTTCTCTTGCCCATATACTTTTTTAAAAAATTGTTTATTAGTAGGTATATGTGCACACACCCATACACACACACACACACACATGTGCATGCGTGTATATGCATGCATATGGAGCATGTATGGGGAGGTCAGAGGGCAACTTTAGGAGTTGGTTCTCCCCTTCCATCATAGGTTCTATAGATATATTCACGTCATCAGCAGTGTACAGTAAATGCTTCTACCCGCTGAGATGTCTCAGCAGCTACCATGTAGTTCTCGATCAGCAGGTTACTTCTGACACAGGCACAGATCCCACCAGGTGTACTGCACACCTTGGTCAACCAGCAGTGCTCAAATATTGCTATGGAAACCAGAAAGTTATTTCATATTTGGGGGAGGAAAGACCCCACTCTGTAGCCCAGCCTGGCCTGGAACCCTTTAGTCCAGGCTGGCTAACTCCTGACTCAATCTCCTGAGTGCTGGATTGCAGGAATGAGCCACTTCATGAAGAGCAAAGTACAGATAGTAGAGGAAATATTTTTCTTGTAGTTTCCTCTATATTATTTGTCTTGCATGTACTTCATTGACCCAATCTTTCTCAATCTCTCTCTCTCTTTCTCTCCCCTCCCCCTCTTTCTCTCTTTCTACTTCCCATCCCCCTCTTTTCATTTCTTTTTAAACCTCACTGGGGATTAGACTCAGATCTTGTGTCTATCAGGCAGGTGTTCTACAACTTAGTGGCATTCTTAGTGTCCTCTTAAATATTCTTGTCAATTATTAATTCATCTTTAGTTACTTTTCAGGAAAAATAAGGAGGAGGATCACATTCTTACAGTGAGGGAGTATTTTAACCCATACCTATTGCTAGAACCCCAACAAATGGCAAAAATGAATTCCAAAATGGAGTGAGCACAATGTCTCAAAAGAAGAGGCCTGCAGGACTGTGATGGAACTTCAGGCCCATGCATCTCAGGGTAATAGAATTGCCCTAGACTTTTTGCTTGCCTACAAGGGTAATTCTGTGCTATAGAAACGATAATTGGTTGCATAATATATCTTAACATGTGGGGTTAGAAGTTGGCAAGATTAAAAAAAAATTTGCTTTGTGTGTATGTGTGTCTTGCTTGCATGCATATATATGTACCACCTAAGTGACTGGTGAAATGGATATCAGCAGAAGGCTTGGGAATCCCTGAAACTGGAGTTACAGGTAGTTGTGAACTGCCCTGTGAGTGTCAGGAATTGATCTTCTGGATAGGCCACTGAGCAATCTCTCCAGCACCTAGAAGTTGCTAAGATTTTAAAGTGAGAAAATTCAGTACCAGGCCCATTCCCTGGCCCTTTAGATTGGTGCTTCTCCCCATTTTTAATTAATTATCTTTAGTTGATTGCTACCAGGCTGGGCTAACCTTTATGTGCTCTGCCTTTGCAATAATTTTTGTCTAGGCAACACTTATCTGTTTGTGTTGACCAGATAAATGGTTGCCTTCCAATAATACTTGTTACCCTACCTGAGGAACCCATTCCTCAACCCAAAGTAGACTCATAACTATGTGGATCAGCAGAATGCAGCCAGGCATCAATTCTTCATGACTTAGGACTCAATAATGACAAGGAGGTCACTGAAATTGGTTAAGGCTTGAACATAGGCATAAACTCCCTACACAGACAGGTATGATGAGGTACAACAGCAATCAAGGTACTTGGGAGGCACAGTCAGGCCAATCATGAATCTAGCTACATAGTGAAACCCATCCCAAGAAACTAAGTGTTGGGGGAATATAGCAAAGTAGTGGGAGGCTTGCCTGGCATGGGCAAGGCCCTGGGTTCAAAATATAGCCAGGAGAAAAAAGCCCTTAAATTACAAAGCCTTTAATTTATCTTTCAGAACAAGCCTTCTGATCATCTGCTAATGATTCTTATAGTTTGAAGCTGGTGTTTCAAGAATGGAGAAGAGCAGAAAAAGCCAGCTTGGCCCATGATACACACACACACACACACACACACACACACACACACACACACATATATAAATGCAGAACTTAACTCCTACCACTCCTCAATAAAACAATGTGTCCTGTCTAAAGACAAACCACCCAACCAATAAGCAATTTCTCTTTCCCTCTTCCTATGAATCATCTTGCCCTCAACTGATATTGGGGGCGGATTTGACTTTATGGTCTCTGATCTCTTTGTCTGTTGGTATATGATAAAGCTTTCTTGTTTTGCAGAAAACCTAGAGCCATAGCATTGGCTCCCAAACTCACTGGGCAGCCAGACCCTGTTCAAAAGTTTTCTGTTCTCTGTGCTATCTAATGTTCAAGTCCTATCCTTACTGATTGCCAGGCCTCTCATTCAATCACTATCTGAAAATGTAACTCTTTAATTCCTGGCTCTCTGTGGGGCTTGGTACAGGGACCCTATTTTCAGCTACTTTGGCTACACTCTGCTAATTACTGAGCTTTACTAGAGAGCTGCTGATGTGGTTTGAATAAGAATGGCCCCTGGGGACTCATATATTTGAATACTTGGTCCCCAGTTGATAGAACTGTTTGGGAAGGATTAGGAGGTGTGGCCTTGTTGGAGGAGGTGTGTCATTGGGATGGGCTTTGAGGTTTCAAAGATTTTTACTACGTCCTATCTGCAGATTAAGATGTAAGCTCTCAGCTACTGCTCAAGTGCATGCCTGCCCGCTTGCTGCTATGTTCCCTGCCATGGTGGCCACGGACTCCAATCCTCTGAAACTGTAAACCCCAAATAAACTCTTTTATTAGTTGCCTTGGTCATAGTGTCTCTTCACGGCAATAGAAAAGTAATTAAGATAGATGCCTAAACTTTTTCTCTCCTCTCCCTGTGAAATCTTCACAAAGAGCATCGGGCCTTGGGGAGGTACATAATAGTACAGCATTTATAAGCATTAACACACCTGGAAGAGCCACTAAATCCTGGCATCAGTTCTGCGAGGGTCCCTGCTTACCCTAAAGTATCTCTGTCCCCTTGGATGCTTTTAACTATGAAAACAAACCTTTTTTTTTCCTTTGCTTTTTAATGAGACTAATGAAATCAGAAGCCAGAGAGCCAGGGTCTTCATATAATACTGTTAATAGCTGTAAGATGTATTTGAGTATTTTCATTTACAGGTTTCAGTTTTGAAGCATCTCAGCTTTGAGAGAGACCAGATCATCCAAGTCTGGGTGCCCTCAGTTCAAAGCCCTACCGCTCGTTCACACCCACCTAGCATTTGAAAAACAAATCCAGAAATTTGGGGGTAAGTGAAAAACTTTCCTCCCTAGGGATCAATGTCTGAGAAGGTGCTGCTATTTCACTCTCTGACCAAGGACTCCATTTCAGCCCCTTTCTGTATCTGTCTATGTAGTTGAGAAGCCTATTGGGTTCTGTATGATAGGGCGCCAAATCAAATAATGAGTGTCCTTAAAAAAACACCACCACCACCATATTGCATAAAGTTTTCATGCCAGAGATGGATATATTATCTGTTTGACTCCAATTATTGGTTTCCCTTTCCCTCACTTCTAGATTTGCCTCAGAGAGAGTCAAGTGGGACGTCTGTGACAGCCCCAGAGCCTCTAGTTAAGGACACTCAGGCCTGCTCTTGGTAAATCTGAGCTGTGACTGAAGAGGTTCTCTCTCAGTGGGGAAACAGTTTAGAGACTTTGTACCTAAAGCCCAGACTCAGCACAGATTGTTTTCACAATGGCTTTCTTGCCAGCTACGTGAAGTAGTGTCAGGCAATGGCATGGATTCCATCAAGGATGAAAATGAAGAAGTCTCCAAATACAACCTCAGTAAGAAATATATTGAGTGCTTATGGTCTCAGTTCACATCTCCATTAAAAGTTTAGCCAGATAAAATCCTGTGTATATAGATTTAGGTAGTCTATCTTCTTTTTTTGAGACAGTGTGTGGGGTAGTCTTATGTCACTTTGATGCACAAACTAGAGTTATCTGAAAGGAGGGAACGTTTTTTGAGAAAGTGATTCCATAAGATCTGGCTGTAATTAGTGATTGATGCAGGAGGGCCCAGCCCATGGTGAGCAGTACCATCCTGGGCTGGTGGTCCTGGGATCTACAAGAAAGCAGGCTGAGGAGCAAGCTAGCGAGCACTCCTCTGTGGCCTCTGCATCAGCTCTTGCCTGCGGGTTCCTGTCCTGTTTGAATTCCTGTCCTGACTTCCTTCAGTGATGAACAGTACTGCGGAAGTACAAGCTGGATAAAACCTTTCCTCCCCAAACTGCTTTTTGGTCACGGTGATTCATCACAGCGATAACGACCCTAAGACAGTCCGGATCTTGTGTAGTCCAGCTGACCTCTAGCATGTTCACTATGTAGCTGAGGATGACCTTGAAGTTCTAATCTTCCAGTCTCTACTTTCTGAATGCTGGGATGTCCTCCAAAATCCCCAGCTTTCTGGAGTGCTAGAGTTTGAACCCTGGACCTAGTCCATGTTACGCAAGCATTTTATCAACTTAGCTACAGCTCTTACTTTTTTTGTATAATTTTTAACCAGTTAAAAATCCATCCAGACTGGGATTCTCTCAAGCCATAATCCTCTATCATATTTGCAATTTTCCTTTCTGTGGCTACATGAATATTTTCATTGACTTCATGAACAGCAAACATTATATAAATAAAATATGACTTGAAGTAGACCCACCTGTCTCCTATCTGTAAAACTGATTCCAAGGGATACAAATATCTACTAAGAATACCACAAACAGGTTTATCTAGGTATAGTGTCACATGACTGTAAAACTAACTACTCAAGCAGAGGGTTGAAGGTTCAAGTCCAGGATTGGGGGATACAGATCAGTGATAGGGTACTTCCGTAGTTGAGTGAATATTGGGCTCAATTTTTACTGCTTGAAAGTACAAATAAAATACAGTTTAAAATAATTATAGACTAGAAGCCAGTTGTGTTCTGTACTATAGGGAGCTAAGTCAAATACTGGGTATATTTTTAAGGAAGAGACACATTATATAAAGTTTTCATGGCAGAGAAGAGCGTGGATATATAGACGTTCGCCTTCTTCAAGACACAGAATGGAAAAAAGTAGTACACAGCACATTAGAATAAAATTCACAAGAATAAGAGAAATAAGCATTTCCAGTATCTTCAGTAGACTTTTAGCATGCCGTCTCCAAATGCTTTCAAAATGAAGACATATTTCCCAGTCTTAAGAATAAATGAGCAGATAGGTCCGATGCTTGCTTTGTAAACTGGATGAAATACAGCTGAAAGCTAGTTGTTTCCCACTTGAGTTTTAGATAGTACTGATCGTGGCATTGCCTAGTGCCTGCATGTCAGAATGGCTTAACTTCCCATTTAAAGAACTCAGATAGCATAGAGATACCTTATTGGATGTTATACAATTTTAGTGTATTTTTGAGGTCAGAACTGTGACTAGTAAATAGTCACATTTCATATTTACAGTTTCCATCTTCTTAGGGCTGAATCAACTTTCTGGAAGGTGAAAGCTATAGATTTTCCATGTTATACCAAACTAAGAACTAGATATGATTTCTATTTTGACTTCTCTATTATATATATATAAAAAAAACAACCCACACTTCTGGATATTATATGTTGTATAAAAAAACTATTAAAGTCCACATGTGTGAGCCAAATTATGGATTAAGTATCAACCTTCCCATTGTTTTAGAGAATCACTAAGGACAGAGAAGAAAAGCACATAGTCCAGAAAGAGAATTAAAATGAAATCATATATGTCATACATGTGCACATCTTCACATAAGAAATTAGCGCAGTAGAACAATCAGTGAAATGGCTGAGAAAGTTGTAGTGGTCTGAAGCTACTGGATTACAGCCACGGACTGTTATGCAAGTTACTGCCTAGTGTCCACAAATTAAAATGAAATACTGCCGTATTGCAACAGAGAAATTGTAACTACGTAAATATGTAAACTGTGTAACATCAGATTCTTTAAAGACAATTTACATCAAGATATTTATGCAAAAATGTGGAATCTTACTAATACCAGAGAAAATTTTAATTACCTGTATAGAATGCTACTGAACCAGGTTATGACTACAGTGGTATGTCATTTTGGCATATTAACTTAAATATATCTCATCATAAACTTTTGTCAACCTAGATATTTTCCTTATTTTTTCCCTATTTTTTGAAACTTTGTTAGTAAACATTTCTCTGTTTTGGGAGGGGGTGTTGCAACATAATATGGTCTTGCTTGATCGTTCAGGCTGGCTTCAAAGTCACTATGTAATCTGTACTGGCCTTGAACTCTGGGCAATCATCTTCTTCATCATCCTTGTTACTGGATTCAAGGTGTGTGCCATCCACATTTCAAAGGTCTCCCAGGTCTCATGTTCTTTTAAAAGTCCTCCCTCTTTCATGCAAACCAGAGGAAAGTGGTAATAGTTAATTGGGGTCAGTGGTGAATTGTGGTTGTTTATCAGACATCAAAGTTTAAACCTGATTCTTTAATACATCTCATTCTCTACCAAAAACCTGCCAGTTGACTCTGTTGTGTAACACAATAAGCCAAAGTAAGTAAAAAACGTTTTGCAGTTCTAGAGTCCCACATAAGCAATTCACTGCTACTTCTATAACATCATTCCATCGCATTCTTCCAACAGAACCGAAATAACAAGGCTGAAAACATTGCTTTAAACTGATTACTTTAAAGCTTACAGCATTAGAACAGAGCACAGCACATGTTGGGGCAAAACCTGCCTTTTTACAGACGTCATTGAAATAAGTCTTTACTGGAAGCACCCTCAGCAAGATTACTTTTTTAGTGGCATGCATGTCTCATTTGACTGAACTAAGGCAAAATAATTTTAAAAAATATATACAACACGGTTGTAAGAATTGAGCTCTAGGAATGACTGAAACTGCGGTTACTAACACTTGTATTTTCTTTGGCAAGACCCATTTAAAGCAAGTGATCAACTATGGAAATATTTCCCAGTATTCTCTTGAGAAAAGAAGAAAACTATATTGTTAAATTCAGAAACACAAAATTCCAGGTTAGCTGATTAATATACTATTCAATTTCTCTGTTTCTAAGTCCTTGACCCAAATGGTTCCTTTATTCATTGAGTGTACATTTTAAAATGTTGCCAATTAGCAATTTAATATATACTTTATTTCCATTCTGCCCAAACCTGCTTCTTTAAAAAAAAAAACTAGTCTAGTGTCATTTGAGACGATCATTAACATATCCATTTCAGTTTTTAAATAATTGTGCACTGAAGACTTAAATAAAATATTGATAAAAGTTGGTGGATTAAACCTGCTTTTTGGTGCTGAAAAACTCCAATCCAAAAACCATGTAGCTTACACTTAATAATAGTTTGCTTCTAAACTTTTCATTTTAATTCCATTAAGTTTTCAATTGCAGTATGTTTAATCTGTGCCTGAGTCATACATATTATTTTTGCATACCGGTGTCCCAAAATAAGTTTTATTTCCTTAAAATGATTCTCCGGCCGCAGACTTCTTAAACAAAGTACGCAATTATTCAGATTCCCACAGCTTGTAAACTTGAATGCATTTCAACAACTTGTTAGCTTATTTCTTCAGTACACATACGGGGTGCTTTACTGCACTTGCACATTATTATTACTGTGACTTCTAACCTCTTCAATAACAGCAATAACTTTTTTCTAAAGTAACTGAAAGAGCAGCAGCGAAGCAATGGATGTCCAACAATTACTGTGTATCCCATTAAGCTAAATTAAGCTTTGGAATCTGGCCGGGCCAATTAAATACAGTTCTAAGAAAGTCAATTTTGTCACATATGACTTTGTTCTGTTTTTAAAACTAAATATACCTTATTTTGGTAATTTCCACATATTCGATCTAGTTTTCCTTTTAACTACAAAGTTGTTGCATTTTCAGTCTCATAAATTTTGCTTGCTTTTCCCTTGCCCCAAGGAAAAGATTTATCTTCTCCTCATCTCTGAATTCTAAATGATCTGTATCTGTCAATAATCACAAACATATTTCAAAACTGTCACTTCCTTTTTCTTTTAAGTCATAGCTACTCTTCCCACACATGACATAACCACTTCATATTTCCTGTATCCAAAGTCCCCATCACCCGCCAAGAAATCTTTCTTGAGTTTTAAGTTGATCCCAGGCCACGGCTGAAGAGTGACTGAAAACTTCAACTTTTCTACTTATCCACACAAAGTGTACCAGGCCTGAATCAAGATGATATTCCTGATCAGCTACAATAGATTTAGATTAAGCCTGCACATTTAGGTGTGCACTGACTGCACTGTCTAGCAACTGTGTTACTGTTGCCTGCAAACCTGCCACACCCTTAGACGTTAAGCTTACTCTGCTGAAGGGGAGGACCAGAATGGCTGGGATTCAAGTTCATTACATAGTCCAAAATCTCTAAAGAGGGCCTGTAGCTGAGGCCTGCTTTGCCAACATATCTAACATCCCTTTGCTGTCCTGTTCTGTATTACGCGGTAAAACTGCTTCTTGTGGTTATAAAAGTTATTTTCACCTTAGTTATGTTGATATTGGTGTTTTATTTATATAACTTTCAAGAACAACCCATAATAGCTTTTGAAAATCTGCCCTTTAGTTTGATTTCAAGCAAAAATTAATGGCAAGCTTGTAGGCTGTGAGATATTATAAATGCACATACACAGTTCTGTCGTGAAAAGATCATTCACTGTGATGGTCACATCGACGGTGCTTAGCTTAAAACATTAACGAAATTTAAATCCCTTTTGAATTTTGCTGATCTAAATGAAAGAGTTTGACTGTTTCTTAAGTTTGGGTTTAAATATCCAAATATTTCAATACAAGTAAGTTGAGACAATCGAAAAAAAAAAAAAAAAAAAAGACTTGTAAACTTCACAAAGTTAGAGAAAGGTAAGAAACCTAGAAAACAAAACAATTTCCTACATCCTGGCTCGTCCCTGAGAAAATCTGTCCAGCTGGCGATTAAAAAAAAAAAAAAAAAAATCCAAGTTAAAAACCAGAAGTTCACTTCCTGGCCTACCTAGATCTCTTGGTCTGTGTGAAACCAGACTTGTTAAGATTTATGGCCAGGCTGCCACAAGATTAACAGTTACTCTTTTTGGTGTTATCCTGGCAAACACCAATCCATGTGGCCAATTCCTTCTCCATTTAACCCACAAAAATCAAAACAAACAAACAAAAAACCTCACCTGGGAGAAGGCCCTGAGAAAGTCCTAAAAGTACCAACAACTGTAAAACAGCAGGGAGGTCGCCTAATTTATGTGCAGCGGGAATCAAACTTATAAAGCAAAGCCCAGATCAAGTGCTGGAGTCCCAGAAAAACCCAAACTGGGACTGACAAACTCTGCCTAGCCATTTAACCAGAAAATCGACTGCATTGCGCCTGTCCATGCAGCCAGTACACATTGCTCAAAACTTTAGAAACCAAAGAAGCCTGCGACACAAGCCTCTCACAGGAACCCTCAGATCCCTGCTGAAACCCGACCTCTCAGTGAAGACTCCAGGAAGAAGAAAAGATCAGAGGAGGCCAGCTCTGCGGGGGTCTTCCCGAGGAGACCCTGGAATGAAGTGTTTATTTTCACGCTGCAACTGCTGATCACTTTACAGAAACATACCATGCTGTAGCTCTGCGTGGAGCTGAGAACGACAGAAACATTTATTAATGTGATAATTATAATTACTCTTTAACAAAGCTATTATTAAATAACCTGTACAAAACCAGAATTGGGCCTAGCGAAAACTCAAGCCCTGTTTTAAATCTCCCAAGGTTCTTCCACATTCCTTCAGCAGCGACTCCTACAAGCAAGGCCAGGGTAGAATCCCCTACTGTAGGTCTCCCAGGCAGGCGATGATTTGGACTTTGGAACCGTCCTGGGGCAACTCGGGGCTCTCAACCACGACCCAGTTCCCAGCCCTGCCAGCCCTGCCCTACCCTCCCCTCTATGGCCGGGTAACAGGGCTTCCCTTCGAGAGAAGGACAATAAAAAGTTCGTTTTCTGAGTTTCCTCTCTGCCAGCTGCCTCGATGGCAAGTCTCCTGGCCTGCCAGCAAAGGCGCGGGGAAGGATGTCCCGCACGCCAGTGGCCTCGGAAGTGCCCGGGTGCGCTCATAGGTCCCGCGGGTTCTCCCGCTTCACCCCGGCCTCCGCAACTTTGAGCTTCTTGTTTTGGTGCGTCTTCACGTGCTTGGCGAGGTGGTCGCTGCGCATGAAGCGCTTGCCGCACTCGGGGCAGGCGAAGCGCTTCTCGCCGGTGTGAGTCCGCAGGTGCCGCTGCAGCTCGTCCGAGCGCGTGAAGCTCTTGCCGCAGAAGAGCCAGTTGCACACGAACGGCCGCTCGCCCGTGTGCCAGCGCAGGTGCGCCTTCAGGTGCGACGTCTTGCCGTACACCTTGCCGCAGCCCGGCACGTGGCACACGTGTTGCTTCTTTTTGCCCGGCTCCGCCTCGGGGGCGCCGCCAGCCGCCTGGCAGTTGGGGCAGCGGCAGCGGCGGCACCTCCTGGCCGTGGCCGCCAGGGGGGCCTTGGTCTGCAGCAGCGCGGCGATCTGGCTCTGGTACTGCGCAAAGTCCGACGGGCCCAACACGAGGCCCCTTTGCAGGGCAGCGGCGGCGGCTGCTGCAGCGGCAGCCGAGGCGGGGAAGCGGGGAGCGTGGGGGGCCCCGGCGCAGGCGCTGGAGAGGCTGGTCCCAGGAACCGCGGAGGCCCCCGGGCCTGCGCCCGACTGCGGGATGCTCCACCAGGGGAGGTCGTCCGGGCCGGGGCGGGGGACAGCTGGCGGCAGGTAGGCGGCGGAGGCGGAGGCGGCGGCGGGGGCAGCAGGTTGGAGTACCCCGGGGGCAGCGCGGCCTGCGTGGCGTAGGGCACGTAGGCCGGCGCGCAGCTGGCAGGTAGAGCAGCCATGCTCGAGGGCAGCATCTTGACGGGCGAGAACTCGTAGGGGTACGAGGGATCCGCGGGGGGCGTGAGCGGGAGCTCGTGGGCCGCCCCGAAGGACGGCTGCAGGTGCGTCTTCTGTGGCGTCAGCCCCAGGCTGGGGTGAGGAGGCGGCAGGGAGCCTGGCGAGTGCGCAGGCATGTCGGCGGTCCACGGGTGGAAAAGCCTGGAAGGTGAGCCCAGCGCTGGGTCGTAGGGTACCTGCAGGAAGTCGGGTGCCGCTGCCGCTCCCGGCTGGCCGATCCGACTACAGGTGGCGGCCAGTAGCGCCAGGGGCGAGTGCTTGCCCAGGTCCGGGGAGGCGCTGGGGGTGCGGTCCTGCATGGGATGTGGCGAGGGAGGGCGGAAGAGACAAAAGGTTAGCGTTCCAAGCGCCCGACTCTGGGCAGGCCCACCACCCCCACTATTATACCCCCGCCCCTCCTCCACCCGGCCGGCCGTCCCCCGCACCCCACCTCACCCCACGCGTGCACCCAGCGGTCCCGGGAAACTTTCAGCGCCGGCCCCACCTGAACCCCCAGTGTGCGGTCGCTTCCCACTGAACTACTTGATTCAAAGAGAAGCCACCCAGCCCTTAAAGGGGTTGCAGAGGAGGCAGAGGGACAAGGCCGGTCAGGAAGAGCCTGTGGGGCCCTCTGCGATAGCATTTCATTAGCTCTTTTCCTGGCAGCCACCACGTTCCTCCTGGGCCTGTCTTGGGCTGAAATCATCAGCAGAGCGCAGCAAGGTGAACTCAGGCCCAGTTTTCTGCCATTCTTGACATCCACATACGCCCAGATCCAGGCATCCCTCCCCAAAGGCCACACGCACACACCATGTTAGGTGTCAACTTGGCATGGGCGCGCCTACGTCTGACTCCAGTCGCACCCATAAAGCGGGAGGTCCTTTTGAGATTCAAGGTGCTCAAAGTATCCGCACAGACCCCAGCTACGCTATCCCCACCTGCTCCTGCCCGCTCCGGCCCGGCCCTGACCTGGAGGAAGGCCTGCAGAGAGTCGTTCCGGAGGACGGCCACAGCGGCCATGACTACTGCTTGAAGGCCGCTCGCTGCGGAGCGGGTCTCAGCCTCCGAGGCATGGACACCCGAAGGCGAGGACGAGCGGCCGCCCAGCGTGCCTCCCAGTCGTCCGCGCCCGCACCCCGCTCGCTCTCCCCGCGCGCGGTCTGAGCGCTTCAGGATCACCTCCAAGAATTTGATAAGGGCTTTGCTGGGCCGCCAGCCAGTCAGAGGAAAGATTTATGGCTTTGAAGTTTGCCGCTACCCAATCATCAAAGAATAGCGGCTCTTTCAGAAGCGAAAGCAAATCCTTTGAATCCACAAAGCTCCTATGGTGTGTTTGTTGGTCTGGATAAAAGAACTGATTATTAGGGGGGATGGGAAGGGAGGAGATAAAGGCGGGACAATTAATGAAGTAATCACTATGTGGGAAATGTATATACACAAATAATTGGATTTTCCTGATCAAAGGGGGCCTTGCCGCCTGGAGACTCGCGCTTGGGTTGCTCGGGACACTCGATCCCCTCCACCCCCACTTGCAATTAAAGATTTGCACCAAGGCAGCGCGCAAAGTGACAGAGTGTCTTTGTTATCTCTAGAAAAAATCTGCCTTCAGCTTTCAGGCGCGATTCTTTGAGACCGAGATGAGGGTAACTTCCCGGTACTTACTCCGTACCCTCACATCCCAGACCAGAGTGAGCCCCTGGGGCGGGGCGTGGGACTGACCAAACCCGGTCGGCCGCGTGTCCCATCCCCTGCCCGCCCGCGGAGGCGCAGGCAGAGCTGTGACCCTGGGCAGGGCTAGGCGGCCTCCCAGGGCGGCAGTGGGTGGCGCACACGCTCCAGACCCGCCTGCTTGACAAGCCTCGGAGCCCTCTTGAGGCTCCCACTGATGACCTGGAAGTTTTCCTCGGGCTACAACTTTTGCAGGGTGAATCTAGAAAAACACCCGCCCGGCGCTTACTGCTTCCTCCCACAACCGAGCTTGGCAGGACACCAGAACAACCCGGAACCTACACTTGGGGAGATGGGCACCGGGGTGTGGGGGGTTGGATTGTACTTTCCAGACAAGCAGTTCTGTGTATCGAGCAGGACCGGGCAAGTGTCCCACTGGTTAGGCTCCATGGAGACTCGCCAGCGATGCTAGTAACTTCCCTAAGTACCACCAAGTGCGCGCGATGTCACGACCTGGACAGAAGGCTTGGGAACTTCTACCCAAACCCTTCTACCCTTCACCTCGACCCTACCTCATCCCACCCCCGTGGGGTCAATGGGAGGAGGCCCCTGAAGGGGAAAGAAAAAGTCAAAGTAAACTCTTGTTACAGTCATCGTTGGGAAGAAGTTCAGCCATAGCAGTGAGTGCTTTGTCACAGACTCCGAAGTCCACTCCAGAGTGTGTCTCCCTCAAAACTTTGTTGGGCAGTAGTCGACTGGTCCGACAGGGTCGGCGGGCCTCCTGCCTGTCTTCTGTCCAGGACCCTCCCCTAATAGTTCCGGGAGCCGAAAGGGGGTAGACTAGAGGTTGGCCGGCAACACCGGGCCTTCACCGCTCTGGGGACCCAGAATCCTGCCAGAAACAGGGCAGCCTTAGCTCAGGTGACTGCACAGACGAACCAGCTTCACAGCTCGGGCCGGGTGTTTATGCACCGTCCAGGGACCACCGTGCCATCAAGACTGATGTTCCAGGACTCGGTGGTCTAACTAACTCCCAAATTAGCGCCAGACAGTAGCGGAACTCCTACCATTTCGATCTCGCACTGCATACGGGTGTCCCTCACAAGTCCAGCAAGAGCCCTGACGCCATGCCATTAAGAAGGCCCGTATTCTCCCACGCTCTGGATGCTCCTTTGAAATGGAAATGACTGCCAGGCCTCATGCGCCCCGTACTAACATCCCCTCCTTCTCCCCGACGAGGTGTCACTCGTGGGCTAGTGAACAGCCACCTCTCAGCTCAGCCCACGCGGGCTCCTCTTGAACTCACTCCTCCTGAACGCGAGTGTGGGGTGCTGTGGAAGCGGGAAGGGGAGATGAGCTCATGGCTTGCTCTGGGGTCTGGCCGACCTGCTCCTCCTCATGTCCAGTTGCAAGGACCCAGCCCTGGAACCTGGGACCACAAGAAGAGTTTCTCAAGAGCGCATCTGAAGCCAGGAGCTGTGCCAGGGAAGCCTGTAAGGCTGTCTGGCTGGTTCTCCCCTTCTCAGTCTTTCCGACCTGTCTTTTCCGGGAGGCGGAAAAGCAAGCTGGAAGCATCTTCTTTGGCCAAATGTGTTAGCTGTTTTACAAAAAAACCAAGAAGAGTCACTTTACGTCTCCATAGTTACAGGAGTTAACTTTTTCCGCTAAGAAGCTCTCTTTAGGCAATTACGCCGCCACCGGTGCCAAGCAGGGCGGTTAAACGCTCAAACTCTGAAGCCAGGTTTTTCCCGTCTTGTCGTTGAGAATCCTGGTAAGTATGCCTCTGCTTGCCCATCTGTAAAATGTGCTGTCTCTGTAGAGTGCTTGTGGACTTAAAAGACTGAGTACGTGCAACGTCTGTGGAACTGTGCTAGGCACACAGTACACTCTGGAACACCATAGTCGCCTCTCTCCCGAATTTATTGAACCGGTTCCAGCCCTCCCAGGCCCCAGCTAGTTTAGAGAGAGTTTAGAGAGAGACTTCAAAGAACTGCGTTTTAATACCCCTCCCTTCGCATGGATCTCCAGAAACAAAGAAAGAAAGAAAAGTTCCTAATGAAGTAATGTTTGGAGCGTCTATTTAAAATGCAGCGAAAGGAGATCAAAGCACAATATTTATTTTAAAAATTTGTTGCAATCACCAAGAGATACAGGTATCAAGGCCAAATGTCAGTTCCGTTATACAAAGCCCCCGCGCGGGGCAAGAGCGCGTGGCTTCTGTGCCATAATGTAAAGAGACTTCAAAGATCAGGCGCGCTGCAAAAGTGAGCAGCCGGGAGGGAGGGAGCGAGCCCGGGAGGGCCAGCGCGCCCCCAACGGCTGCGGGGCTGCGGGGCTGCGGGGCTGCGGGGCTGCGGGGCTGCGGGGCTGCGGGGCTGCGGGGCGGGGGTCAGTTCAAAGAGGTATCCGCGGGGGCGAGTTCACAGGAGGGAAGGTTTAATGGGCTTTCCTTTGTTGATGAGTATATTTGTGCACTGCGGACCCGAGAACTCCGACTCCGTCTTCACGCCTGGGGGTGGAGGTGGGGGAAGCGGCGTAGTGGGAGCAAACTTTCACCGCGGCGGGGGGCGGGGAGGTTGAACACTGGTCTCTCCGGGAGGGCGGCTGGCGGGGCTGAGCCGCAATCCAAACTGCTCCCAGAGCAGCAGGGTTCCGAGACTGGGGAAGTTCGCAGCTCGGTTTCTTCGCAGGCGGGCGGGCAGCAGGAGTCATCCGGGTGCAGACTGCGGGCGAGCAGAGGCGGGGAGGTGAATTCACGCCCCACTCGCGCAAGGGGGCGGGCCTCTCACGGGTTGCCTTATCAACTCTGGGGTGTGGCTGTTTCAGGCCTGACCTGATACTTTTGGAGAGCTCTTCCAGCTACCTTCAGCGTAAACCCACTAGACATTCACCACCTCCTAGGTTTGTTTTTCCTCTTCTGTTGAAAAAAAGTTCATACAATATATTTTAGGTTTTTCCTCGTCCTCCATTCTTCTCTGATCTCCCCACCTCCATACCCATCCAACTTTGTGTTCTTTGTCTTTGTCCCTTTCAAATTAAAAAAAAAAAAAATCTGTATACTATTTGGGTCGTCTCAAGACATTCTTACCCCATTGGGTTTTTATAGCTCTCTAGTTTTCCCAGCTGGGTCTGGCCTTGTCTCTTCAATGCTCAACCTTCCAGTTGCCTGAATCTGCCTGGCTAGTAAAGGATCTGGGAGGGAAAGGGGATGGATTTTCCAGTGCTAATGGGCACCGAGCCTCAGGAGGATGCTGCGCATTGCTCCAGTCATTACAAGCAAGCATTTTCTGAGAGGTCCCTCAGCGGCCTTTTGAAGTCACGCTGGAGCAGAAAGCTGCTATTGTTCTCAGATCTCAACATGGAAGAGATCAAACTTTGCTTCTTCAATTGAAACATTTTTTTTTTTTTAAACGTGGTTGTGGTGGGGAGGGGCTGCAGTCGGATACTCTGTAAATTAACCTTCAGGATTTGGAGCGGTTCTACTGTTTAAGCTGCAGACCCAACCACAGATGCCCTAAAACCTGCAGGATCAGAAAGGTTCTTTATCCTCAATGTGGTGGGTTCAGTCAAGCAGCTGTCAGGCTGGGAACCTGGCTTGGGGACCAACCTTTCCCTCGAGATTTTCCTTTTCCTGGAAATGTTTCCTCAGCTGAAGACTTAAAGTTAACTTGGACTTTAAGCTTCCAAATGGAGTCAGTGTGCAATAGGCAGAAAACTAGGAGAGTTTTTTTTTTTTTAATTTTACCGAATTCTGTTAGCATCTGTGTCGCTCGTGCAAAGTTCCGTGAATTGCATGGCAAATGTCATCTGTATAATGAGCGATTGTCTCATGATGCAGAGCACACACATGCAGAAGGAGCCTATAGGAAAGGGTGAAGAAGCTTTTTTGATTTGCATGTGTATGTGTGGGGGGATCAGAGAATCTTAAACTTTCATTCATGACTCCCAAGAAATTGTCATGTGATCTGAGGTATATATGTCTATAAAACAGGCATACGAACAGAACACTGATAATGAAGCTATTTCAAGATAATTTCCACTTCTTTTTACCATTTGCTAAAGATGAAATCAAATCTGTATACTAATGAGAAGGGTGCACTTGTGGTTTGTGGAGTTTTGTGTTTGTTTTGCAGACATGGTCTCACTACGTAGCTCTGGCTGGTCTAGAACTCACACTGTAGAGCAGGCTGGCTTCAAACTCACAGCAGCCTCCTCACCCTCACGCCTCCCCTGTCTTCCAAGTGCTGGGATTAAAATTGTGCACCACCATGCCTGGCTTTGCTTTTGTTTTTACGTAAAGAATTAAATCTTTGTTGTCTATCTGATACTGCAGGGCAGAGAGCATCCTCAACACTTCTCAGAGTTAAATGGTATTTTGATTAGATAACTGTCAACGTTGAGATTGCTACTTCAAATAAATACATAGTACAAAATGGAAGAAATGTGTTAGGGATGTTTTAAAAGTTGTTGGAAATTTCATCCTAACCCTAAACCAAAATTCTCCCTCACCACACACACACACACACACACACAGGCACAGTGAAACTCAAGCTACGAATTCAACAATTTTAAAAACTAAACCTTTAAATACAAGAGATACATAGAGAGAGATACAAATCTGATCTTTACATGCTGAGGAATACAATGTTAAGAAGCTCTCTGTTTTTCTTCATTATACCTTCATGTTTCTATATGATCAGGAAACTGCAATGACAACACTCTGGTTCATCACATACAGTAGTCTCAGATTCGACCTGTGTTTCAGGCAGCATTCATTGGTGAGACAACACACCCAATTCAGTGCATGCCGTGCGTTCCTAACGAAGGCTGCAGTTGCAAGCATGGAGAAGCACATGTCCTCAATCTGCCAGAAACCCCTCAGATTCATCACACATTTGGTTTTGAATTAGTTTTGTATTGTTGCACTTTCAAACCTTTTTTACTGTTGCCAATTTTGTTTTCGAACCCCGCATTCAGTTACGTGACTCCATAAAGGAGTTGCAACTCAGAGTTTAAGAAGCTGGGCTGTAGACAAGGTGAGGACAGACTAGAGAAGTCAGGGAGGCTCCTTTGTCCTGGCTTTGTCTATTGGAAATTTCCTCTGGGCTCCTATGCAGCCCATGTCTGAAAGCTTCCTCTCCAGGAGGCCTGGCTTGGTAAAGAGCCTGGAAGGACAGGTGCAGATACAGTTGGTTATCCAGGGCTGAGGAAAGTTTGCTGTGAAACCAGTGAAAGTATGACTCAGCATTTTAAAAGAGAAAGCCCAAAATTTGGGTTAGAATAAGAAAAAAAATAAAAACAAAGAGAAAGAAAAGAATTCTATTTTGAACCAATGGTGGCAGGACAGTTGGAAATCCGAACATAGGCGAATGACATTGGAGTAAATGAATAAAGAACGTGTGATATACACACAGCATGGAAAAGAAGGAGAGTCCGTCATTTATGGGAACGCGGGTGAGTCTGGAAGTCATGCTACATGAAATAGCTTAGGCAAGTACTTCATGTTCTCATATGTAGAAGTTAAAAGTTGATCCCAGATATGGACAGATAGAATGGTGGTTGCCAGCGGCTAGGAGAGATTAGGGAGGAGGAATAGAGTCTGGTTAATGGGCAGAAAATTACAGTTAGAAGGAATAGAAAGCATACAGATAGAGAGAAGGTGTTCTATGGCATAGTCGGGTGATTATAATCAACAATAATGTATTATACATGTCAAAAAAGCTGGAAGAGAAGACTTTGGACATTCATGATACAAGTAAACAATGTTTGAGGCAAAGCACATGCAAATTATCTATATATTTAATCATATACTATATATGTTAAAACATTGCACTGTAATTCATAAGTACATATGGATTAAAAATTCAATTAACTATTAAAAATTCAAAAAACTATTATTTATAGGCCAAAAGACTATCTTTCTTTATTATATATACCAAAATATCTCCAAATTGACCGCAGTCCTAAGTGTAAGAGTTAAGTTGTAAAAGTCTCGCACAAAAGCACAGAGGGACATTTTCTTGACCATGGTTAGGCAGAGATGTCTTAGATGGCTGTGATATCAGAAGGACGAGTGGCAAAAGAAGTCAAATTTCATCAAAATATAAGACCTCTGTGTTTCAGAGGATACCGTGAAGGAAGTGGGAGAGGTGGCTCACCGGGACAGGGTTCTGACATCTTCTAGACTCTGAAGGCATTACATATATGTGATTTACACACATATATGCAGGCAAGCATTCATACATGTAAATAAAAAATTGTTTAAAAAAGAAACCCTGAAGAAAGTGGAAGAGACAACCCACACAATAGGAGAGATCTTTTTTAAACAAATTCTATATCGAATAAGAAATCTGAACTAATAGTGCATGAAGAGTGCTTGCAACTCAAAATAGGACTGGTGAGATTGCTCACCTGGGGAGGGCATCTGCTTGCAAACCTCCACTAGAGCGTCATTAGCCATCCTGAAACGCATGATCAGAAACCCCTTCACACGCAGTGAAGGAGCTAGACTGTGACAATGATGACAGAGGCTTCTGTGTGAGGTGTGCTGCAGCCGGAACCCTCACACAGTGCTGGGAGGAATGGAAAATGGTCCAGCCCCTGCGGAAGGTAATTTGTCAGTTCCTCAAAAAGCAAGCATGGAGTTATTACAATTGTGCTCCTAAGTATATTAGTAAAGAGAACTGAAAATGTGCGCTTGCCTAAGAACTTCCTGGTGGGTGTTCACAGAAGTGTCATTCATAATGCCTCAAATGGAGACAGCTTACACCCATCATCTGATGAATGACAAAACGTGATCTATTTATGCAGTGGAATATTCATGAAGAAGAATGAAGCCCTGATACATGCCACAGCATAGGTGAGCCTTGAAAATGTTATGCAGAGTGAGGAAACCCATCAAAGATCACACGCTGTGTCTTTAGTTACATAAAATGCCCAGAACAAAAAACTCCGCGGAGGAAGAAACACATTTATGGTCAGTAGGAGCTGGGTACAGGAGGATCAGGCGGTTATTGATATAGCCTTCGTGGTGGAGAGGACAATGTTCTCAAGTTGATCGTATGGATAATTGCACAAGTCTGTGACTATATACTGAGAAACACCAGATGGAACATATTATGGCTTGAATCTTAACTATCTTCTAAAAACTCCCATTGGAGGCTTAGTTCACTGCCCACAGCAGGGTTCAGAGATGGGACTTTTAGGGAGCGACTGAATCATGAGGGCTTTGACCTCGCCAATGAGTTAATTCAGTGTGTGGGGGGTTGTAATTTAATAGGGGGTGGTGGAAACTTTGGAAGCTGGTGCCTAGATGGAGGAGTAGATTCCTGGGAGCGTGTTATCTTGTCCCCAGTATCATGCCTATGTCTCCTACGCTGTGAGGTGAACATCTGTCCAGGCTCTACTGCATGTTCCCATGATATGATCACTTTGCCATGCTACTGGTTCAGAATCGGTATAGCCAAGTCACCCTGGACTCAGCTGTGAACCCAAGTGAGCCCGTTCTCCTTGAAGATGATTTTCTCAGTCATTCTGTCACAGAGACAAAGCTGACTAGCATAGTACAGTGTGAACGAGTGAACTGGAGGATCCTTGATGGTGCACAGCTGATTCCTCTGGGTTGGCTATGACCGTTGCTACTGTGAATCAGAGCAATTGTGGCCAGCCAGTGGAGGCTCTAGTGAGGACTGGATTACTAATATGCTCTTGTGGAGGGAAATGGGAGGCTCACAGGCTTCCCTTTAACAACCACACCACAACTCAAAGTTAGAGGAGACAACAGAGGAGGGTGATCCTGATGGTGTATCTGCCCCTGAGTTTCTCAGAAGTCTCTTCAGTGGTGCCACTTTCCAGGTCCGTGCTTCAGGTAAGATTCTTCAGTGGTATAACCGGCCATAAGTAATAATGACTTCACCTAGGGGACCTCCCACTGGCATAGCGGTCTTCCATTCACCCATGCTCTTTTAAGCAACACCGTTAAACTTATTGGTTCAGAAACCTGCACTTAAGGCAGAAATTTTTCTTTGGTCTGTTGGCACCTTCTCTATCCAGGATGAAGACATTATTTTTTACATGTCCCCAGGAAAGACTATGTAGCATGCATGTACTTATGTCTTAATAAGTTTTGTGTGTGTGTGTGTGCATGGTATATATTCATGTGTGTGCTCACATGTATGTAGAGGTCAGAAGTTGATTTTCTCTTAAAAATTATTTTCCACCTTATTTTATGAGACAGGCTCTCTCGCTGAACCTGAAATTCATTGATGTGGCTAGACTGGTTGGCCAGGGAGCCTCTGGGTTCCTCCTGCCTCTGTCCTCTAGTACTGGGATTAGAGGCACATTGATCTACTTGGCTTGAATCTAAACGGGTGCTGGAGACCTGAACTTAGGTCCTTACATTTGTGTGGCATATGATACTAACTCCACAGGAAAGTTATTTTTAAAACTCGAAAGGGCACTGAAGTTTTACTGTGAGCAGTTAGAATAGCTCAGCTGCTGATGAAAAGTGGAAGAACAAGGAGAAGAGAGTTTGCAGCTAAGTATCAAATGCAGCTTGGGCTCTGGAGTCTAAGAAAGCTGTCAGGATGGGATAAGTGGGTTTGTGTGTGTGTGTGTGTGTGTGTGTGTGTGTGTGTGTGTGTGTGCAGAGTAGAAATGGACTTGTGATCTTCCACTGAGTAGGAATGTGAGAATAATCACACTCACAGAAGTGAGTGGAGATCACACGGGTACAAAAACCTCCAACAGAAATTAGAGGAAAAACACACATAGAAGAAGAACAGAAGAAGAATGCCATCAAAACATCCTCAGAAAAGAGGCAAAAGGAACAGAGTGTAGAGGAGAAAAGAATAATACCAGTGGGCATGCCAGGGACTGGGGATGGTAGATGTGCTGAAGACTGAGACATACAGATTCTGGGAGAGTGTGCAGAGCCGCCGCATGGCAGAAACAGGTAGATGTGGTCAAAAGGAAATGTTGGGAGCTGGGAAGATGGCTTAATCTGGGAAGCACTTGCCTTTCAAGCATGGGGACCTCAGTTTAAGCTCCTCAAGCAAAAAGCTGGATGAGGGGGCATGTGCAGATGTAATCCCAGCCCTAGGAGATGGAGACCAGAAGTCATGGCAGGCACCCAAGGACGCTCAAAGTACACTCCAATGCTCGAATTCCACCGTAATTTCTAGGTACCACAAAGCCAGCCTTTGCTGGCTGCTGTACAGGTGTGCCCAAGTGGGCACAGGCACAGTGCCAGATGAGGGGATCTAGAGTCAAAGAGCACATGAGTTACCCTTGGGGAATGTATAATCTAGTGGTTAGTGGAAGGGAGATTAGAGGAAGCCACAGTTGAATCCTAGGATTATAAAATAAGAAACTAAAGGCTGGAAGGATCCTGGCAATTTGTCTCTAATCAGTGACTGGGAGCCCAAAGGAGTGATGTTGTTTCCTGGCTTTGCAGAACATTGGGAGAACTGTACCAATTTTTTCTAACAATGATGAGTGTCATGAACCAGTTCCTTGCAAAGGAAAGATGCTCAGTGTCTTCTTCCTCATCTGTAGGGACATTTGCTCCCTAAATAGAGATGATAGCACCAAGGCTTTTCTTTGAAGTTAAGCAAGGATTTTGCACATAAAATTTTTTTGAAATAATAAAATAAAAACCATGCATTAATATGTAGGAAAATATCTTTGGATGAGAGTCAAATGAAGAGTTAATGAAAAAAAGTGTCTTTTGTGTCAGGAGCTGAACATGCCAAATCAGGGTCTTCCATCTACAGTCCTCTGAGGCCAGGGCTATTGGAGGAAGGGGTGGATCTGGATAACACAGGAACGAGAAAGCTGTGATACCAGGTCATGGTTTTCTGTGCTTTGTGGTATCGTCTATTGGGCAGCCACATGTGCCCTGTGCACACAGACCCTTTTACTGCTAGAGGACTTATGTAGATGTTGAAGCTGGAAGGCCACAGAGCTGCTCCAGGTCACAGCCATATGGGACTCTACCAAATCCATTGGCCAAGCCTGTTGTGTAGATGGGAAAGTTTTAACATGGAGAGGTGAAAAAAACCTGTCCAAGCCCTCTTTTTCTTGACAATGAATTTGGGTCATGCCACTCCAGGATGGGCAACTTTTTACTCTCTTCAGTGGAATGCCTCTTGTGTGAAAGCAAAACTTTATTATAAGAGAAATAATCATATGTTATGTAGCTCTGTGGTAGCATTTCCAATATGAACTGTGGGTCTCCATACTGGCAGTTTTTTTTCACTTTGTGATGAAAAGTTCATGGGGGCTTTTGGAATGGATCTCTACCTCTAAGATTCTAGTTTGGAACTAGCATCCTTTTTCCCCTAAATCCTCCCTGCCTTCAAGTCCACAGGGGTTTGTACACCACACTAGCCACAGTAGTGATCTTGCAAAGATACCAGTTTTAAGGATATAGGCAGGTGCTGGTCTGATATTTTAAGGGTCCAGCTGGAGACAGACTAATAATAAATACGAAGTCTCTGTTTCCATTTAAAAGGTCATCTCAGTCAGATGAATTCCTGCTCGTGGGAGCCTAAGGCAAGAGGATCATGTGTTCGAGGCTCAAGGCTGCTCTGAGCTATATAGTGAGACCTTGTCCCAATTTTTTAAAAATATAAATAAATATTGGTTTCTCTTTTCTATAGATTGGCAGGTGTCTTGCTCATGGGCCTTTTGGTCTTGAGGAAGCAATGTCCTTTCTATTTGGGTTCCAATATCATGCTAGTGTTGGGTAGCATCTACTCCATTTACCCTGTACCTTCCTTGAAGAAGGGCTCACACTTAGCTCTTCCTTTCTAGGATACTAACATCCATACCCTGATCACTTGATCTCTTTCCCTGTTTGTGACTGCCATCTTAATTCTGGGTGGCTGCTATAAAAGCGATCAGATCTATACTAGGATCCTTTTTGTTTTTGGCCCTACTCTGCCATTGGGGATCAGTTACAATGAACAGCATCTAGCCCACTAGTTTAAACAGGAAGAGCCTTACACAGAATGGCTTTACATATATTGCAAAAAAAAAAAATGACTGGAAGGCTGAAAATCCAGAGTTTCAACTAAGCTTTCAGGAGTTCTTGCCAAAGTCACCCCAAAGAAATTGCTGCCAGGCTACTTTTAAGAGCTGTAGAGTCACAAACTTGACTCTGGAAAGCCACAGCCACAGCTTCCCAATGTTAGAATCATGCCACCTCTACTGCAATCTGATCTTTTCTCTCAATATACAGGACTGGGATGTAGACCTCTGCTATGGTTTTCATAGAGAGAACAAAGGTATCACCACTGCAGTTACAAGTGAAAAATGCAAATACACAGTTCCTACCTCACAATATTTACTTCTTCTTTTTAGATTTGGCACTGATTGAGGCAATCTAATTTGGCTGCAGAAACTATAGCTGCAAGAGAGTCCAGGAAATACAGCTTTTTGTTCTCTAGAGAAGAGAAACGTTCCAGACAGAGATTGAAGTAGCTACTAAATAAACCAATGCAGATATTGGCTACATTTGCCTACTGTACCAATAGTCCTGGTCTCCAGTCCAAGAGCATCCTTTCTCTAGGGAACTACCCAAGTACCAACTGCTCCTTCTTCTCATTAGAAACATGAATATGGTCAGCCACTCAAGCCCTTGACTCAGAATTTCCTGAGTTTCTGCTATGTATATTCCCATCTTCCCCTCAAACAACTCACAAATATGCCAACTTTAATCCTGATCTTTCTTTATAGCAAGATCCCTGAATTCTAAGATATTCCCTTGATTATAGCATTAGATCTGTCCTGTCAGATCTTCAAAGTAAGTATCTACCACTTTCCAGATCAACTTTCTTCCCAAGATTTCTACCTAGTTTTCACCTCGTCTGGGCTTTCTCCCTCATCACCCACTTCCACTATTGCTGGCTTACACCCGTGAAATTTCTTAGTTCTTGCTTCTCCTTTCTTTTTTTCATTTCCACTCTCTTGGTTGAAGCCTTTGCCATCTTTCCCATTTCATGGGTTTCATGGTGGATTGCAGTTTTCATCAAATACCACAGTATCTCTCATTCTACAACTGCCTGTCCTCAGCAACTCATCTATAACAATAGACTGCAGCAGAGAAGAATGGGATCTAGGTCTGCCAGGCCAACTGGCTTCCACTTGCTTCCCTGGGCTTCTCACCATCCAGATGCTCTCTCTTGCCCTGTTCTTTCTTGGAATCCACTGAGAGAAGCCATGTAACATACAATGTTCACTTGCCTGTGCTCTGATTAGCTTTATAATTCAGCCTTTGACCTATTCTATTCCAGCAGCCAAATGTGAGGGGAAAAAAAAGTCTTACCAGTGTAAGACTTACAAGTGATACCAGTGTCCAGCGGAGTCTCTGTAGCTGAGGTTCCAGTGCTGAGATGTGCTCTTCTCAGACGGTCAGCTTTGACTCAGAAAGTCCACAGAAACAACAAAAGGGGCTCTTAGCATGCTCCACGAAGTGTAGGGTGTTTTATTACCAGTGTTAGGGCAAGCCGGGCGGGTTTCTAAGGAACCACGAGACACGAACCGCTGCAAACGCATGAGGCATTTATTATTAATAACCGGCGCGCTCCGGGTCCCGCCTATCCCACGCAGGAGATGAGCATGGCGGGGCCCCGATCCCTTCCCCCCCAGCCCTTTTATGGGGTTCAGGGGAAAGGGGTCTGGGGATGGGGACTCGTGCAGCTTTGATTGGCTCAGAGCTCTCTGTTAAACTCATTGGTTGGGAGTTTCCCACGCGCGGTATCCAGGGGGGCGTGGTCAACCTGTGCCCTTGGACTAGCCGCCCTTGAGACAGGGTGGCTCCTGGTATGCTGGGGAAGGAGGAATCCTGCTGATAAGCTTAATGGTCATTTCCCTGTGGATGGGGAGGAGACTGAAGAGTACTGTTAATGGCTGTACTTGGGAAGGCATTTCTCAATAGGAGGCATTTCCCCTTATATGTGACTGCATTCCTAGGCTTCATATTTCTTAAATCCTTTCACCAGCAACAGGGATCAAGGCAGCATCCAGATTCACACTGAACACTCTGATTAGTTTCTTCCCAAAATGCCAAGTAGCTAATATTTTTACCTGGCTCAAAACCTTATGTATAGGGATGGAGAGATGGCTCAGCAGGTAAAGTTCTTGCTGTGCAAGCATGAGAACCTGAGTTAAGAGCTCTGGTACCCATATAAAAATCTGGACACACTGGCAAGCACCTGCCTGGGGAAATGGATGGAGAATTCCTGAGGTTAGCTTGACGTCTACTCTAGACAACCATCTAGCTCTGGGTTCAGTGACAGATCCTATATTTAAAAAGGAGGTGGAGAGCAATTGAGAAAGACATCTGACCTTGGCCTCTGGCCTCCACATATGTGTACCTCCATACATGAACACTGGTGCACACACATAAACATATACATACAAACAAATCAAACTCACCAGTCACCTTTCAAGGTACTAGATTTTTGTTTGGCTATGTCTGCGCTGCTGGTCTCCACAAACTTCCACGGGCGCTGGTTTAAATTTCACACCCTCTAAGACTGTGTTAACCAGCATGATCTCCATTCTCTCAGTAGCCGAGCAGCCACTTCCCAGGAGCCACTATCTCTCTACATGTGGCTGTTTTAATTATTTACACTGAACTTTAGTTCCTAAATTGCACTAGCCATGTTACAGGACATAGCCGCAGCCCTATACAGCAGGGTCTTTAGCTTTCTCTTTTCCAATTAGCCTCACCTCCTGTGAAACCCTAAAATTGTAATTGATCAGAATGATATGCTGATGATCACATAATCCAGTGCCATCAAAGAAGAGACAAATTTTGGATTTTCTCAACTGTGACTTGTTGTGGGAGATTTTAGTTATGGATAATGTTCCAGTAAGCTGTCCTTGAAGCAAGTAAAGGATTCACTGCCTACCAGTAAACAAAGGAGTGGCTATATGGCTCTCTACAAGAATGGGACATTCCTTAGCCTTAAGGCAGATGAAGGTTAGGCTCCATTGATTTGTATATTGGAAGGCTGGGTGGAGACAGAGAGGATTTGGAATAAAAAAGAACTAGGGCAAGGGCAGGGAGGAAGGAGACAGACAGACAGCAGGGAACAAGGAAGAAGAAGCTAGCTAGCTGGAGGAGAGCTAAGAGGAGAGCATGGGGTGAGGAAGCTTTGGAGTGAGCTCTCTGCCTAGCTGCCCGGGTATTAGAATTCCCTGAGATTTGACATGGTTTGTGATTAATAAAGAACATTGAAAAATTCAACGTCTGGACTCTCCGTTAAGCATCATAATTTTATTTTAACAGTGACTGGTGCTTGATGCATGGTAGGTGGCTCCAGGAAGCAGTGACAGACCTCTCTGTCTTAGGACTTGGAATTAAATGATCACTTAGGATGTTTTTCCCTCTAAAATATTCAAGAATATGTGACCTCTAAGGACAGCTGTTTCTCAGCTGACAAATGGTGTGTGTGTGTGTGTGTGTGTGTGTGTGTGTGGTGTATGTGTGAGTGTCTCTGTGTGTGTGTGTATGTGTCTATGTGTGTGTGTCTGTATGTATCTATTTGTGTGTGTGTGTGTGTGTGTGTGTGTGTGAATTGAGAATTGTACCTCGGTAGCCTTTTCTGTCCATTCTAGTAGCTATTTTAGGAAATGATCTCAAAGTGTATGTGCGCTTTGTGTGTGTGTGTGTGTGTGTGTGCTTTTTCTAAAAGGATGGCAAGTGCTGCCAAATTCCCATGCTGTCATTATCTGCCAACTCTGTAAGTCCCCAAGCTGAGGGGTAGGGAATCATTTGCACTGTCTCTCTTCACCAAGGAGGACAAGAGAACAGCTAATTAGAACAATGCTGTTTAAATGGTTATTACCAATTGTGTGGATGTATGTGTGTGTGTTTGTGTATGTGTGTGTGTGTGTGTGAGAGAGAGAGAGACAGAGACAGAGACAGAGATAGAGACAGAAGCCCCCCAGAAGACTTAACCTATGACAACATTTACATCTGACACATTATGTTCATGCTAATGGTGTGTATTGCTGTCATTCTCCTTCACTCTTGAGAATGGAGAGGGACTCCATCATGCCTGAGATATTCTGTGGTTAATATTTACTTAGCATAAATGTTCTATTTTAAATATGAAGCCTGGACTCTAGACCAACAATCCCCTTTCAGTATCTCTGTAACTTCACTCTTGTTTGACAGTGAGAAGTGGGAAATTATTTATCTGTTTCTGGGATAGATACTGACGAGTAGGATGTTTTCCTTTGGTTTTGGGTTTAATGGATTTTGAATAACTTTAGGCCACATTCCTAACTTAACTGTCCACCTCCCCCTTTTTATTGCTAAAAACTGAGCCCAGAACCTTCAGTGCCAGGCCCTGAGCTACATGGCTAGCCCAGTTGTCTCTTGAAATAAAGGATGACTTTTTTTTAATTTTTAGATTCATTTTTATTTGTACATGTGTTTTGCCTGCATGTATATATGTATGTGCACCACATGTGAGCCTGCAGAAGTCAGAAGAGGGCATTTGATCCCCTGGAACTGAGTTACAGGTGGCTGTGAGAAGCATCCTATGTCCTTGTCCTTTAGCCTGGCTCACTGCACTTCCTGCAGTGTCCTCCAGCTTCACCCAAGCTGTAGCATGTGTGGTAGTTGCCTTCCTTTTAAAGGCTGGAGTAATGATCCTGTTGGACCCCCAAAGGCCCAAACCGGGATGCTGCACCCCCACAGAGACTCACAGACAGGATATCGATGCAAATAGCAAGAGGATTTATTCCAGTGCACTGGGACCGTTCTAACACGCAGGATAGAAGCGGCCCCCAGGAGCAAATGGTGAAGCTTTTTATACAGTTGTTGGGCACAAACCGAATTGGTACAAGTTGATTGGTTCCCAAATTGTTTTCCCATTTTGATAGGTAGGGGCCAGTTAACCTTTAAATTGATTGGTGTTGGCATATAGCAAGGTCTCGGGCACCAGGAAATGTAAAGTCCCTTGCCCAAGGCTATTAGGCGGCGGCTGTAGCTGCTGCTCATTTTAGGAATTTGGGCTGGGTCACAGTGCTCTTGAATTAAGCCTGACAATAATTGTTTTATGGTTTCTGGGGTAGGCTAGTTCTTGGAACAGGGAGTTCTGGAAAGTACTCAATAATTATTGTATTGAGTAGAGAAAGCCAGGGCCGAGGGTCTCCGGCCTCACAATCCTCAAACAAGGAAGAGAGGAAAGGAAAAGAAAAAAAAAAGGAAAAGAAAACCCTCCTCTCAATGGTGAAAAGCATCGTAAGTTTAAAGGGTGAAGCAGGCCTTGCGATCCAATCTATTTTTAAATATGGAAGTTGAGGGTCAGAGAAGGTAAAAGTGCCGTGCCAGGGTACTTCAAAGGTTAGTGATGTTCTGGGGGACACACATAGCCTGCGTATGGAGGGAGAGGGTGAGGGCTGCAGGGCAGGACTTAGGAAAAAGCAGCCACTAGGTTTAAAGAGCACTGGATGGGAGGAAAAATAGTCCTGAACAGTACCACAAGCACCTGGAGTGTAGGGTAAAGAGTCGGGGAAAGGGGCTAGGCATGGGGTGCCTGGCACACTGAGAGGGGACCTGGCACACAGATGTAGAGGGAGGAGCCTCTAGGATTGTGGAGAAAGCCCAAGCTCAGAAAAGCAACACCTCTGCCCTCCAGGTTAAATTGGTATTGTTGTTATTGTAATTGTTGTTTTTTATGTCCTCCTCTTCCCATGAGTGAACTTTTAGTGAATGAATCTCCTCTACTTTTCTTCCTCCTGTCCACTGAAAATAAGACGTAGGCTGGGGGAGGAGTGAAGGGTGGCTCCAGGCAGGAAAGTCTCAGAGGGAAACGCCTGCCTGAAGTAAAAGAGAGACATCACTCTAGCACTTTCAAGTACAATCAACATCCCTTGTTTGGGGCAGGAAGTGAGCAGCTTAAGTAGGATGCTGGGCTGGCTAAAAAGGGAGGAATTCACAAGGAGGGGAAAAGGAGCAGTCCAGAGCTCCTCAGCCTGCAGGTTGTGTGGACTGGGAACTGGGTGGCAGATCTGCCTTGCCCAGAACCACATGCTGGGGAATCCAAAGATTCTAATAATTCACAATAATTTGGTTTTCCAACCCAGTTAATTCCTGACATAAGGAAGCTTTGTCTCCAATGTTTTATCAATAGGGGTCTCAGGCAACCCATTCCACAATTACAAACGTGTAGATGAGCATGTTCTCTAGACACCCAGAGAGTAGTCCTGCATACCCATGGGAACTCTAATTTGATGCTCATTTATTCTGAGAGACTTTGTTTTCTGAGAGCTAATTCTTCAAAGCCTTGCAGAGGGAGCAGAAGCCACCTTTGTGGTGGACACAATTTTCTTTCTCTCCCTTGCTCCAATTCCTACTTGGCTATAAAGCTATCAGGCTCATTTCCATATCAAACAAGAAGGAGGCAGGAAAATACTCCCCTGATCGACATAAAAAGACACATTACAGGAGATTGTCTAAGAACTTGTTTTTATGGCCAAAATTAGCAAATTATTCACAGTAATAGGTGAGTCAGATGACAATAGTGTTTAAGAGAACAAAGCCACTCGTCAGGATTCCCTGACCTCAAATCTGCCCCAAGGCAGGTCCCCAGCTGCTAGAATATCTCTGTGTAGGGCCAGCCAAGAGGCTATTTAAAAAAAAAAAAAAAAAAAAAAGACAGAAAGAAGCAGGCAGCCAGGAAGTCTGTGTAGCTTTAGCTACCAGAAAATGCATTCCAGGGCTTGCTCCCCGGCCTCCCTGGAGCTCTGTGGGTGGCCCCTGTGTTAAGGAAGGACACAGGTGGCTCCCATCTCACTAGCTTCCCAGGGAAATGGGGAACTGTCAGTCATTCAGCAGCTATTTCCTTCCTTTTGGGATTTTGGAGACCCAGATAAAACCTGAGCAGCCAGTGTCATGCACAAGCTGCTGATTACGAACCTGCTTTTAATCCACGGCAATTAACAACCCACTTAAAATGTTAATATGCTCTGGGGTGCAAGGTGTTGACAAGCTTGGCACCCTTCGGGAGGAGACTGGTACTCCGATAGTGTTTCACAGGGCCATCAGCATGGGTCAAGTAGGATTTCGCCACCCTTTGTTAAGGGATGAAATAGACAAGTCTTGAAATTGGCCCTGGAAACTGTGCCCTTTGGTAAGGAGACAATCATGAGAGTCCTGGAGTGCACCAGTGGGTGAAGGGCTCAGAATTAGAGGCAACAGTGGCAAGGTGTCCAAGCCAGTAAGCAACTCAAGACTTCTTCATGTTGCCTTCGGACAGCTCTCCCTAGAAGTGGAGACCGTGTCTGGAGCCCTGACCCATCTCTCCGATCTTATATAGGGTTGCACAGCATGTAACATTTTCAGACTTCACTCTTTGGTTGACTCTGAACGCCAGGTCGTGTGTACCAGTGGCTTCTTTTTTTTGTTGTTGTTGTGTAGTATTCCACTGTGTGGTCCCCTCACAGTTCATCTCTTTACCCATCAAAGGACATTTTGGTTGTAAAAGTTTGGGGTGATTACAAACCATGTTAAGTTGTTAAGGCACTTTGGACTAGGGGCTGGAGAGATGGCTCTGTGGTTAAGCACACTCCCTGGTCTTGCAGAAGACACAGCCCTTGACCAGTGGTGGCTCACAAAGCACCCACAATTTCAGTTCTCTTGAGGCACCAGGCATGCGTGTGATATAGAGACATACATGCAAGCAAAACACTTACACACATAAGATAAAATAAATCATTAAAAAATTTAGAAAAAGAAACATTGGACTAAAGAGGAAGTGAAAAGGCAGCTGAATGAAAAGAGAAAAGAAATAGAAAGGAAAGGACATGACTGCTCCTAGGGATGGTGGAGGAGAAAGTTTACTGCTGCTGTGAAGGAGACATAGCCAGAGGCAGAGACATCTGGGAGAGTCTAGAGTGAACATGCCCCTGAGCCAGGCCACCTGAGGAGAGGAAGGAGAAGAGGGAGAAAGAGAACCTGGAGACCAAGAAGCCAGGAAGCCAAAAGAGAGCAGGATAGCCAAAATGGCTGGATTATATAGGGAAGAGCAGCCCAGCCCCTAGCCTGGAGAGTTCAGGGCAGAGGGTGGGGTGTGTAAGCCAGGAGGACTCTGTAACAGGGACTGAGAGGTGCTGGGAGAACCTGGAGGCTGGATCTACTTTGCCGTTAAGTAGGTGTCTCAGCCAGCAGTTTGAGACCTAACAGAAGCTACTTAATATGAAGTCCTCTGCGTGACTGGGTTCTGAGTGTGTGCTTGGGGTTGAAGTCTTGGCTTTACGACTTGGTGGTGAGGCCTCCCTGTGCCTGGGGTCACTCAGTAACCCCAACCTTTAGCATTATTGCAAGCATGTGGTGAAGATGTGCAGGTGATGCTTGAAAGCATAGCTCCTGGGCTGGTGAGATGGCTCAGCAGGTGCTTGCTGCCTAGCCTGAGACCTGGAATTCATATAGTGGAAAGAGAACCAACCAACAAGTTGTCCACTGATTTCTACACGCATGCAGCAATGCCCACCCCAACACACACAAAATAAATAAATACAATTTAAAAACAACCCTACAGCCCCATAAATTAGTGCTGGTCATTACACTGCAAATTCAACTCCAGTCTTTCAGTCATGTCCGTCAGCTACTGGCTTCTTAGTGACCATTACAATGGACACTTTGGCCTGGCATGGTGGTGCACACTTTTAATTCTAGCACTTGGGAGGCAGAGGCAGGTGGATCTCTGAGTTTGAGGCCAACCTGGTCTATATATGAAGTTCCAGGCCAGCCTGGGTTACATAGAGAAACCCAGTCTCGAAAAATTTAAAAAAATAATAAAAAGGACACTTTGGACCTTACACATTAGCCTTAATGAATTCCACATTAGCGCCCTGCTCTGGACCTGTGTGTTGGTTAAGGTCTGAGGCTGGGTGGCTCTGCTTCCTAAGAACCTTCCCCTGGGTTTTGCCCTTTGGTGTGCTATGAAACTCTCTAGCTTGCTCTTTCCTAGACCACTTTCTGGGCATTAGAAGTGCCTCTTATTCTGTGTCTGTGTGGAATGTGGGCTTCTCAGACACAGGGACTGTGGATCTTGCTTAGTGTGTGTCTCTGGTACCTCACATGGTGCTTATCAATAGGTCCTCATTAAGTGCATTTTGAACAAATAAACAAATGAAGGCACCGTGTGTGCTCATGTGTGGTAGCAAAGGGTTTACCATGTTCAGAAGGTCTAGGTCTGCTGTGCACGCTAGGTAATCTAGATCCAGGAAGCGTCTGTCAAAGGCAGAGTCCCGTGTCAGACACTGATGGCAGTTTCAAGGCCATCAACTTCAATGGGGTAAGCACTGGGGCACTGGGAGGGAAACACAACAGACAAGGAGGGGCAGACCAAAGCGGCATACTCTTCTTTTATCTCTGTAAGAGAAGGACTAATCAGGACTTAAAGTTAGACGAGAGTACAGGCTGCAAGTGATGCAGATAGCCTGCCAGCCCTGGGAATCGTTCACTGTACCTGTGTTGCTGTCCTGACGACAGGAGGAGAGGTTTATATTGGTTCACGGTTCAGGTGATAAAGTCCATCATGTCCGGGCAGGCAAGGTGGCTGGAGCCTCTGGCAGTGGGAGCTTGTAGTAGCTGTTTGTTGCATGGCACCCACTGCACAGAGAGAGCTCAGCTGGAATTAGGGTGGGGCTGTATAACCTGAGACCAACTTTCTCCAGCCACACCATACCTCCTGAAGGTTCCACAATTACTTGAAGTATCACCACCAGCTGGGACCAAGTGTTCAGAGACATAAACTCATTCAGGACTTCAGCATAGAATCTGGGACCAGATTGCCCAGACTGAGTCCCAGTCCTCCAATTGTACTCTGTGACAGTTTATATCTTACCTGTCCCTGCTTCATTTCCTTGTCTATAAAATGCCAGGAATAGCAGTATTTACAAGGGGCTTAGAACTCTGCGCATAATGAATGCCAAGTGTTTAAACACAAACACACAAATAAATATGAGAATGCAGAGTTGGGAATCAGATGGGAGGGAAGCATAGCTCTGTTGCTTAAATGACTCTAGTAAGGCTTCCTGAAGATTCTGCCTGCTATTTTAGTACACATTTAAAATCCCATGCTTGGGCAAATATGCAGAAAACCTCAAAGCTGCAGCAGGGAGCAGCTTTGTGGGATGTCGTGTATCCAAGCCTCTCAGGAGGGACCAGAAGTCACCACCATCTGATGTCTGCCTTGTGGCTACATGAAAGGAAGTTGGGGGTATAAGTCCAGTTCCTGATGGGCAGGTGTTTAAACCCAGAGCCATCCTTACAGTTGGCACCCTCAGTTAGGACTCCACAGACAGGCGAGGATTAAGTCGAGAGGAGACCAAATTGCTCTTCCACCTGGCACCAGCAGGACAGGGCTGAGGCTCAGTGGCAGGGCCGGGACAGCCAGAGTTCAAACCCTTACTGTTCTTATTCATGCTGTCCTTTGCAGGGAATCTGAAGTTCCGTTCCCCAGAGCAGTCGACCATCACCGTCCAGTTCTCACAGACGCTGTCTCTGACGTTACAGGTCCATCTGGCCACAACTGTTTCAGAGCCACACGCATCTCTTTCATTATCCAAAGAGCGATGTAATTAATGTGGTAGTTCTTGAATTCTGCTGTCAGAAGTGAAAGAAAATTAAAAAAGGTCAGCTCTGGGGTATGACCTATCCTTTAGAAGTTTTTATTTTGGTCAAAGAAAAAGAGAATATGAGAATGGAAAGGGATTTTGAAATATTTTATTCTTGTTTTCTTTTAGCAAAAGTTTTGAGCTTATAAATTGTTATTAATAGAGATTTTTCAGAGTTCAAGTAGTACAGGCAAAATTAAGAACTTACAAAAAAAATCTCCCTCCGAGACGGAAATATAAGTGTTTGTGAAGTGATTGTGTCTTCAGAAATCTTAAACTATTCTAAGAAATGGTGTGTGAATGTGACAGGGTGGGGTTGGGGTGAAGCTCAGGTGGCTGGGTGCTTGCCTAGCTGCAGGAAGCCCTGGCTACCATTCCCAGCACAAAATACGCTATGGTGACACATACTTCTACACCCAGCCCGCAAGAGGCAAAGACAGTAGAATTCTAAATTCAAGGTCAGCTCAGCTACAGCTCAAGTTCAAAGCCATTCTGAGTCATATGAGAACTAGTATTTGTTTTAAGCAAATGAAAATATAATGTAGGATGGCCATTATTTTATATATTTCAAATATTCCTGTTTAATTATGTTCGTTTGCGTTGTGCGTGTCTGAACATGAGCACAGGTATCTGTAGCTGTGAGCCACCTAATGTAGGTGCTGGGAATTGAACCCAGGGCCTCTGCAAGAGCAGTATGCCCTCTTAATCTCAGAGCCACATCTCTAGCCCCACCCACCCCACCCTCTACCTCAGCCCCTGGCAGAGGGCAGGAGAAATGTGTTGGAACCACAGGGCTGTATCACTGCAGACCTTCCAGGTGACTCAGAGCTGACTTCTGGACCTGCCTGCGAGACTGACACTCACTGTGGCTTGGTAGAGCTTAGTGTCCTCTGGGTAAGGCCTGTGCTGATGTAACACAGGACTGCTCATCCAGTGCTCTGAAAACCCTGCTGCCAGCTCCTCTCCCTCCGTGGCTTTAAACCCACCCCTCCTCCCCGTCATCTGGGCCAGGAATCTACTGATTTTCTTGTGGACAACACATATCTGCTCTGCCCGCTGGCCTCCCTTGCTAGAACCTCTCCAGTTTCACAGGCCTCCTGAGATCTCATAGGGGAGACAGGACACAGGACAAGCTCTTGGCTTAAAATTATTAAAATTTATCATTGCTAACAGCGCTGTTTATAAGGCCATTTCTTGGGGCCACCAGTGGTGTGTTAACTCCTGGAACCATGTAACACAAAACAGAAAGGTTTAAAACCAGATTTAGTGATGTTATAAACATTACACAGAAAAGCGTTTGGGGACGAATTAACTTATAATTAGGTTGGTTCTAATATAAACAATATACATCTGATGAAGGAAACATAACCAGCTACTTTGCTCTTTTAAACATTTCTTTTGTAATACTGACTGGAACATGTTCAGCGGAGAAAGACAAGCATTACCAGCTTTTAATACAGTTCATGGGCCTGTTAGGGATTTGAAAATAGTACATCTATATTGTTTGTAAGAGCATATTATAGGGACTGGGGATACGGCTCAGTAAATGTCTATTATGACCAAAAGGTGGGGTTTGATGCTCAATGTGAAGGGAGGGAAGTAGACTGTAAAAATGTATTTTTGTGCCAGGCTTCTTTTGTTTTTTTTTTAAACCTGATCCTTTGGAGCATTTAAGAGTGTGTAATTATTCCATGGTATGTTTTGACCATCCTGGCCTGTGTTTGAATATTGTTGCTGTGACATACAATGCTGTAAAGAATGACATGTTGTACGTAGCTGTGCCCACTCTCCCAGAGAGGATCCCTGTTGGTGGACTAGCAAGTAGTAAAGAGGATTTTCTCTCTTTTTCTTTTTGTGATAAGGTCTTAACTCTGTAGCCCAGGATAACCTCAGACTTGCTCACCACATAGCCCGAGATGACCTTGAACTTTCATTCTTTCTACCTCTGAGGTCACATGTGGGTGCCACTATGCCTGGCTCACTTTTCTTCTTCCTTTAAAGTGCCTTTGACATCCTGTTTGGAAGAGTATCTTCATCTAAAAAGTAAGGAAATATTTACTCATTTTCTTCTGTTTTTTTTATAACTGCTTTTTAAAAAAATGCAGATCTCTCTTTCATCTATTCAGGACTTTTTAAAGATAAAGTACTAATTAACACTTGTAAGTTAATTGTAAGTCAATGGTCACGTTAATAGTTGACCTGCATTCTCCACTCTTCACGTTGCTGTGGGTCTTCTGAGCAGAGGCTGTGACAGCCATTGTTCGCAACTATCTTTTCAAGGGTGTTGCAGATGTGGAGAGCTGAGAATCCCTTGGCAGCTGTGTAATCTAATGACAATACCTCAGCCTGGGACATCGAGCAGGACAGCTTATTCCCATTGAGTTGCTTAAGCTTGAACTTCCAATCCTACTAACTCCTTCTGCGTGCAGGTTTGACCTTTCTTTGCATACTACTCTCTGGGAGCAGGTACAAAATACCCATCCCTGCCACTGTGTTTCAGTGTTGTCTCTGCTCCGTGAATCTTGTGCCTCTATTACCATCCATGATGTTGGCATCAAATAGCAGCAAATCCAAGAGACCAGTGAAAATGGAGGCGCTTTTAGTATACAAGTCTGCACGAAGAGATGCCAGCACAGAGAACAGTCACAAATGATTGGTGTGCTTGCTTAATTTGGCACAAATGTTTTTTGTAGAGTTTCCCATCACAAGAAATTCCTCTTTCTCCTATAGGCTGGAACTTATCCCCTTCCCAAGCTCCCCATCTCATTGATTTAGGACACAAAGCCTTATCTAATGGATAATTTGGGGCTTGAGACTTAATCTCTTTTTCTGATTCTAAGTTCAGTCATATAGCAGATAAGCAGTAACATTCCCGCTCTCAAGAGTTCAGAGACAAGTAGATGCCAGTCACCAGCTGTGGGAAGGGGCGGGGCTAGTTCCTCTTCCTTACCTGTAAGGAACTCAAAACGCACCTCATACTGAAAATGGACTGTCACAATCTGTTTCTTGCATCCAAGACCACACAGCAGGATAACATGGTTCTTGCAAATACTTTGTGGGTTTCTCTCTGAAATTTAGCAAACTTTTCCAGTATCATTCGCTAAATCACTTCTTGACGACTTTGAAATTTCATCTGTATCATCAAGAAATACTCGTGCTGATGTTATAACTTTCTTTCGTGTTCCATTTTTCTTCTGGAGCCAATAACATTCTCGTGTTTCCTGAAGCCTTGTATTTTAACATTCAGCATAAATAAATCCTTTATTTTTTTCTCCTCTTCTGCTTCTTTGCTCCTCCTGTTCTGTCACCTTTAACATTCTTTTGCACAATACATGTTCAGCGACATCTTTGGAATGACCTTAATAAAAGTGCTTTGTGAGCTGCTTATCCCCTTTTGAATGGTTATAATTATGTTCATTATTGCAATGAAACTGAAGATAGATTTTCTTATGTACAACTAGGTGTGAGCTATTCTGTTAAAACATTTATTTGGATGTTAAGAAGTTAACTGTTTGCTGATCGTGTAATTTAAGAATTTATCTTATCAGAAAGTACCCAACATAAAGAGTCCTTACACTCTTCCTTTGATTTCATTTTCTTAGATATCTGAGGAACTGAGAAATTAATATTTTCTGAAAGTCTTAAAGAACGTTATAGGTTCACGTTCATTTACCACTTTTTAATGGGCTTCATTGCTTTGTCATTCTTTGCACTAGAGCAAAGTATTGCTCTTGTTTTTGTTAGGAAGGTTACAGTTCTCTCTCAGGAAATTTTTTTTTTGTAAAAGGAAATGATGTTAAATGTGATATTCATTTATGAGGGTGCCCCCGGAGCAACATAAAATTTGGACTCAGTCTCTTTGAGAGCTATGAGTTGTGTGTCCCCGGATGAGTCCTAGGGATCACTCTTTTTATGTCCTTTCTGTGGGCAACTTTGGTGGTCTCTGCTTGGGGCACAGTCACTACTGGGGATCCATGTGACAGTTCTGAAGGTGAAATGGCCATACACGGGACAGGAAGTGTCCTGCACACAGGAATCTAAGGCTGTGGCTGCACCTCAGTGACAGTAAACTTAAGTCGGTTAGCCTGAAGACATTAAAGGATTAAAGATGACAGCTAGTTCTAAACCATGTTGTGTACTTATCCTGGGTCACCTGTTTACCTAATGATATTGGGACAGAGGGAGTGTGTGTGTGTGTGTGTGTGTGTGTGTGTGTGTGTGTATGTGTTCAATTGGGTTTTATATGAATTGTTTCATTTTTTTCCTCTTGGTTTCAGGATAAATATTCTGGAAGATCAGAAAGAATTGTGTTTTTGATTTGATTTGGTACCTGCAAGTAGTCCAATAGGCATAAAGGTTTGGAATCTTTTAAGGTAGAGACTGGAAGCTGTTGAGAGTATGTGCCTTCCAGTCATAAGGCAAATCTAGTCTGTGGATAGGTTTAATGCATCGTATAAAGTTCCATTTCTTTAATTTTCCTATTTGAAACTCTCCATTCCTCAAATTTAGTATAGTACTTTGTAATGTGTAAGGAAATACACATTAGCCATCGTGTCTTTCATTGTCACCTGGTACACCAGCCTGACTCTATCTTGGGCTTAAAAGCCATCTTATAATAAAGATGAACTAGGTTCATTTCTGTTTATGATTAAATCTGACTCTCAAGTATTGGGCTATGCCCTACCTGTAACCTTAACTACAAATAGTTTTGTACTGCCTATTCCAGAAAATGACAACCGTTCCTTTTTTTTCAAGAGATTATGACTACCTTGTCATGACCACCTTGTTATGATCACCTTGGGCCCACGCCTTTGTTATAGGAGGTTGTTATGACCAATCTGTTATGCTTATGCTCTTCTGTGATCCCTGATCATTTGTCTGACAAAGCCTCCGTTTGGAAACCCCTCACTTCTCAGCTATAAAAGCCTTATCTTGCCCAAGTCTGGTGCTGCTCGCTTGAACATCGCTTCAGGGAGAGACATCCTGTGTACACAAATAAAACTTGCTTTGATTAATTTGGTCTTGATTTGGTCCAGCGGTCTTTCTTCTCTAATCTGTGGGATGAACATTCTGCCCAATTTCGCCACTTATTTAAGACATCAAGGTTACTAACAGTCCGGAAACAAGTAAACCTCCAAGCTAACCAGAATGATTTACTAGGTACTTGGCTTGTCTTTGTTCATTTGTCTTTGATTTTGAAAAAAGTCTAACTGTGTAGCTCTGGCTAGCCTAGAACTTGCTTTGTAGACCAGGTTGGCCTCAGATTCACAGAGATTCATCTCTTTCTACCTCCCGAGTGCTGGAATGAAAGATTAGGACTACCACGTGCAGTCTTATTGGACACTTGTAAGGTGTGAGGTCACACTTCAGTGGGGCTCTTGTGCATCTGTTTGAGACCAGAGACCATGAAACAAAAATTTTACATGAAAAAGTCGGGCTCGTTGCTTAGTGTCACCGGGATGAACTTGGCAATTGCTTCCACATTCTTGAAAGTGGAGTCCCTTTATCCCAAATTTAATTGTCAAGCCCCATCTGTGTGGTTTTCCCAGTGTCTAGATAAAACAAAGCTTTGTCAAGTGGAAGTAACTGTTGCTCAGTCAGGAATCACTGACAATTGTAAAAAAAAAAAAAAAAAAAAAATGGTGGGGGGAGTTGAGTTTGGATCCATTGTGGAAAATCTTTGCAACTCCCACTATTAAAAACTGCTTTTTATTGGTGGGGGAAAATTAATTCAATTTTAGAAAATATCTTAGGCTCCAAAGCCAAACTTCTTCTATTGTGTTCTGAAAAAGACCCGTCACAATCAGATTTTGTTTTATGTTTTTTTTGTTTGGTTTTTGTTTTTGTTTTTTTGGTTCCCTGAGGTCTAGAGCCTGGCTCTGTAATTTACATGACATGAGCTGGAGGAGTCTTCAGTCATTTTAGACTAATTATGCAGATTGGAAGGAATTTTCCCTTTCATTGGTCAGAACAAAGTGTTTACCTCTGTGAGTGTTGACTTCTAAAAAGTGTCTGGTTTCCTTCTGTAATGCCTCAAAGTGCTATACACTTGTCAATGACTATTAACTAACCAGGCATCTCTGTCTGAAAGACAAATGAAAACCTCAGATAAAAAGATTGAGACAAAATCCATTTTTTCAGCAGTTGAGAGACTTTGGTTTTGTTGCGGTTCCCTTGGAAAACAAGACAAGGATTTGGACGGCCGCGCTCGTTCCTCCTTTAACTTCCCGTGTTTCCAGGCTTTACTCCTTGGCAAAGACAATTTGAGACAGATTTCTTTATTTTCTCCTCTGGCCTAAAACAAAAAATCCCCACTTTTCAAACTGTTACCACCGAAGAGTTTATTAAATGGCTGAAAAAGACAGCTGGTCCCACCATCTGTTAAAATGTTTCAGGGGCCAAATAAAACAGGTTACACCTTTTGCCATGCCAAGTCTTGCGATGCCCCCTTCCTCTCACAGCCTGGGGAGGGCTAATCTGAATTTCACGCTCTGATTTTGCCTTCGCTCATGTCTGGGCTTCTTCTGGGCACTTCTCCGGCTGCTCCGTTACTTCTCTTTCTGAGTTACAAAGCACGTTTCAAGCAGATTCATTTGCAACCTATTATCTTACCATACTTACCTACCATACTTACACCCTGAGACCAGAGAGAAATCTGCAAATAACTAATTTCTGACTTTTCAAGCCAAAGGGGAAAGCCAGAAGTAGGTTTCTGTTGTTGTTTTTTTTTTTTTTTTTTGGCCTATAAATGCTAATGGAGGTAATTCAGATTTTTGGAACAAAGGCTTAGCTCACCACACACTGCAGGTGTGAAAGGGTTGAAACAAAAGCAATGCTAACCCTAATGGTATTTCTTGTCATTAACAATTCTTTGATGTTCACACAGGAGCCTCCCTTTTATCTTTTAGTTTTTCAGCCATCTTTGTTAACACGCAGCTCAATTGAATCTTTTTTTTCTCTTCTTTCCCACCTCCCCTTGGCCTTTAAAGACATCTGCAAAATGTTTTTACTAAGTTAGGTTCCACTACATCTTTTAGTAGAGAGGCACAGTAAAATGAGATAAAGCTTGTGAGGTTATTATTAAAACATCAGTAAGTTTCTATCATTAAGCTGAAGGGGAAGATCAATAAAAAGGGAGCACTTAATGTTACTTTAATAAGGATGGGTTTCCTGTAACAGGATTCTGGATTAACTTTAGTATCACCGAAGCGGGCTTCACAATAAAGACGTTGCTGTGATCTGAAGAGGTTGACTCTCTTCTAGGCAATTAGACACTTTGCGAATACTTTCGAATGTACTTGATCTGTTATTTCCTGTTTTATTGAAAGTCTTCACGATGCACATATTTTAAGAATTTTTTACTCTAGCCTTTTCTTCTGACTGTCAGCTCCTGGCAGGCTGCCAAAGACTTCTAAAAGTTGGTCTGCCTCCTGCCCACTTCGCACTGGGAGAAGGAGGAGGCGAGATGACAGAGAGTCAGTCTGCAGCTTCAGAAGACTTGGTTTAACTTGTTTTGATGACAGGAGAATGTAAAGGCCAGTCAACACTCCATAGTATACTGTCCAGAGAGATTCAGCAGCAGGACGGAGGACCCAGGAGTTGGGGCAAAATAGATCCGTATGTTTCACACCCAAAATACTTTGGCCTATCTGTTTGCTGGTATCTTTTTCGTTGTCTTGAACAGCACACAAATCTTGTTTTATTTATTATTTTGATTATTGAGACAGGGTTTCACCGTGTAGCTCTGGCTAGCCTAGACCTCGGTATGTAATTCAGGCTGGTCTTGAACTCAGAAAAGGTCCTCTTTTCTCTGCCTGGCAAGTAGTGTGATTACTGGCTAGAACTTCACCATACTGGGCTCCAGAGGTACTTAACTACTTCTGAGTTAATGTATCTTTTCTTTTAACTGTTGGCTGGAGGTGAATTGTTTAACTAGCTAATACCTCAGCAGTTTAATTGGGGCTCTCTTTGGATAGCTTGTTTCCATGTGAAAACTCATTTTGGGTAAAGTATCAGTTTGGAGCCTGTTGCAATACTGAGATACAGCTGAAAGAGACAAGCGCCTTTCCCTCCTCGCTCCTCTCGGCGTTTATCTGTTCAGCCCCAAATGTCAGACGCAAGGGAAAAGATGATAAGCAAAGATAAAATACAAATTGATGTTAACAATGTATCTATTTTATGATTTTACTCTCATATTATTTAATAATTCTTAGCATTTATAGGATGCTTTTCATCTTCAAAGCACTTTTCAAATGCTAGCTAATTAACAAGGTAATGAGGCCTGGATCATAATGTTGAAGTAGCTTTCTCTAGCTCAGATTACAAAGCGGAAATAGAGATGTATGTATTCATCCATTTTTAAAAATAGCATTAGATGGTGCTGGAGATTTTGTGAATCAGACACTCAGGCCATTTATCTTCTATGTATAACTCATGTCCGTGTTAAAAAAAAAATTCTGGGCAATTCAGATTATCATCTGTCTGATGCATGGTCAAGGTTTTCCCATCTGGCAGGTGGTTGGCAAGCTTGCTTTCATTTAAACCTCTCTTGTTCCTATCCCTGGCGATTTGCACCATGGTTTCCTTCCTTTTTAATAATGGTTTCCCTCCTTTTTAATATACTATAGTATCATGGCAAGTTCCCAAAGGAAGAAATTCGCTGCTAGAAACTAGAGAAGGACATCCATTTAAAATTCTACCCCTGATTTTTGCTTAGACAGAAGCCTGAAAGAAAACATGTGAGAACACTTGATTATTTTAAGTTGTTCTGTGCCATGATGGTAATGTAGCAAGGGGGGGAGAGAGAGATGTAAAGCTCAAATAATATGATTTTAAAAAGAAAAGAGTACTGTGTTTAATATATTATCATCTGATGTAAAATGAAAACATCACGGTTAGTAGCACAATTACAGGATACCAAATTAACATTCCCCTTCTTATGAAAATGTTGCTAAACTCAGATTCTGAGGGCAGTTCTTCCTGAACCCTTAATTTGGAAAAGCCAAAGAAATTAATCACTCTTTATATTCATTATGCATACATTTATCTACCTCTGTGTATATGTGTATGTACATATGCATACATGCATGTGTGCTTGAACGTGTATATTATTTTTCAGTGTTGGGGACTAAACCCAGACAAGCACTTTGGCACTAATCTACTCCTCAACATGGCATAAGATCTTGACAATTCAGAGGGAATTTTATTTAAACCACAAGAGCCTGAAATATTGTCTAATTAGAGAATTCTGATTTCATAAGGATTTTCCTATTTGTTAAAGGCAAAATCTTCCTTCATTGTCTACAAACTCTAATGGCAAGGCAGACACTTAAGCCTGGGCACTCTTGCCTCCTGAGACTTAGGGAACATGCTTGTGCTATTTGGGAAAAGCCAGATAATGAGTAGAGGGAAAGAGAGGGTAGTAACTCAGATGACAGGTGCTCTTCTGAGCCTTTCATTCTGGTAGTTTTGGAGTTCTTACCACTCAGTAGCTCTTGTGTGTCTTCACTGTAGTAACGAATCATCAAAGAACAGTGCCAGATACGAGGATTATACGTGGTGATTATACAGCATTTTAGAGATACGGTCAGAGCTAAAACAGAATGTCCTGCCACTGTAGGACTAGCTTCCCCAAAGCTGGATCAACCAGAGCTCACAATGTGCCAGCCAGGGAAAACTGCTTCTGTCATACATCAAGACCTTGTCCCTAGCCATTTATCCCTAAGAATACCTTATCTTATGAGTCAACACGATTCCTTCAATCCTCAGATGGGGATGGGGATGGGGAGGAGCCAGGAAAGAGAAGAGACAAAATCAGACATATTCTGTGATGTTATGACACCTGTTCCCACATTCTTATTTGCAGAGGAAGGTCATAAAATGTGTTAAAAATTAAAGCAACTCTATTTATTTTTATTTATTTAAGATTTATTTATTTGTGTATATGAGTGCTATGTCTTCACGTACATCTGCACATCAGAAGAGGGCACTGGATCCCATTATAAATGGTTGTGAGCCACCATGCGGTTGCTGGGAATTGAACTCAGAACCTCTGGAAGAACAGCCAGTGCTCTTAGCCACTGAGCCATCTTTCTACCCTGAAAACAATCCTATTTGAAACAGTAAAATTGAGGGGGTGATTGGGGAGGAAAGAAAGAAATTCCTGACTTTTTACTTAATACTTTATTATAGAATGCAGACATTTAGGCCGGGCCGTGGTGGCGAATGCCTTTAATCCCAGCACTAAGGAGGCAGAGGCAGGTGGATCTCTGTGAGTTCAAGGCCAGCCTGGTGTAGAGAGTGAGTTACAGGATAGTTATAACAGGGAAACCCTGTATCAAAAACAAAACAAAACAAAACAAAACAAAAACAACAACAACAAAAAAGAGGAATGCAGACACTTAAAATCATAGTTGACGGTCAGCTCCAACCTTTGTCCACCCATAACCCTATCTCAATATCCTGTTAAAACTGGAATCCTTTCTCTGATCTCCATTCTCCATGGTCTTTGTTACCTAAGGCATTCTTTGAGTGACCATGAAAGTTATGGAGCAAATGGTACCCTTTTGAGAGTGAGAAGGGCACCCCAATCCAGCAAACCAACCTTTCTGTGCTGGCTACCTCAGACATGCTATGTCGTTGACCTTAGTGTTATACCTCTTGCTCGTGTCTATCTCCCCATCTAGATGAAGCCCCACGGAACACAGAGGGTACAGCTTTTATGCTTCTTAATGTATTCAAAGGCCTAGAGCCCTGTTTGCACAATGTAGGTGTTCATAAAAGATTCACTAAGTAAGTGGATCCTTAAATTATCAAGAAATTGTTTATTTTGGGGGAAAAAAGTGTGCAATCATGTGGACTGTTCTAAAAACTATGCCAGAAGGTGCCAGGCCTTTGCTTTATCTAAGGCCCTGGGGACCTTTACTGCACAGAAATGGAACATGCCTAGGTGACCTCTGTCCACTGTCTGCTCACTGGAAAGCTCTTTTACTCTTCGAATAGATAGTTTTCTATTTGACTTTTTAGGATTTTTTCTTGTAGTGTATATTTTTTGTGGAGGTACTCATGAACTAAAACATTCAATTACAGACTGCCTTCCTACATGGTCTGAGTTCACGCTTTTCCTGGTACCATTCTCTCCTTGGGTGTTAACCAATCACATTGAATTAGTTCCAGCATGGTCTCCAGTTAATTTTCACACTTTGCTTACTTCCATGTACGTAGGAATCTTTTTCATTTGTCTGTTTTTAAAAATTATTTATTTTTATTTCGGGTGCATTGGTGTTCTGCCTGCATGTGTGTCTGTGTGAGGGTGTCAGATCCTTTGAAAGTGGAGTTACAGACAATTGTGAACTGCCATGTGGTGCTGGGAATTGAACCCAGGTCCTCTGCAAGACCAGCCAGTGCTCTTAACAAGTGAGCCATGTATCCAGCCTGCATGTAGGAATCTTAACGTCAGCATGTTCTCCAGCGCAGTTGAGGAACTAAGCGGGCGTACACTTGGGCTGCTTGGCTACCGGAACAGCGGGAGGGGTGTAGACAGTCACACACTGCTCTCGTTCATTCCTCCCCTTTAGTATAGTTTGTGAGTTTCCTTGGTCACCTCATAAAGGAAAACACCAGAACACTAACTTCTCTTCTATTTTAAAGTCCAGGTAGAGCTTTAAAAAGCTTTAAAAAAAAAAAAAAAGCTTTGAAATGACATCATTATCAAATGCCAAGGAAGCTCCAGAGGAAGCTCTTCCTTAACAGCAGATGTTCCCAGAAATGTGTGGGAAAGATAGTATTTTGAGAAAAAGGCCCACAAACAACCAGAAGATGCAGTAGTAGGCAGAGAAAAGAACATGAGCAAAGCCGGGAAGTTCTAGATGGGTACTTCTGATCTCACTCCCCTGCAGAGGACAGAGGTCATTAGCCTCTGTGCCTAGAGCCAGGTAGAGTGTGTGGATGAATGCAGGGCTCACAGGTGAGCTAGCAAGACAGAGAGAGAAACTGGCCAAGGATGGAAGCCTTGCCAATGGAACAATAGATGAGGAGGGAAGGACCTTGAGAGTCTATCAGCTGCTCAAGAACGTCTAAAGAGGAAAATCCCCACTTCTGCAACAGGGACAACAGCACCCTTCTTCTGGAGCAAGCATTACGTTTCCCTGAAGGGACAAGTTAGTGAAAGTCCTTATTCCCTTGATAAAGTTTGCCAGTCTTTTCCTCTTTACAGAAAGTGATTTAGATACAGTGAGTAATTCCTACCAGAGATCGTTCCAAAGGCAGTTTCTTAGCCATGAGCAGCAACCGGTCCTGCTGTCCATCTAATTGCTAGTCTTTGTTGTTGCTATTATCTCAGCCCGTTCTCAGCCCGTTGACTAGAGCTGGGGAGGCTGAAAAGCAGAGGGTGAGAAAGGACAGTCCCAGCTCTACTCTAGCATGAAAATTTGGCATTCAGCGTGGAGATTTGCGGACTGAATCCTGACTAAATTCCACCCCCCATATTTTTCAGACATGCTTGAATTCGTATCCTGGGTCTCTCAGACAGGAACTCGTCCCCGAGGGCTTACAGCAGGTGGTCGTGTACGCTTGCGTGAGGGCACCCTTGGAGTCTGAGTTTTGCTCTCACCCTCCGTCAGTGCTCTGATACCTGAGCTCTGGGTGGGCTAAGGGCCAGATGACTATGTACCAAGGAGGTACGGAGAAATACTTGGAGAAATACTGGTCACTAGTCTGACCTCTAATGAGCTGGCTTCAGAGTCCCAGGACCTCTTCTCATCTGTCACCTGACACTCTGCCCAGATCTCACCCCTGCCCCTCACATCTGCCCCCACTTTGTCTTCGGTGGGTAAGGGGATAGCTACATTTCTGTGTCTTGGTCCCTTCTTATATTCCTATGTCTCTGTCACACCTATGCTGGGGTCAAAAAGAAGATGCTAATGTCCAGCTATAAATGAGACAGAGATGTGAGCACCAAGACTCAAGGAGTGGTACTAGGGACAGTTTGATCCTGGAGCTAAACCATCAGGAGAAATCAGTCATTGTTTGTACCATCCTTATAGGAAGTGATTTTTCCCAAGGCGATATGTTTGTATTTATTACAAGTAGTCAGCTTGGCTGGTGTGGCTTATTTGAACAAGAAGTCAGAAAAAGGAATGGATACACTACACACACACACACACACACACACACACACACGGTATGCTCTGATACGAATTTAATCCAGTTTCTGGCACAAAGGTAAGAATTCAATAACACGTGTGTTGCATATATTCAAGAACACAAGCCTGTTTCAAACAATAAAATGTAAACGTGTGAGCTGTACATCATTTCTATTTTACCTCTTCAGAGAGCGGTGATCTTTCCCCTTCTAGAATCTCAGTTGAGCTACCGCTGCTTGCCATGAATGTGGAGAACTCCCAAGTCCTTGGCTGCATGGCAGTGACTAGCCACTCCAGACAGTCGAGGTTACTCTGCAGCTATTTGTTGAGGATATACCACTGAGATCCCAGAGAACCTGGAGATCTTGTAGTGCGTGGTAGAAATGGTTTCTTATTTCGGCTTGCCTGTGTGTGTTAATATGGGCGGTGGTGGCATGAATTTGCTAACAGAATAAAGGTTAAGTCAACCAGGCATGCCTATGCGTAGAGAAATTAAAGCTGTTAGGATGGCAAACACAGCTCACATTCTAGACAGTGTAGTGTCATCAGGAATTCTGGTACCTTGGGATAATACTGAGTAAGCTAATAGTTGTTTGAAAGCTTCAGATTTCAAACCATGTTTCTATCAAGCTTTATGTAGGCCATGTTGGACTCCCCACGACTTTCCTGATGGACTTTCATCTTCCTGCACAGTCTAGAATTGTCTCATGATGGTGTAAAGCGGTAAGTGTGGCCAGAGTCCAAATGCCTGAGTTGCTGAATGGCTCACTCCTTAGTTTTCTCTGAAGTGGTTCTGAACATGATGAAAACTGATCCAATGGTCACCTTGGCACATAATGAGCCTCCAATACACGTCTGTGTTATCATTCTCAGATAAAAGGTGAAAGTGTCAGCACACTGTATATAGAACCATATTTTGGTCACTGTTCCCAGGCAGGTTGTTGGTTCGCAATGAGCATTCCTTAATCCCGGCATGCAGAATGCTGGCTCCCGGCAAAAGCCCATTTTAGGAGTCTGATATACACCTAGATTTGCATGCTGCTTCCTACTAGCTTGCTGATCCCAGTGAACCAGCCATTGATACCTACTTAGCATAGTCAGTGTGAGCAGTACAAGGAAGCACGCTGGTGAGGTGTATTGAGGCTGTCCACCCTTGGTAGATGTTTTTGCTTTGGTAAATGGCTTCCTCACATTATATCGGAAAACATCTGGTGAATTTTTGTAAGGTCTGAAGCCTGGTATCAATATCTTACGTGTTGGGAAAATTAGGGAAGTATGTTTGAAAGGAAGAAATCTCCTTTCCTAACTGGCTGTCTGTTCTATGTAGAGAAAATATCCAGGCAGTATATCAGCAGGAAGCTGATAGCTTGGTACAAAATGAACTGACCTCAAGTCTTGTCTTCCCTCTGTTACTGACTGGACAGCCTGTTGAACTTCTGTCTTATTATCTGTAAAGAGAGGGCTGGCCTATGTATTTCTCAAAGGCTCTTACTCTTGTAAAACATAACCTTTGTGAGTACATGTGGTTATTTATGTTCCTGCTCTCATCTGGCAAGTGACTGCCAATCACTCAATGCTGTCAAAGGACTGTTGATTAGGAGGGATACTTCCTCTGCTGCTTGCATTGCAGGGTTGGTGGCAGGAAGGATTTTGTTACTGTTGCCTCCTTTTTGTTCTCCTTTTGCTTCGAACACACTTGCCTTTGCCAAGTAAAACCACAAAAGTAAAACCAAAAGAAGTGAATGTAAATACTCTATACCACTCAAAAGACTGACGTTCTTTGCATCTCTTGACCAAGGGGCTGCTGTGGAACATTGTACATTCTGGAGGTTCATGTAGACAAGAAGCTTACCAATCTGGGGGTTCATCTCAGCCACTCTTTAGGTTACAGCTTGTCGCTGATCCAAACAGATGAGGTGTAAATGCATAAACCTGGCTGTACTTTTGACCAGTGAAAACTGGAGATGGCTGGGCCCTTGAGTAATGCAGCAGCGACCTTTCTGTCGCTGTGATGAAACTCCATGACCAGAAGCAACATACAGAAGGAAGAGTTCATTTGGGCTTATGGTTCCAGACGGACGAAAGTTCATCAGGGCAGGGAGGCATAGCAGCAAGCACGAGGCAGGGGGAATGTACTAGAGGGACACAGCTTTAAACTCTCAAATCTGGCCTCTAGCAAAACCATGCTTCTCTCAAACAGTTTCACCAACTGCGGACCAAGTGTTCCAATATCCGAGTTAAGTATCTAGGGGACGTTTTCATTCAAATCACTAAAGTAAAAACAGCCAAACAGGCTTTAAAACATCGACACGTGTTTTAAAATGTGCGAAATGGTTATCTATCCAGTCACTCAGCCGATAGTTTGATCAATAACCAAGTGTTGACATCATTGAGATGTCTTCGATGAATCCAGAGACTTGTTCCACTGGATGTGACTGGACTTGGCGCTGTGATCACGTCATTATAAAAACATGAAAGAACCTGGGAGAAAATATATTCAGCACCCCTTTAAAAAAATCTTCATTTCACGCAAATCTGACGTAGGGTAAAATGCCCTATGCATTAAAAAATGATGCGATCTCTAAACATTTACTTTAGGAGCAGGGTATGAGCTTCGAAACGTCTATAAAATACTGTACGTGATACGACAGCCTCTTTCTATTGGAGGTCATATCAACTGTCACCAGGACAATAAATTCCTTATAAGACCCGCATATCAACATTAGCACAGACTGCCCTGAGCCAATCACATTTCAGTGACTAGTGATTAACAAGAGCCCGAAGGCCAGGTACCAGATTGACTTTTCACTTCGGAATGCTGTTTCTTTCATTCACAGAAAAATGTCATCCCTCTCATCTTTAGCCTAAACCTCAGAACTCTCTTTTTAGTCTCTGATTGTTTCCATCCTAAAAATTTGGAGAGTCATGAAACTGCCTTGGATTGCTGTCTTTTCTTGTATCCCCAAGTTTCTGGGGTCAATAGTCTGTTGCCATAGAACTGGAAATGATCAGTTCAGGCATCCAGTTAACACACTGCATAAGAAGATCCCAACCCATTTCTTCTGCATGAGGCCATTTTTCATTTACCCTTCCCCAGATCCAGAGCTCCGTGTGTAAAGGATAGTCCCCCGGGGTGTGAGGGCTTCACGCTCCTTTCCATCCACCTCCTATTATTTCAGCTTTGCTTTCTTTTCCTGACATTTTGCTATACAACCTAGTGAGTCCTCCTGCTGGTCTCGCCTCTCTCTTCTCCCCTGCGTATCACTGCCAATAAACGCTCTCCAAATTCCAGGTTTGCTCATGTTCAGCTCTGTTCAGTTTCTGAACAAAATCCTTAGTGTTTTCTTATTTCTTAGATGGGTCCAAACTCCTCAGCACAGCCTTTGCTTCTTCTTTGAAAAATCTTCCACATTCCTTCTTCACTTTTGCCTTTAATTAAGGTCTGGGTTTCCTCCAATTTACATCAGGAACTGAATTTTCCTGCTGCCTCAGTTTTTTGGGTTCTGCCTGAACATTTTGGGCTGTTCTGGTTGCATAAGGGTATCTGGGATGTGTGTGCATCACTTTCTCTAAAGCACTCTAAAGGCTCCATGGCAGCCCTGGGATCAACATGCTGAGATGACCATTCAATATTTGGGTTAAATATCACTTTCTTCATGACATATTTTCTTCTGTGCCCCTTTCTGACTTACTTTCCATTTCTTCCTGTAAATATCTGTGTTTATCTTTCCTTCAGTGCTATAAACTCTTGGAAGAGATAGACAGCAGCAGCCCTGAACACCATGCAGAGGCAAAGTGTGTGCCTCTGGGGCATGCTCCTCCTGCCCTTTGCCAGCTCTGGCTGAGAAAGGTAAGAGGCCCTCAGCCTCATCACACACTCCCAGGAGCACCAGACCTCGACATAGATCCCAGGTTTCTGGCCTGCCTCCAGGGCATGCTCTCCATCACTCTGCCCACTCAGCCAACCAGACAAGAAGAGAGCTCTAGAACTCCCAGCAGAGCTACAGCCCCCATCAGGGCACCTCAGCTGGTGAACCCATCGGACCACCTCCTTTCCCACCACCCCCGATACACACCTCTGCCACTGGACATGCTCTTCAACCAGGGAAGTGAGAAGATCTGAGCCACCCCCACCTGGCATACAACAGACAATGCTCCTTATACCTCATGGAGTTAGAGGTCGTGGGACCTCTAGCTTCCATGTATACACTGACAACACCTTAGAAAACATAGTTCTAATTATCAGAGAACACACACAACCATTTCTCCTGGTAAACCCCTGCCCCACTGCACTGACTCTGGTTTGCAAGGTCAGAGGCATTGTCTTGTCCCTTTCCTCCACAGAGCCATGATCACCTTCAGCAACACCATCCATGAACCAACACCAAGGTGTTTCACAGCTGAACCTTAAGAACTGAATCTAGTGAAGACTCACAAAGCAGAAGAAATACCAAGCACCAAACAAACTTAATTCAGGAATGCCAGAAAGTCTCATAATCTAACTTCAGATGGGAAAATACCAGTGTCAAAACACTAGGAACATCAGAAACAGAGATGAAATGTCTCCTCTGAAAATGACCAATCTCATAGTAATGACTTCTAATGACAGTGACTTAGACATTCTAAGCAAAGAATTCAAAAGAATTATTATAAATATGTTCAAGGACTCCAAAAAGGACATGAATAAACACATGAAGGGGATGCGAATAATCTGAATGAATTCCAAGGAAACACACACAGCTGAATACAATAAGAAAATCAAAATTAGAACGTGACCATAGAATTCAACAAAGAATAAAAGTATCGAAAAGTAAACAAACTGAAAAAAATACCAGAAATAAAAAATTCAATGAGCCAAATAAAAACCTGAGTGGAAAGCGTCACCAAGAGTGTAGATCACGTGGAGGACTGAATATTAGGGCTCTAGGACAAAGTAGAGGAATTAGGTCATTCAGTTAAAGTCAATGACAAAATTAAAAAAAAAAAATACAGAACACACTAAATCTGTGAAACACTAGGAAAAGACCAAAATTATGAATTATGAGCACAAAAGAAGAAGAATCATATGCCAAAGGAATAGATAGTGTTTTCAATACAGTCAAAGAAAAAAAAAAATCACTCCAAGTCTAGGGAAAGATACCAATCCAGACGCAAGATATAAACAGAACACCAAATAAACAGAACCATAGACGAAACACCTCCCGCCATGTTGTAGGTAAAGCATCAAACATCTAAAACAAGGAAAGGGTATTGGAAACTGCAAGAGAGAAGGCTTAAGGCAGTCCCAACAGAATAATAGTTGATATCTCAGTGGAATCTTGAAAAGCCACAAGAGCTTGGGGCAATGTACTTGAAGTCCTAAAGACCACAGATGCTAACCCAGACAAATATATCCAGCAAAGCTATGTGTCATATTAGAAAGAGAAGGAGAACATCTCCATGATAAAAACAGACTAAAACAATTTACGTTACTAAGCCGTCGACAAAGGATGCTGGAGGCGGTGCCTCAAATGGAAGAGAATTACAAACATATCCAAGGAGCTACAGAAAAATAATAAAAAAACTGATATTTGTTAAGTAATAAGGACTTAAAAAAAAACCTTCAAACCCCATAAAATCAACAAGATGACAGGAATTAATATACATTTTCAATAATAACCTTGAATCCCAACAAATTTAACTTCTTAATCAAAACACAGACTAGCAGTTTAGATCAGAAAGCAAAATCCCCCTCCCCCACTTTTTTTTTTTTTTTTTGCTGCCCTAAGTAACATACCACACCACTGAAAACAGATACCACCTTAGTATGAAAGGATTTGGAAAAGTATTCCAAGAAACTAAACAAGAGTCACTGTTCTGATAGCTTCAAACCAACACCCGTAAGAGATAAAGAAGGCCACTTCATAGTGATGAAGAGAACTGCCTCCATTTGACTGAGAGATGTCTGAACACGTGGTCTCCAGTTGGTGGAACTGTTGGTGAGGTTATGGGATCTTTAGGAGGTAGACACTTGCTGGAAAAAGTTAGGCACTGGGGCGGGCTTTAAGAGTTTATGGCCCCGCCTTACTTCATGCTTTCTCTTTCTTTGCTTCCTGTGTGTGGATGAAGCTTTGATCAACCAGTTTCCTGTTTCTGCCACTGTGTCATGCCTTCTCCACCATTAATGAACCCTATCCCTTTGGGACTGTAACTAAAATTAAGTTCTTTCTTTTTCAAGCTGCTTTTGGTCATGGTATTTTATCACAACAGAAAAGCAATTGACACAGGAACAGTCTGTCGAGAGGACATTACCATGTAAACATAAAGTCATGGATGAACTCCAGCACAGTGATAGCTGGTGACAAAAGCACTCCACTCTCACCAATAGACAGGTTATCCAGGGAAAAGTTAATAGAGAAGGAGTAGAGCTAAATCACGCCGTGGACTACATTAATCCAAAGAAAGACAAAGTGGGATATTATGAGTCTAAAGAAATTTGTATGTTAATTTCATCATTAGCACAAATATTATTTAAAAACAACTTCAAAATAATGTAAAAGGGTACTATCATATAAGAAAAGTGTTTAATGGAAAAGTACAAGATTGGTTTAACATGAGAAAAGTAATGAGACTTGGGTAGATCAGTTATAGAACACCGGGCTAGACAATAAGGTTCTGGGTTCAATTCCTGGTACCGAAACTTAAAAAGAAAGAAAGAGAGAGAGAGAGAGAGAGAGAGAGAGAGAGAAAAGAAAGAAAAAAATGAGCTTAACTACACTAACAAAATAATGAGAAAAATCATATGATTATTTGAATATGCACTGGGTAGGTATTTCGTAAAACTCAATAACTTACCAAAAAATTTTAAAGTTAGAAAAGAACAATGAACGCTATAATTAATAGAACTATAGTAAGAATAGCCCTTTGGGATTAGGAAAGAGACAAGAGTAATATCTATCAACCTTTCCAGTCGGCACAGTACTGGATATCTCACCCAGTTCAATATAGCGGTTGGATTCCCAAAAGGGCTCTGATTCACTGTCTCTCTTTGTATCTCTGCCCTCTCCAGTGTCATTAGCTTTGCATTTCCTCCAATCAGTAGATAAATTTATTCACTCATTCTTGGATTGGGGCTGTATTTCTGATTTACTTTGTTTACAAGAATGTGGTAGAATTGACAGTGAACCAGCTCTGAGACGCCCCCCTCTCTCCCTCCCTCCTCTCTCCCTCTCTCCTCCCCGCCTCTTTCCTTCCCCATCTCTGACACTCTGCCATTGCCAATGCAGGAAACAGCAAGTTGGAGATTATGTGTAACAGACTCAGCCAACCCAGCTATCTCTGCTGTAGCTCCAGTGTGAGAAGAACTCAGCCCAGCTCCGCCAAGCTGCTTAACTAATCTGCAGCTAATTGCAGGTACACACGTGACTAGCTAAAAATCAATGGCAATATTCAGACACCCCAGAGACTTGTGAGAAATATGTGGTTGTTTGGAGGTAGACTGTAAAGTAGCGGCCAAAGGGTACAGGCAGTAAGTCAAGAATATCAAGGTAAGAATAAAAATAGGTAATTACAGATGATAGAGTTGTATATGCAGAAAACTTGTCTATTGACACTATTGGAATTAGTGGGTAGAAATGTAGCAAAGCTGTTGAGACCTCCAAAAACCATCTGTCATATTTTCTTAAAAATCAGCAACAAAGGCTGGAGAGATGGCTCAGCTGTTAAAGGCTAGGCTCACAACCAAATACTAGCAACAGATAGAAAACATGTTTTATTTTCCCCCAAAAAAAACATTTTAGAGGACTTGAGAGATGACACAGTGGGTTAACAGAATTTACTGCCTTTGTACAGACCCTAGTTGGATAACCAGCACCCATATAGTACCTCAAAACCGTCTGTAATTCCAGTTCAGAGGACCCGATACCTTCTTCTGGTCTCAGTGGACATCATACATGCACGCAGTACACAAACACACATAAAGGCAAAACACACAAACTATAAATAAAGCTTTCAAATAACACTTTAAATGACAGCAAATTGCACATGACACACATAAATGAAACTAATAAAAACTAGTAAGTCTGCTAATAGAAAAGCTAATAATAATTTTTTAAAGATTTTTCATATAAGACTTTAAATCATAACCAAGAGAAGCAGTATTTAGATAAAAGCAAGAGGTTACAATCATATTAATCTATTGGAAAGATCCCTATAGTGGACTGGGCATGGTGGCACACACCTTAATCCCAGCACCCGGGAGGCAGAAGCAGGTGGGTCTCTGAGTTCGATGCTAGCCTGGTCTACAGAGCAAGCTCCAGGACAGCCAGAGCTACACAGGGAAACCCTGCCTTGAAGAACCTAATTAATTAATTAATTAAAGTTAATCCACTTGGGTACATAACACAGGAATCTATCAAAAATGTCCATAAAGCATATGGTGTGGTTCAACATCATTATCAGTAAAGGACAGGGACCTGTAAGCTGTAACCACAGTGAGATTCTCATAGGGAGCCATCAGAATACCTAGATGGAAAAGTCTCCAGTAGTAAGCGTTCGTATGAATGCAAAAAACTGGGAACTCTCTTAAATCACCAGTGGGATTATAGATTGGTACAAATACTGCAGAGAACAGTTTGGCAGTATCTATCCAAGTGAAGGAACATACTGTACTGCAGTTTAGTTCTAACCCTAGGATCACAGCCAAGAGAAGAGCATGTAAGTAGACACCAAGAGACATATGTGAAGCAACACTCACAGCAGTGATTTCCAAAATATCCCCAAATTGGAAACAATTTACCATTCCCCATTAAAAGAATAGCTATGCCAGTAAACTAAAATACTACACACTCATGAAAACATACAAACGTATTTATATCTCATAACAGATTTGAGCATCAGTGGAACATTCGGTGAAAGGAACAAGATGCAACAGATTGCTTACTATGTGACTCCATTCATGTGCAGCTCCTGAAAGCTGTCCAGGGTGGTGGCACACACCTGTACTCTTAGCTCTCAGAAGGCTTTGGCTGAGGGGTGATCATGTCTGAGGCCAGTCTGGGATGCTTCTGGAGAAAGAGATGCAGTAAACAAACAAACAAGTTATCAAAGCCCCCCAAAATGTAACCATAGGAGGCAAAGTCTAACTACAGTGCATAGGGATGCATGCAAATATAGCACTCTAATCACAGTCAAGAAAGTCTCTACAGTTCAAGTTATGAGTGCGTTTGTCTTTGGGGAAGTCGGGGCCTTGGGAGAGGAGGGAGTATCCTAGTGTGTGGACAACATCCTATTCTAGATACGAGTGCTTCCATGGTGGTTGCATTGTATACTTCACTGAGCTGAGTCTTCTGCTTTGTGCCTGTGCATGCACATTTTTAAAAAATGTTAAACAAAATGGATGTAAAGAGATCTGAAGATAAGCCACCTCAGAAAACAGCTGCAGCTAAGCAAATAACCAGCAGGGTCTGCAGAGCAGGTTTTACAAAAGGTTTTATGCCCAGAATCACTTCCGATTCTCTTGACACCAACTTGCAAGCCAGCTGCTTTCCTTCACGTTAGAGATACTCACACAGAGGCTGCTAAAAGTGGGTATCTCAGCAATGCTTAATTAAATATGGTAAGGTCTAAAAGGTACTGAAGGTCAATGCAAATAAAATGGTGAATACTGGAGAAGGAAGAGGAAGGAAATGAGGGATTGTAATAAGTCATAATGGAGAGAATAAATATTACCTGAATGATAAATAAAGAAGATGGAAGCGGATTATAGCCACACAATGGGAAACTCTGAGAAAGGAGTCACAGGTTGATTTTGTTGTGGGAACATCATAGAGGGAACTTACACAAACCTAGATGGTATAGCCTACAGTGCACTGAAGTGTGTAGCTTGTGTCTTGCTCCGGTTTGTGCAGTCCATCATTGACTGTAATGTCTTTCTGTGACATGTGACTGTACTCGGAGAATGGTGGAAATCATTAGAAGGTCTAGAAATAATTTTTGATTCTTTGAGATGGTCCAGGTATGTAGCCCAAGCTGGCCATGACCTGATATCCTCATGTCTCAGCCTCTTAAAGTGCTGAGATTATAGGTATGTAACACCATGCCTGGCTAGAATCAGAAATAATATTTTAAATGATTGCTTCTTGTGGGGCAGTATGAGGTCTCTGGAACAGCCTTTCTGGATTATTATTATTTTTACCACGTGGTTAGTATCATTATGGTAAAAATGATGTTCCGGGTTATAATATATTATTACCTACATGATGGAAGAATCATGCCTGAGTCCATGGCGCTATGAACAGCTAGAGAGAAACGTCTACAGTCTGCCCTATCTGTGCTACGGTTGACATTCAGCACAGTCGCAAAACTGCTGCCTGGAGTTACAGCTGTGTCACCCGTAATTATTACAAAACCTCTCAACCAGAATTTAGTGATTCTCTCTCTTTTTAACCTTTATTTGTAGACACATTCCAGTGAGAAAGAAACAAGACAGATTTACAATTACATTGCATGTGGACATACAGGAAGTTATGGGCATTTATATCCAACAGTTTGAAAACCAGTTACATCAAAGCTGATTATTAAGCAGTGATTAAAGTGAAATTTCCAGGGGCACGCAAAGAAAATCTGTATATTCCAGGCTTCTCTCTCCTTCCTCTCTCCGCTTCATCTTTCCTCTTCTGCGCATGCCAGGCATAGTGCCCTATCCAGAGTTACCCTATGCATTACGTAAGCAACGAAGTTAATTATGTTTTGTCTGCTCTATTCTCACACTACACAAACATTACCTTTTGAATGAAGATCTGGAAAAAATCTAAGACTTACCTTTGGAAAAAAGCACAACTTAACTACTAACATTGTCTATAGCTACTTCTTATAACATTATCACTTCTGAGCTCTTGAAACGTCTCTGTTGTGGAACTCAGTCCTCTGGGCGTGATGTAGCCATTGCCACCTTGAATTCAGAGCAAGAATGGGCTCACTAACATTTCCTTGTGGACAAGGGAATGCTGTGTAAGGCTGTGTTCAAGACTCTGCCTCTCCCTGAGGGATGAGCGGTTGCCAAGGGGAGGGTTCTTCTTTGGTGGTATAGTTGTCCATAAATTGCCCAGGCCTCTGTTAAGCAGCCCTTCACCCATGCTCCTGTAACCCCAGCTATTTTCTTTTTAGATTTATTTATTTTATTTTATATGGATGAGTGTTTTTCTTGCATGCATGTATAGGTACAACATGTGTGAATTGTTCAGAAGAGTGCATCAGATTCCCTGGAACAGGAGTTATAGATATTTGTGAGCCAACATGTGGGTGCTGAGAACTGAACCCAGGTCTTCTGCAAGAACTCTTACCTTCCGTTCATCCTTCTAGCCTCAGGAAGCCCAGTTAACCCACTGGTTCAGCAAGCTAGATGGGGGTGAATTATTTTCTTGTCTGTTATTGCTGCCTTATCTGGGGTGTATAGAGATTTGTTCACATATCACTAGGGAAAGTTAACACGCTAACTTCACTTGTTTCTGTTCAGAAAATACCTACCAATACCCACCATTAAAGAAAAAAACCTGTGATAATATTTTTCTATATCTCTAAACTATTTTTTATCAAATCAACTAAGTATTTTAGAGAGGGAAAATATGAGGAACATCTGTTCTAGAGAAGGAGTCTTAGTGGGGTTTTGCTTTTAAAGCTCATAGCAACTTTCCGTATTGTTTTATGCAGAATATGTGTTCAAGAAAGCTGCTTGCATTGAATTACGTTGCGTGTGACATCACATTACAATAGGAACACCTTGAGCGAAACACCAGAGCTTCCGTGTAAGAAAAGTGGTTACTCATACATCACACATAACCGAAAGTAACTCCCAGCTCAGTCACATAACTAAATGCAATTTCTCCAATCATTCTTAGGTTCTCAGTGTCCACTCTCCTAGGCCTGAGCTAGGTCTGAGAAATGCAAAGATGGACTAGAAGAGGCCTCTCTGCTGCCAGCTCTCACATCCCACGGAGACAGCCGACCAGGGAATGCAGTTAGAAAACCAGGTGGCTTGGGCTTGGACAGGTTCAAATTCTCATCCTCCACGTTTTGCTTTTCGCTGCTGGAGTGACAGCAAGGTCAAATAAACAGGGGAAGGCATTCTCAGCAACATGCAACCGAGGCATTCATTTGCCCTATAGGAACAACCTGAAGGATTTGGATCTTTGCGTCTAAACAGAGTCATAGACCACTCTCCCTGGAAACTGCACTCAGCAATGGAGGCCTGACCTGGGGTGGGGGAAGGAGACGTAGAAAAGCCCAGCAGAGCGGGCAGGGGTGGAGAAGAATAGGAAAGAGATGACTGGATTCCACTTGGTGGGAAGCAGACAAGTTATCAGATTCCACGCCTGGCCCGTGGAGGGACTGTCCTCTCTCCTTCGCTGTCCTCTCTCCTTCGCTGTCGGGAGTCTGAGGGACTGCATTACCGTGGCAGAGGTGTTCTCATGGGACGAAGAGAACAGAGGCTCCGTGCCTCCAGATGCAGGGCAGGTAAGGCGAGCGAGAGAAAGAATCCTAAGATTCCTAACGAATCTGTGAGCTGTTTAGCAAGGTTCAGGCGTAGGATCTGTCCAAAGACGCCGACCCCCATGACAGTGTCTTCTTGTTAGATGACCGGTTTCCACGATTCCTTCTACCTGAGCCACATTTGGGGCCGGAAAGCACAACTCAGTGTTGAGCAAAAGAGTCTCCTCTGGGTGATAAGGAAAAAAAGAAAGGGTCGTTTTCTTCAGAGGCACAGGCCCCAGGGGACAGACATTTGTAGTATTGGTCTTCCCCATCCAGCACCTTGATTTGTCTGCAACAACAACCAAAAAGAGGGTTTTCAACAGGAAAAATGCAGCAATACCACAATCATCCCTGGCACACCTAAAGTTGTGGGGGTAGTTAGAACAGGTTTACACCCTGACCAGCTCCAAATGGCCCTACATCTGGGGCAGCATCTTGCGTCCGATCAGCGAAGACATTCACCTGTCTGGGCATTGGTAAATAGTGCCAAAAAGTTATGGTCATATTTTAACTTGATATTTATATGGTCAAGTCTGGTGTCTTCAAGAGACAGTTCCGGCCTTGACCTCCCTCGGTTCAGAACTGTGACAATTATTATCTCCTTTCCTGGTTTCCATCGTGATGCTGACAAATGGGCCAGGTATTCCTCATCACTCCACATTAACACATGGGTAGTGTTAACCATGCTGGAAGTGCCTGTCTGCAGTGCCTTCACTTGTGGATGGAGAGTTTTATACAACTCATTGCCAGTCTTCAATTATGAGTACAATTCCTTGGAATGATCAGGAGAAATAACATTCGTCTTAGGTAACAATTTTAGCCTTTCTGGACAGAATGGATTCAAGTTTTGTATACTTGCTACTGTGAGAAAGAATTGCTAGTGTCAATAACGGCGGTGATATCCGGGCGGAGTATTTTTAGAAGCCTCTCTGGGAAGTTTTGCCTTTTCTGTGATATCACAAAGGACCCCTTCTGTTTACAGTTGCTGAAAACTAAGAAGACAGATATTTACCCAAGTTTTCTTGGCTTCCTCTGGCTCCCTTGATATTCTAGAGTTCCCTGTGGATAGGGCCAAGAACACACAGTCAAAGCAAAGCACCAAGTCGTTAATTTTTAATTCAAAGTGATTTTGTGTTGAATGCAAGCAGATGCTGATAATATCAGAAGTCACAGCATAATTTTTTTGATCAAAGGGCTCAAGTGAGCCTGATGAAGCATGCATCTTGCTCGTCTTTGATAAACCACATCAATTATTCACCGTGAAGGCAGACATCCTGACATGAAAGCAACAGATAAAGAGCCTAAGCGCATGTTCACGGGGAGAGCAGAAGAGAGTGGGGGTGGGGTTGGAGGGGCTGGAACAGGTATTAATAACAGAATTATTAACTGGAAACAAAGCCGGTAAAACGGCTTTACGGCCACTTTGAACTCACATTTAACTGGTTATAGTACATGGTGTCCTCGGGGCTACTCAACATTTTGGGCTGCTGACACCGTCTGCGGGGTATTCGCTGCTTCTGTGAGAGACTGTCTTCTGAACCTGTGGACAAGGGAACTTCACTGCAAGCCTTGCTGGGTGTTGGGAGAATAAACTGGAAATGGCTCTTCACGGAAATGCACTTGGTAGAAGCCATGTTCTGTTTTATGAAGCTTTGCTACTTCTAGAAGAAATGTCTCTCACACACACACACACACACACACACACACACACACACGCGCGCGCGCGCGCGCGCGCGCGTGCGCGCGCGCGAATCATTAAACATAAGCAGAATGCTGACATTTATAACTTTGCTATGTATTTCCAACCAGAATCATCAGACCAGAGTGACAGAAAGCAAACTGGTTTGTCTACGCTGCTGAGGCAGGAGCTGGTGCTCAGCCTCTGCCTAGGAGAGTACCTGGAGCAGGATAAGTCCGTTAGAACAACAAAGCAATCTGGCACCGCTTGCACATCACATCCTCCAGTGAGAGTTCAAAGACATCTGGAGCACACATACTCCGGGGGAGAGCAAATCTTTCAGTGGGGTGCATTTTAGGGGAACACGGCTTGAGCTAGTATTTACTGAAGTGCTTTGAACCATACCACTGATCCATGGGGCCTCTGGAGGTGACATAAGGGAGGTGAGGCATGACTGCCCCATTTCATGGGGCAGACTCTCCTGATTAGCCTTGATTTCAAAACCCTGGACCTTCAGTGCACTGGGGATTAAGAAACCACTTGGCAGATGAAGCCATGATTCATTTCCCTTCTAAGCAAATGACTTTTGTGGAATCTGCTGTCCCTTTGGTTGGATACCTGAGTCAAGGTTCAGCAGCTCAGGCTAGAGAGATGCCTGGGTAATTAAGAGTGGGTGCTATTCTTCAGAGGACCTGAGTTCAGTTGCCAACACCATGTCAGAAAGCTCATAATCACCTATAACTCCAGTTCCAGGGCAATTGGATGCTCTGACCTTAGGCACTTGCAGTCATGTACACACACACACACACACACACACACACACACACAGAGTTAAAATGTTTTCAAATCTTTAAAGAAAATATAAAGATTCTGTACTTCTAATTTCTTGTCAACACAGGCACTGCAGAAGGAAATTGTCCTTGAATGTCATAGTATAGCAAAGAGGGCATTTCTTGGATAGAGTGCTTATGGTAAGTTAATTATTCACAAAAAAAGAGTTGAGGGGCTCGAGAGAGTGCTCAGTGAATAAGAGCACTGGCTGCTCTTACAGAAGACCCAGGTTCAATTCCCAGCACCCATGTGGTGGCTTACAACCATCTGTAACTCCAGTTTCAGAGGATCTGACACCCTCTTCTGGTCTCCAATGGCAACACATGCACATGGTGCACAGACACATGCAGGCAAAACACCCATACACATAAAATAAAAATAAATGAGTCTTAAAAGCAGAATTGGTGGTTTGTGTTTAAAAATCATAATTTAATCTCAATAGAGATTTCCAGTTTGGGTAGAAATTATAGAGAAAAAAATCCTTCTGTATTCTTCTTGCTGTGTTCTAAAATCGAAGTGCTAATTGATACATAAAAACATTAAAATATAAACATTACAGGGCTGCCATATGATGGTTCTATGTATATGCCATGTAATATTTAAACCAGGTCAAGCATATCTACCTTTTCAGATATTTAACATTTCCTAATGAGGGAAACATTCAAACTCCTTTTTTTTTTTTCTGACTCTGAAATGCACAGTCGATTGCTGTGGTGTACAGTCAGGCTACTGTGCATCAGCACCCTAGACTTCCGTACTCCTGCCAAATTGTATTCACTGATCCACTCTCCCTCCCTCCCTCCTTCTGTGTCCCCTGGCCTTTAGGAGCCAGCACTCTACTCCTGCAAGATAAACCCTGCTTATCCCACATGCAAATGACAGGTGTGGTCCTAGCGTTATTTTACTTCCAATAATCACACCGAGTTCTAGGCATGTTGTTCTAAACTACAGAGCTTCACTCTTTGTTGTAGCTGAGTAGTATTCTATTGTGTCCATGGACCACATTCTCTATCACCTGCTGGACACTTAGATTGTTCCATTTCTTGGTTGTGAATAGTGTTTTAATGACTGTGGCAGCGCAGACGTCTCTTTGACACACTGACTTCATTTCCTTTGAGGATGTATCCTGTAGAAGAATTGCTACAGCGCGTAGTATTTTTTTATTTAAAAAATTTATTATCTCGTTTTATGCATATAGGTGTTTTGCCTGCTTGTCTGTGTACCATGTGTGTGCCAGGTGCCCATAGAGGCAGAAGAGGGCATTTGGATTCCCTGAAACTGGAGTTACAGATGGTTGTGAGCTGCCATGTGGTTGCCAGGAACCCAACCCAGATCTTTTGAAAGAGCAACAAGTGCTCTTAACCCTGAGCCATCTCTCCAGCCTCTTTCTTGGTAAATATTCATTAAGTTTATTACTACTTTTTAAAAACATCTATCTATCTATCTATCTATCTATCTATCTATCTATCTATCTATCTATCTATGTATCTACGTGCAAGGTCAGAGGATAACAGATCTCTTTTTCTACCATGTAGGTTCTGGGGACCAAACTGAGGTTCAGACTTGGTGGTAGGTGCCTGTGCTGGTCAGCTTTATGTCAACTTGATACAAGCTAGCGTCGTTTGAGAAAAAGCTTCCATAAGATTTGCCTGTAGGCAAGCCTGTGGTGCATTTTCTTGATTGATGACTGATGTGGGAGGGTCTAGCCCACTGTGGGCAGTGCCACCCTTGGGCTGATAGTCCTAGGTGTTACAAGAAAGACGGCTTGCTGGATGTGGTGGCATACCCATTTAGTCCCAGCACTCTGGAGGCAGAGGAAGACAGATCTCTGAGTTAGAAGCCAGCCTGGTCTACAAAGCGAGTTCTACAGGGCTATACTCAGGGCTATACAGAGAAACCATATCTCAAAAAACCAAATTAACCAACCAAACAAACAAAAACACCCCACCGCACCCAAAAAAAAAGGAAAGAAGACCAAGCAAGCCATGAGAAGGAACCCAGTAAGCATTGCTTCTCCATGGCTTCTGGATCAGTTCCTGGCTTAAAGCTTCTACCCTGCTTAAGTTCCTGCCTGCCCTGCCGTCCTTTAATGATGGAATGTGGTGTGGATATATGCTGAAATAAACCCTTTCCTCTCTAGGTTGCATTTGGTCCTCATGTTGATCTCAGCAATAGAAACCCTAACTAATCCTTTACCTAGTGAGCCACTTTCCTGGCACTTAAAAAAAAAAAGTGTGTATGGGGGTCTGGAGACATGAGTCAATGGTTAAGAGAACATATTGCTTTTCTAGAGGGTCCACAACTCCAGCTCTAAGAGATTTCATACTTCTGACCTCTGTGGACATTAACATTCTGTGCACATACTCATAATCATATATATGCATAATGTCACAATCTTTACATTTTAAATTTATTTATTTATTTTGTGTGTGCAGTAATTTTTAAAATTGCTTTAAAATTTTTTGCTAGTCAGATTTTCGAGTTCTTTATACTCCAGATATTAACCTCTTTCTAAATATGCAGTTTGCGAATATTTTCTTCCTCTCTCTTTCTATACATATATATTATGTATAATATATATGTGTGTGTGTACATACATACATATACATTCTGTCATTCTGTTTCTTTATTCTGTTATTTTCTTTGTTGAATAAAAGCTTTTTATCTTGATGTAAACTCATTTGATCATTTTTACTTTTGTTTCCTGTGCTTTGGTTTTCTTAAATTTTTTTTAATTGCCTGGACCAATGTCATGAAGCATTTATTCCATGTTTAGGGAAATTTTTAAGATAGAGTGACTCAGCAAAGACTACTTAGGGATGGCAAATTATGCTTCTTAAATATTTACTTTTAAAGCTTGATTTTTCTTCAATTTTGACAGAGCTATGCTTGCAAAACACTGACTCTTTGGATATGAGAAGCCGTTCATTCCGGGTACTCCCACTTTGAGACCAATAGAGACTGGAACGGATAAATTTTGAATAACATTCCAGATCAGTGACAGAGTAGAGGCCCAACCCTCTGTCTCTTACTTCTAACACACACACATACATATGCACGATAGGATATTGTCTTAACAAAAAATGTATTTTGTTTGTTAATGGTTTTTTTTGTTTGTTTGTTTTTTGGGTTGCTAAGGCAGGAACTCACTATGTAGACCAGGTTGGCCTTGAACTCAGAGATCAGCTTGCTTCTGCTTCCCGAGTGCTAGGATTACAAAAACAAAAACAAACAGAAGCCATTTTGAGCTGACTAAGAAGCCCAAGAAAAGCAAATTAACTCGACTACGCGATAATATCGCCTGCTGGGAGCCCCAACAGTCGCCACTGGCATTCCAGTCTCTGGGAACACCATAAGGCACACAGTTCCACTGCATTGGTTTTGCCAGAACTGAGGCAGACTCTTGTGATTCCAATACAACCATTTCCTGTTTGCTTTCAAAGCTCATATTCTGAAACATGGCGGTCTGCATGGTCGTGAGGCCTTTGTGCATTCTTCCCTACCAGATTCTAAGATTAAGAGCAGGCGTCTGGATAGTTCAGGTGGCTCCTGTGAACATGACAGTACAAGGCTGCCATGCATTCTCCCTCAGACTTTCAAATGTTACAGGAATTTAACACAAAGAAACTCAAAAGAGGGATCTGAAATAGCTTTGGGTTCAGTGGAGTGCAGCCCATTTCAGCAGGACTATGTGTGATGTTTAGCTTTGATCAGACCCTTGTGCTTGTCCCTCTCTCCGCTGGCAAAGTTTCAGGTAGTGCTTGGTTTATACTTTTAATGGACTTACTGTTTTGTGGATGGCTATTCTTCAGATTCTTAGAGTTAAGTTATTGACTGGGATTCCATCAATTTTAACATTTGTTCCATAAACTTAAAGAACATTGGTATTGGGGCTGGAGAGATGGCTCGGTGGCTAAGAGCACCAGCTGTTCTTCCAAAGGACCCTGGTTCAGTTCCCAGCATCCACACGGCAGCTCACAATTGTCTGTAACATCATGCCAAAAATACCAGTCTGTATTTAATGCGGGTCTCTCTTTGTGAAGGGACTCAATCCTTTCGATTCTGTATCAGACCTTCAGCATCTTCTGTACTAAGTTGCAGGACTCGACACCTAGAGTCCAGATTGTCAGAAAACAGAAACCTGAGTAGCAGAGCCCAGGAGATGCTCACTCCTTATTCCCTGGCCCTGAATCAGTAGACAATGTGGCTGAACACTTATCCAAATTGAATTTAGGCAATTTGTTATATAACTTCAAGCAGTGAGTTTGGAACTTGAATATTTCTTTTCTTTTCTCTTTTTTAAATTAAATACACAGTTATATCCACTCGAGTTGTCAGGACCCCAGTTAGGTTTGATAACAACCACTACCTATTTAGTCTAAGTATCTGCCATGTCACATTTAAGACATATTTATTTTAAAGACTAGCTTGTTGCTTTCCTGAGATTCAAGTTTACCTGGGTATACTGTATTTTTTGTTTTATTTTGTTTTCTTTTCTTTTCTTTTTCTTTCTTTTTTTTTTTTTGAGACAGGGTTTCTCTGTTGTAATTCTGGCTGCCCTGGAACTCACTCTGTAGACCAGGCTGGCCTCGAACTCACAGAGATCCACCTGCCTCTGCCTCCCAAGTGTTAGGACTAAAGGTGTGTGCTACCACACTCTTAACCTGTGAAACCATCAGGCCAGCTCCCTGTTTACTGTGTTTTTATTTGTTAAATCTGGCAGTTTTTATTCATACACAATATGGGCCTCTGAGGTCACTCCTAGGACCCTGGAGATAAGGAGGGGAATGACTTCCTCTCCGCCACTGGACTCACTGAAGTACAACGATGTCAGCTACGAGAGCTCCCTCCAACACTGCTCTCTGGAACTTCATGTTTTGCTTTTCATCCCTGAAACTGATGTCCCTGTTCTATCAAGTTCCTTTACAGGGTTGTGGGCAGGGAAGGGTAACCATAAGAGAGGTCAGTATGGGGCGTGCAGTCAACATTCTTCAGCCTGGAGGACAGGATGGGTTCTTGGTCTCTGAGGGATGGACAGTTCAAGAAATAGAAGTCCTGGAACAAAAGGAGAGGATGCCTGGGGGAGTCGATGGTCCTGGCTCCCTCCCGTGAGCCCTAGCAGGCATGGCAGTTTTCTGAGCAGTATGAGTGCTGATCTGATTGCCATTTTATGGATGATGCGTTCCCAGCATCACTTGCCAAGGAAAACATCCTCTTGAAGCAAACAGAGCATTCACTGTTCTAGGTTTACAGATGGCAAAGCCCATATGGGATTACGAGATATACCCCTGGGGCGTTTAAACAGCACCAGAGTTAGACAATTCATACACAAAGCCCTGCCAATTCCATGAAGAAAGCAGGGGGTGCGTCACTCTTTGACTGATGTTCTCGGAGCATTTGGAGGTGAGAGTAACCCAGCTGTTAGCTGGACAACCTCTCTCTAACGAGACTGAGCACACTACACAATTCTCTTCCGGGAAGTAGCTTCCAAAGATATGCCCTGTCTTTTTTTGGCTCTCTGCTTCTCCTCACCCTACTTCACTTTTGTGTAGTGAATCTTGTTTTAACTAAAAGTATCTCAATCTTTTCCCTTAATTCATCTTATTTTGGAAAGGAGAAATCAACTCAGAGATATAACTGTGGTATAGAGACTGTGAGGGCACATAGCTAGCAAAACCCAACTGCAAACTCAGTCTCACTGAGGCTAGTTCCTTCAAACTACACCAGCGGTTCCATTTTTAAAATGTCAATGCCAGGATCAAGATGGGCATCAATATGAAAACATAAAATCTCTTTAGCTGCCTTTAATGTGCAGCCAGGGCCAAGAAAGATGGTTCCTGGCCATAGCGCCTTTCCCACCTAGTAAGAACCAAATGACGGGAAGTAGGTATCAAAGCAGACCCTCATCAGGGCCCTGGATGGAAGAATATTCCTAAGGACAGAAAACCACGTGTCACAGAAGTACCCTGTGGGGTGAGCTGTGTCAGGGATGCACAGAACCTTCACAGGGAGGAAGAAGGGAGAAATCTACCTTGGGAGTTCAGATTTTCAAATTGAAGTCATGAACTTGTAGCTAACTCTCTGGGTTTGGCTCCTTGCTTTTATATTGGAGGGATTCAAGGTTGGGTGAGCATAGGTCCCCTCTGCTGCTCTCCTAGCTTGATTTACATCGCTGTGATCAAATAAGCCTGACAACACGTAACTCTGGGCAGAAGAGTTTATTTTAGGTCATGATTCCAAGTTGCAGTCCATCATAGCAGGGGAGCCAAGGAAGGGACTGAAGTAGCTAGTCACATTGACAATCGTGAGCAGAGGAATGGATGCATGCATGGTGTATTCAGATCGCTTTACAAATTCTTATCCAGTCCAGAGTGCAAGCCATGCTGTGGTGCAGCCCACAGTCAGGGTGGGTCCTTCTACCTCAATGTTCCAAAGACAGTCTCTCTTATAGCTGTGCTCACAAGAGAACCTGATCTAGACAAGTCTTCCTGGAGACTATTCACAGGTGATTCTAGGTTGTGGCTAAGTCAACAATGAAAGTGCTCTAGCACACCTGGTTTACAGTCAGATTGGCTACAGGATTCTTGATTTAAAGTCCAGAGTCCACTGGGCATGGTAGAGCACACCTTTAAGCCCAGCACCTGCAAGGCAAAGACAGGCAGATCTCTGTGAGTTCAAGACCAGACTGATCTACATAGTGAATTTCAGGATATCCGGAGCTACATGATGAGAACCTGACTCAAACAGCAAACAAGGAAAACACACTCCCAAGGTCTAGGTCATGATTTCTGTTATGGGGTGTGTGAGTGTCTGGTAGTATGTGTGTGTATGTATGTGTGGGTATAACTTTCTCAGAAGTTTTTAACCTGATCAAGTGTAAATTCAGGAAAGACTAAGGAGCTTAGTGGACTTCTGTAGCTTGTGTGTGCGTGCACACACACACAAGGAGGGGAGGGAGTTTTTTTCTCCTGGGCTATATGTGTAATTCAGATCTTGCTTTCTAAGATGAAAGGAAAGATACAAATTTTCCCAGTTGCCGTGTTATGTCATGAATAATTTCCTTCAAAATCACAAAATTGCTACAAAGAAAACATCCCTGAGTTAAATTAGTGCCTGTGGAAGATTCCAGAGTTGCAAATTGTCTATGTGAAATATTAAACCAGTTAGAGAGATGGCAAACATTTTCCCTGAAAACTATTTCATAGCTCAGGGGCTAGAATGTGCAAGTGCATATTCATGCATGCATGTATACATACACACACACACACACACACACACACACACACACACACACATATACACTGAATGAATGAATGAATGACTGTAAGGAATTCACCAGTGTTGTTTAGATTTCTTCCCTCTACATGGTCTGTTCTCTGGATCTGTAAATCAGCTTGTTATAGTCTCTATCATGGGACCCTTTAGGAATTTGGAATCTACCAAGAAGGGAGATAAAATCAGCTTTTCAAGAAAGTTTATTACTATTTTTAAAAAGTTTTCCTCCCCCCAGGGGCTGAAGAGATGGCTCAATGGTTAGAGCACTGGCTGCTATTCCAGAGGTCCTGGGTTCAATTCTCAGCATTCATATGACAGCTCACAGCGATTTACTCCAGGGAATCTGACACCCTCCTCTGGCCTTTATGGACACTGCATGCACATAGTGCACAGGCATACATACAGATAAAATAAGCATACACATAAAATAAAAAAGCTAAACCTTTAAAAAAAAAAAAGTCTATTCCAGCCAGGCAGCGGTGGTACAAACCTTTAATCCCAGCACTCAGGAGGCAGAGGCAGATGGATCTCTGTGAGTTTGAGGCCAGCCTGGTCTACAGAGTGAGTTCCAGGACAGCCAGAGTTATAACAGAGAGACCCTGTCTCAAAACAAAACAAAACAAAACAAAACAAAACAAAAAGTCTATTCCATATATTTTAGGGAACTCATTTTTTAAACTAAAAACATTTTAGCCATTCATCTTATTTGTGTTATAGCTTTCCCTTCCACTTTAACAATATGATCATAAAGATTTTTCCATGTCATTAGCCTACTTTTAAAATCATGTATCTCTTTAAGAGTTACATTGTTTTAACAGTATTAAATAAACACTGCGTTCAAAAAAGTTAGACAGTGATCAGTTCAATTGTTTTAACGCTTTGATCTTTCAATAGTAGCAATTGCTGGGGCAGGTTTCTTTCTAAACTTTATTATTTCTGGTAGGTGCATGCTTTTCACTTTATAGATGAACTGTGGTTAATACATAAATTTTCCTATTTGGGGCCTAGAAATGATTTCCAGTGTTTCTTTTTTATCATTACAAATGCCACCACCCTCAGCTGTACCACTTGTGACTTGAGGTTTCTCTGGAGCTTAAAGCAGCAATAAAATTCATTTCTGCCTGGACCTAACGTGGGTGGAGCAGGCTGCTTGCTGGGTGAGGGATGGTACAGGCAGGCTGTATTTAACATTAGTTGTAGGGAAGTATTTCTCAAACTGTCTCTCGTTTACTTCAACTTTCAATATAGTATATATCACTTGTCTTGCTTTTAAGTATTTTTTACATCAATAAATTAAAAAAACAAACAAACAAATTTCCTTAAATTTAAGGCCGGGCATGTGCATCAGTTAGTAGAGTGCTGGCCTAGCATACATGGAGCCCTAGGTTTGGTGCCTATGGCAGCGATGTGCCAGGCATGGTGGCAGGTGCCTGTAATCCTAGCAATTGGGAAGTGGAGGTGGGAAGATCAAGGTTATCCTCAGCTACATAGTGAGTTTGAGGTCATCCTGGGTTATATGAACTTTGACATTGCCCTTGTATATTTCCCATCTCAAGGTTACCAGCATTTGTGGAGTCCTGGTATAACACTGACACATGATTTTGTATACTTAAATTTTGAAGTATTGATTCTTCTTTTGTTTCTCTTCTTAATAAAGGCAAAGCCTTTTTTTTCTTAAGGCAATTTGAAGATTTCACACCAGGAATTGAAAAAGGAGTAACTTTCTTAAGTTCAGTGCCACTGCTGCCACCTCCACACACCGCACAAAATCACCCTGGTCACCAGTGACCTCTGGCCCACATTTGAGAAATGTGAACATTATATCCATGTGTGTGTTGGTGGAGGAAGGGGTACAACAAGCCTTTTAGTTGGAAAAACCCAAGTATGAATCGCTGAGTACAAATCCCTAGTACTCACTAAGGACTGGTCTTGACCCTTCTTTGTAGCATTTGTGTGAAGAGGAAAGATCTGGAAGGATATGCGACAAGGATGGGCTGACAGGTGCTGCGGAGGTGCAGCTATTGTATTCCGGTGGGACTGTGGTGTTAACTCCACCTCGGCTGCACATCAGAATCTCAGAGGGCTTTTGAACTATACAAACGTTCCACCCCACTTTGGAACTCCTAACTCAATTAGTCAGGGGCAGGGGTTTGGGCTTAAGAAAGTCTCTTCTCCCAGGCGGTTTTAATTTGTAGCCACAGTTGGGAAAGCCAGAGATTTGACCCTTTGCTCTTAGTGGAGGTCAGGTTTTGCAGATTAGCTAGCTGCCATTTGGAAAAGCTGGCATGAGCTCAGAGAAGTTTTAATTGAGCAAAAGGGATTCTGGAAAAGGGAAGTGTCCCCATAGGGTTCTGGGCATCCTCAGGCATTTGCCTGAACAGGAAGCTGTATTAAATGGCTGGAGCCCAAAACAGACTCGAGAACTCCTTGATCTCCCAGGACACTGGCAAAATCATTTCTCTTATCACAAGAGAACAGTTTGCTGGTCATGGAAATAGTATCTCTCTTTTCCAGAACTATGGTGCTCTTCTGAGGTTTGAGGTAACAAGTAACAAAGTCCCAAAGCCATTCTGACCCCAGGAGCCCTCCTTAAACAAAGTAAGAACGCAGAGAAAAGCCTGCAGGGCTGCAGGAGGGTGAATTAGCTGATGATGTCCAGAGGGCAAGTGGATCGTTACCCTTTACCATGGATGTGCTGGTATAATACTATCTGCCTCATGCCACTCAAGACGCTTGTGGTTTTGGCTTTTAAATTGTCCAGAGGCTTTACCATATCCCCTTCCATAGGGTGCTGGCTGGGGGACCATCTTTATAATGACTGTGCCCTAACCTTTGCCTGGTATGGGACAGGAATTAAGGCAAATTGATCACCAAATTGTACCCAATAGGAGAAATCACTCACTCATCTTTTTAAAATATCAACATGAAAACACTGAGACCAGCAGTACCAGGAAGGAAGCTGGGAGGTGTCATTTTTTGGGGGGGCAGGGAGACATTGTCCTCTATAGAAGCAGATAAAGAATGAACGAATTTCTCTGAAGAGGGAAAGAGCATTCTCAGTGCTTAAGCATGTGCGACGTTGTGGTGTCGGTTTGACTAGACCAGTTATAACTGGATCTTTTGGGTCCTGTGGTGGGAGATGCTGGGGCCCTTGTCTTCAGCTCTGTACACGTCCTGGGCTCTGGCTTCTTTTGCTGGGATGCAAAGCCTAGTGAAATCAGGGCAGACAGACAGAGACAGTGGAATTGTAAGTACAGAGGTCAAGTTCTGACCTTTACTGCTGTACAGCTCTGAGTAAAGTCTTCATGATGCAGCTTATTTCTAGTTATATTTAAAATGGTTGTTCTGTGAATTGTTGGGAAAAGGGCTGCCTAGGCCTTGGCATTTGTATTGTCTGCAGGTGTTGGCTTTATGTAAAAGATGTTTGATTGCTCATGATCTGCAGGTGCTATCAAAGAATACCTGAGGAGCTTCTGTGTCAATAAAAACCCCTGAGAAGAGACGCTCGGGGTCCCACTGTCCAGTATTGTGCTTGCCATGGCAGGTGGTTTCCTCTGCTGGGGAAACATCTATGAAAATGCCTCCGTGTCTTCCTTGCTGAGCTACCCAGTAGCTATCAACCACAACCATCCCTGTCTTGCTGCCCCGTTTTCTCTGTATAAGGAGGTAGGGGCCTGTGGCATCTCTTGAGAAGCCTGTACCCACTCTGGAATATGTAACACATCCTTTTCTTAATTCCCCTCTTCTTTTCTCCTTTCTCCCTCCCTCTCCTCCTCCCCCTCTCCTTTCCTTCTTCTCTCTTCTCCCAGACTTAAATCTACATTAACTCCTCCCTTTTTAAAATAAGCAAACAAAAAATAATGAAATAAAGACTATTTTTTTTTCCAGGCCTGATGATGCAGACCTGTAGTCTCAGCTCCTTATACGCCGAGGCAGGGGGATCCAAAGTTCAAGGGCTAGCTGCACTACAGAATGAGCCAGGCTGGGTAGCTTAGACCCTGTCTTAAAACTAACCAAACAAGTAACAGAAGGGCTGTGTGTGTGAGTGGTAGAGCATTGGCCTAGCATTCATGAGGCACTAGGTTCCTTTTTTTCTTTCTTATGTATTTTATGTGTTTTAGTATTCTACCTGCATGTACGCCTACGTGCCAGAAGAAGGCATAAGATCTCATTATAGATGGTTGTGAGCCACCATGTGGCTGCTGGGAATTGAACCCAGGACCTCTGGAAGAACAGCCAGTGCTCTTAGCCACTGAGCCATCTCTCCAGCCTGAGGCCCTAGGTTCAATCCATACCACTACAAAACAAAAACAGAACAAGGAGAGAGTGAAGCTGTTGCATGGATTTTTAAGGGGGACGGTGGCATGTCAAAGGGTGTACCTTCTTTCCTGGACGTCCTGAGATGTCCTTGGAGTTCGCTTCTTCCCAGGGTGTGAGCACTGAGGGTTATGTCTGATGTAGGCTTGCTGCTTGAAACCAGTGTGAAGGCAGGGAAAGGGAAGAGCCACCTCTTTAAAGACCTACAACTTGGAGTTGTTGAACCTGCAGAGTAATAGCCACTTAACCTCCCGAAGCCTCATTTGTGAAACACACACAAAAACTTTTCGATTCCTAATTGTTGGACCAATTGAAATGCACTCTGGCTTCAGAGGGAAAAGTTCCCCAATAAATACATCACAATTTCATCTTAGCCCAGGCCATCTGTCCACAGAGCGAGGCTGCACGAGGCGGTGGGCTCCTCTGAGCCCCTTGCCTGATCGTTTGGTTACAGATGGACTAAAAGATCACATCATAACCTCCTGTATTCAGCCTCTGCCCAGCTGTGACTAATGTTCAGGTTAACATGGCACAGCTGTGCAAACACCCACACAAGCCTATAAATTCTAAACTATTTTATACATAGGGAGGGCTGTCATCAGGATGAATGAAGAGGCTTGGGGAGGTTATATATACAAATGGCTGGCAAGTCGTATGAGGCTACTGATCAGAAGTAGGAAATAAATGTGAACAGTGGGCTAAGATCACAGGCTTGGCGTCCTTTTGCATTAATGATGTGAAAGAAAAACCAATGAAATCTCAGCGATGAAAAAAAATCTCACCATTGCTCTTATTTCCTCCTTAAATCTCCAAAAAAGCCAAGAAAATGTTAATGTTGGGATTCTTTTCCTATGTTGGGAGGATTTTCCTTTGTATATTATAAAATACAATCGTCTAACTGTCCTGTAAGGATCTAAAGAGTCATACAAGGAACGGGGCGTGGATCTTTCTGCATTCTGTTCTGATCTTGAATTTAGAGTTTGAGGGACTGGCGAGATGACTCAGTGGTTAAGAGCCTGGGTACTCCTGGTTGCGTTCCTAGCAACCACATGGTGGCTCACAACCATCGACAACTCCAATCTCAGGGGATCTTATGCCTTCTTTTGGTCTCTTCAGGCACCAGACACACATGGTGCCCAGACAAAACAGCCGTACACATAACATAAAAATAATAATAACAGAATTTAAGTAGGGCATGTGTGCACACCTTTAATCCCAGCACTAGCTAGGCAGAGGCGGGTGGATCACCGAGTTCGAGGCCAGCCTGCTCTACAGAGTGAGTTCCAGGACAGCCAGGGAGAGAGAGAGAAACCCTGTCTTGAAAAAACAAACAAGCAAACAAACAAAGAAACAAGAATTTAGAGTTCGGATTGACAAGACGTTCGGGGGGTAAACACACTTTCCATGCAGCCCAGTCACTTCAGTTCAATTTCCGAGACCCAGCGGTGGAAGAAGACAATTGATTCCTGCAAGTTGTTCTCGGTCATCTATAAGCGTTGTGTGGCACACGTGTACCACAGAAGTAAATCAACGTGAGAATAATAAACAGAATAATCTAAGAGAAAACCAGATTCTGTTTCTTCAGGGTAACACTGAAGCACTAAGTTTCTTTGCCTTGCTTTCTTACAGTCTGATTCGAAGCTAATGAAAACCCAATATAGAAGCAATGCCAAATGGCCGACTCCCCTCCCCTCCCGGCCTCAAGATTCTCACCAGATGAATCATCAACTTTGTTTACTGTGTCACAAAAGCCAAGCCAAGCTTAACTGACTTGCTGCTGATACCAACAGCTCTGGAAACTGGTGTTCCTGAGTCACGCAAGTGATTTACGCCCGACAGGGAAATTAATCATTGTCTTCCTCAAGTTTCTTTGCTCTGACGTTGAGTGCTGACAGACATGAGCTGCTTTGGGCACTAAATCTAAGACTGAAAATCCTAGTGCGATTTAATTTTAAGTTGCTAAGTGCACCTGTTTCCAGGGATTACATCCAGTGGTCCTCAGGGACGTGATTGTCCGGCCATAGTCAAATAAAATACTAACAATCAGAAATTTAGTAGCATTTATTTGGCAGTATAGAGAAAAGTGTATTAGCAGCAGCTCTCTGGTGGAGCCATCTTGGCTGTCAGTGACGACGCCGGGAAACAGGCCACCAGCTCTGAAAGGGTGAAAGGCCCTGGCTCACTTGGCACCTTCTTCCTTCCCACTCATCCAGCATGAGACAGAGACCCAGCAGAGAGGGGTTAAATGGGTTGAGGAGCCAGTCCAGCTGGGGGTCATTGGCAATCAAGGGCCAGCACTGAAAGGCAGCAGGAGGCTAAGGGTCTGTGACAAGCTTGGCTCAGGCACCATCTGGAAGGGTAGAGGCTGTGAAAGCTGGAATTACACACACACACACACACACACACACACACACACACAGAGAGAGAGAGAGAGAGAGAGAGAGAGAGATGAGGCAACTGGCATGTGTGAGGCCTGACTCATATCAGATAACACATTTCTCTATGTTTCATATGTTATAATATAATTGGGGCTAAAAAAGATAAAAACAGCTTTACTTAGGATGTGTTCACACTGGTCATTTAAGAATATCTCTACACAGTACTTTAAATTTTTAAACTAAGCTGTGGGTAGTCGGCAGTCCCTACGAGGAGATGGCACTCAGATATGTCCCATTCTGTGCACCCGGTCACTGGCTTGCCTTACATTGATCTCGTTGTGAGAATTGCTGATATTATAATCAAACTCTTAAGAACACTGTGTGCTTAATGGTTCACTCTTGTGCATTTTAATGTTAATCTCCAGCCTAATTTTCATTCTGATATCAAAGTAGCCACATAAGGAAAAGACCCAGGGCTGTGTTTGTTTGGGATGGGAAAAATACTTTTCTGATATTGCTTAGATTTCCTTTCTGAAACTTTCAGCAAATTTTGAGATTCTTGGTAAATAAGATGACAAACACACACACACACACACACACACACTCAATGCCAGAGGAAGGAGTGAGTAGTGTAATTTATATAAGTGTATGACCATATATGTAAGCCACTTGCATATCAGACCATATGAAATTGTTAGCAGAGACTTGGAGTAAGACTTGTGAGAAAAACGTAATTTTTACTACATTCTTTTTTGGGTAGCTTGAACTTCCTGTTCATTTTAAAAACATGTACGTGTATTTTGGTACACAATATTTACTTTGTGTGGAGCTGGGGGTTCAAGCGAGGGTGTCAGGCATGGTGAGCATGTCCCCTACCCATGAGCTGCACATTCAGCGCCTTGTTTAATATGTAAACAAACCTAAGGGACATCTTAGTGGGGAGCCATGCTCCTTGCAATCCTACACGTGTGCAACAGCTTTTGTCCCGGACTGCCTGGTAGAACGGCGTCTTCCTCCACAGAACAGGCTGGAGTCATTTTTTGACTGGATTATAACGATAATGTCTTCCTCTACTCTATTCTAAAGGTTGGTGTGGTGGTTTGGATGGAAACTCCTCCCGATAGGCTCATGTGTTTGATACTTGGTCCCTGATATCTGTCACTCCCTTCACCTCCAGGACTCGTGGACTCAGACTTCAGTCTCTTTGCTGTGGTGAAACACCTTTGAAAAATCCATTTCCATCTTTATCTCCCTATACCAAGAAATATCCAAGCTAGCTTTCTAATATATGTTACACACTAAGTAGGAAAGCATCTCCCATCAGAATGTACAATTTAGACTTTATCCGTAGTCTCCCAGGGTGAGGAGTTATGAAACCGCTCATCAAAATTAGCCATTAAAAGTTCTCAACTGATAAGAAGCCCTGTGTACTGTTTATTTTCCCTGGGTATGCCGTAATAATAGCAAGGCATGAGCCGTCTATCACAAATACATTCACGAAGCAGAATGCAGCTGGGTGGCAGTTGTTTTTTGAGTTACTCGAGAGCACTACCACAGTTTGCACTGGCCCATCTTTTTCCATCTTATTATTCTTTGCAGAATCAAAGTCTCATGTAGTGTAGGCTGGCCTAGAACTTGCTATGTAACCAAGGATGATCTTAAACTTCTGACTTGCCTGCTTCTACTTCAGAGTGCTAGGACAACAAGCATACCCCAGCAGTACTGGGGATGGAACCCAGGGCATGCCTGCTAGACTACACTCTACTGCCTGAGCTATAGCCTCTACCCTGGCTCTATTGTGTCTGCTATTTGATAGCAATGTCTGGTCTGGACAAAATAGGAAATTGTTTGGTCCTCTGCTTTGCCAGTTGTGTCCACAGAGCCTCAAGCTTCCTATATAACAGAGATCACATTTTGATCTCCTTTTCTGTGAATTAGCTGGCATTCAGTAGTTCCTGAGTAGAGACTGGGTCACTGTGGCTGGTCTGACATCTCTGCTCTTCTGTTGTAGTAGGGACATACTCGAAGCATTTAGATAGATGTGGATAATCTCTTCTTTCTGCCCCTTCAAATCAAGCTGTACGTGTAGCCCAGGCCCACCTTAGCAGGGCCCCTTTTCTGCCTTTAGTAGTTATCTGAAGGGTGGGTACAGAACCCCAGTGAGCCAGTCTGCTAGGAGTTGTGAGATACAGAGGCTTCAAGGACAGCTCAGCTCCTTAGGCGTCCTGAGTACCTCTTGTGATTCAGACTCAGGGTTGGCTGTGACTACTCTGCCAGCATCTAGAATGCCAGATGCTGAGTAAGCAGCGGGGAGCCACACAGAATGAGAATGGCTCAAAGATACTGTGTGACTCCTAAAACTGTGTTCTGGCCTGAGCTAGTTTGATGTAGGTTTCTGGTTCTTGTATTTAAACGAGTCTGTGTAAAAGAGTAATTTACATAGGTGGTGCTCTTCTTGCCAATCATCAGCAAAGTCGCTCCACAGCTGTACACAGTGTGGGCCAGGGACTTTGTTAGCTCTGTCTAAGCCTCTAGGATGGCCTTGTCTATGGTGTTCTATGTCATTGTGTCCACTTATACCACTAGTAAACTAATGCATGCAGGTTCCTGAAGGAATCTCTGCTTGTACTGTGTGTATATGTGTGCATGAGTGTATATGTATGTATGTGTGTGTGTATGTTGTGTGTATGTGAGTGTATGTGTATGTGTGTTTATGTGTATGTGTGTGTGTGTGTGGGTGTATGTGTGTGTGTGTGTATGCATGCATTTCAATATTTTAATATCAGCTAGAGGCGAAAGATGCTAAGTGTGCCAGTATAGCTTGTGAGGCATCCCCTTCTTACGAATGAAGTAAACAAATGAAGGCATTTGTGAGGAAGCACAGGCCAGAACTCAGCAAGCACGTGGCTAATTTCCCACCTACATCAGAAGGAACATGAAAGAGCAGTTTTTAATTACAACCAAATATTAGCTCTGGCCCCTGGGAACTCATCATTCCATCTCAAGGTCTATATTTATGAAAATTTAAGCAATGTCTTAAAACATGTTAATTTGTTCTTTGTTTATTGCTTTCCCTGACAGATTAATTTATTTCAAGGGACTTTGGTTCTCAAGCGCTAATATATCGATTGGGCCCTTGGACGACATAGCTAACAGCCCGGGGAGGAGATTTCAGTGGAAAACAAAAGTCTTTCTTGTAGTTTTCCTTAGGTAATTAAGTTTGTATTGTGCGCCCTGGCATGCTTCCAGTTTCCAGAGGATTTGCATCTCTGACTTTTTGATCAATGGCTAATTTCATGAAAGGCAAAGAATTCTGAGAATACAGACACACACGCACACACACACACACACACACACAGAGATATGGACACACAGACACAGACACACAGACACGCACACACAGATACAGACACACAGATACGGACACACAGACAGATAGACAGACACACACACATGCACACACAGATATAGACACACAGACAGACACACACACATACACACAGATATGGACACACAGACACACACACACATACACACAGATATGGACACACAGACACAGACACACAGACACGCACACACAGATACGGACACACAGACAGATAGACAGACACACACAGAGATATGGACACACAGACAGACACACACACACACATGCGCACACAGATATAGACACACAGACAGATACACACACACACACACACACAGACTCACACACAGGTACAGATATATAAACACACACACAGAAACACACACACACACACACACAGATACAGACACACAGACACACAGACAGACGCAAACACACATACACACAGACACACACAGGTACAGATACAAAAACACACACAGAGACATACACACAAACAGATACAGACACACAGACACATACATACAGATACAGATACCCAGACACACACACAGATAGTCAGATAGACAGACAGACTGACACACACACACACACACACACACACACACACACACACTTGGGGTCTGAGAAGAATTCAAGGCATTTTTTGTTTTCCTTCTTGAGTTATGGCTTTCTAAGAGTTTCCACCCAAAGAGCATTTAGACAGGAGGAAGCATCTACGCTAGAAGTGGTAAGATGGATCCCAGGGACTATTGAAGAAACGGAATGTGAGTGCGCAATCCTGCTTTACCGCTGACGGAAGCTTCTGGTGACTTTGACTCTTTTTATCTCATACAGTTCCATTGAGAATCCAAATCTTACAAAGTGGCATTATTTTAATGTCTATTAACTGGTTATCTGTTTCTCTGTAGCCTATAACTATCCCTGACTGTGCTTGTGGGTGAGAAAGTACCCCGCGGAGGTGAGCAATGGAATTAGTCCGGAGTCCACATCCCGAAAGCACTTCAACACCTGGGACCGTTCACTCCCTCAGGGATTAATTCAGTGAGTTAGGGAGCCCTCTGAAATGTACCCGCCCTGCATTTCAGGCGACCTTTTGACAACCTTGGATTCTGGTCCATTGTTAGCTTTGAAAGCATAGAAGTTTGACACTGGACATCAACATCAGTGCCCTGTGAAGATAATTACCTTTCACAAAACCATCCACTTCATCAAGCGAAGTGGAGAGAGTTCTGTCACTCCAGAGTTGCTGGTATCTGTAAGATTTATTCTTTACCTAAAGCTAGTAGTGAATAAAACAAACCTGCACTCTTACTTACAACATTCAGAACACACAACAGAACATAATGTGGGTATTGTTACTGTTAAATGTTGCATCAATGAATAGGCTAAGAGGGGCAAGTCTTATCTATTTATTTCTAGGCCACCTACCTGAAATTGTGCTCAGCTACCATCAGGTAAAAACAGTCTCTAGTAACTTGGTAAACTATATTCCTTTTAAAGGAAATATTTGTATCTATCCCAAATCACAATCTCTACTGGGCTGAACTCAGGAGCAGCCATTCCTTTGTTCTGTGACATATGGTCTTGCTAATCAATGCCTCCCTAGAAACTGATACATGGAAGATACTTGGTTGCTAATAAATATTGCCCAGGGATTAGGAGTGTGTGTGTGTGTGTGTGTGTGTGTGTGTTTGTGTGTGTGTAGGTAGACACTAGAATGTCCTTTCCTAAGTCTTCTAGAACTGCCAGTGGGGATCTACGTGGAAGCTACCTTGTCATCCTGGGTCCTGAGAGAAAATGAGAGAAGAGCCACAGTCTCCCTAAGAATTACAGGGGTATGGGGAGACTTAGTATGCACTAAACTATAGGGAGTGTTTGTTTCTATGTCGTAACTAATCTGTTCCAGTTGACATAAAAGCCCAAACTAACCAGGTACACTTTAACTATTCATCTGTGTCTTACTCATATTATCATTTAATAGTAGCAAATTACCTAACATCAACGATTTCATATAATTAAGTATAACTGAGAAAAATAGGAATGTAAGAATAGATTTCTACTCGTGGATGCTTCCCCTTCCAAGCTATGGTTGTTTATTAAGAGAATAACATTTGTATCACTTTCATTTTTATAGAAGAGACCATGGTAGAACTAGAAAATTGTTGTGAACACACACAGACACAGACACACACAGACACAGACACAGACACACACACACACACAGACACACACAGACACAGACACACAGACACACACACACACACACACACAGATACAGACACAGACACACACACACACACACCACACACAGACACACAGACACACACACACAGACATACACCACACACAGACACACACACACAGACACACACAGACACACACCACACACAGACACACAGACACACACACACAGACACACACCACACACAGACACACACACACACAGACACACACACACACACACACCACACACAGACACACACAGACACACACACACACACCACACAGACACACACAGACACAGACACACACACACACACAGACACACACACACACAGACACACACACACACACAGACACACACACACACACAGACACACACACACCACACACAGACACACACACACACAGATACACAGACATACACACACCACACACAGACACAGACACAGACACACAGACACACACCACACACACACACACACACACCACACACACACAGACACACACCACACACACACAGACATACAGACACACAGACACACCACACACACAGACACACAGACACACAGACACACAGACACACACACAGACACAGACACACACACACAGACACAGACACACACACAGACACAGACACACACACACAGACACACACAGACACACACACACACACAGACACACACACTCCTATCCCCCAAGCAATACTCCGTATCAGCTGAGTGCTTCCGTGTGTCAGTTTCTAAGGAGGTATTGATGAACAGGACAGACATAGTCCACATCTTCTTGGAGAATTCCCATGATGGAATTCAACTGTAAACATTGGGATTATTACAAATTATGATGAGTGCACAGAAAGGAAACAGAGAGTTAAGTGTAGATCAGAATTACAGAGAAATGGGAAGAATTACAGAGAATGGGAAGCAGATGGCCTGTGAGGTGACACTTAAACTTAGACCCAAAGAATGATGAGATACAGTCAATGCAGATAGATGAAGGTGGGCACGGGGAACATCCCAGGCCGAGCGAACAGCATATGCAAAGGCCACACCTATGTCCTTGAGACAATCAGCCTTAGCTAGTGGAGCAGAACCGTAGTGAGAGAAGGCTTTGAGAAATAAGCCTTAGAGGGAGTTTGAATATTTTTAGGCCAGTAGGAAGTCACTGGGAGAGAATGGGAAGAAATCTGTCATGAGGCACTTTTCTCTGATCATAGCCCCATCCGTGCATGGGAATAAGAACATTATGGATCCATGCTTGTAATCCCAGAACTCGAGACTGAGGCAGGAGGATCACTGTGAATCTGAGGCCAGTCTGAAGTTGTAGGCTAATCTGGGCAACAGAGTGAAACCCTAAATCAAAAACAAAAAACAAGAGCAAGGAAAGCACAAAGTCGGAGAAAAAGATGCGTGTAGGAGGTCACAAACAGAACTTGGTGAGTTCAGGGTAAATGGCCAAGAATGACTTCCAAGAGCAGCAAGAAGGGATAGTGGGTAAGGGTGTTCGCTGCCAATCCTGATGGCTTGATTTTGAGCCCCACAACCCGAACAGTGGAAGGAGAGACGGAACTCCTACAAGGTGTCATCTGACCTCCAAATGCATGCTGTGGCATGGGTTTGCCCCCCAACTCCATATACACATAAAATAATTACATATATTTTTTAATGGCTCCCAGACTTCTGCCTTCTATTCTTGGGTAGCCCTGAATACCATTTTCTGAAGTATAGAAGGCCAAGGTGGGGAATGAGTCTTCTAGGTTGGTGAGGTCAAGAGTTCAACTCTGGATAGCTTGCCTGTTGTGAAATATCCTGCTGAGGTGTCAGGTCTGGAATCCAGGGGACACAGTAGGCGGTGAGCTTGCCTTGGGGAGTCAGCAGCTTATCAACAGGATTTCAGGTTTGGGAAGTAAATGTGCAGAGGAAGGAGAAAGGGCCCTCTGGTATCTGGAGGGTGCTCACATTGGGGGCCCTGGCTCAGAAACAGACAATAGCCATGAGGCTGGGGAACAAGGAAAGAACACAGTTAAGAAGATCACATACTGAATGCAGGCAGAATCAGAGAAAGCTGGAGAAGTTGCCCCAGATCTGGCAAGGTCTTTGTTTTCCTAACGGTGTGCTTCAGGGGAGTGATGACCTACAGAGATCCTGTAGGGCAAAATCCAGACAGCAGGTGCAGTTTAAAAAAAAAAAAAAAAAGCCTTAGAATATCACTAAGAAGTGGGTAAGGGAAAGGTGAAGGAGCCAGGACTTATTAAAGAGGGATTGTAAAAAAAATCCTGGAGGTGCCTGGGGTGACCTGGAGTCTATCAAGTGAAATTGGACACTCTGGGCATCTGCTTATTGTTCTGAAAGACCATCTTCTCCCAGTCTTCCCGTCTCTGGAGGGGCCCCCCTGAATGTTTCTAGTTAGTCAGGGCTCCTATCCTTGCTTTATCTCCTTGTTTCTTAAGTCCTGCGGGAGACGCACTCTCTGAGGAATGCTCCCTGTAAGAGGGATGCATTAGCCTGCACAAACGCTAAATGCTGATGACATTGGCTCCTGTATCTTTGGCACCATGCAGACTCTTCTTAGCTTATGTTCAATAACGGTAGGCTTTTATTCAAATTTTAGTCACAGATGTTTAATATTCTTAATTGAAAATTTCACCTATTTTAGGTATGGCAAAAAATTAAATAGCACAAAGGGTTATTCTGGGGACAGATCGATGCTAGGTTCTTTATCTTTGCCGCAGTAGAAATGTGTCTTGTGTGAAATAGTCTACATGTGTGTATTTCTAAGAATATTTCCTGATTGTATAACAAAACAAAACAAACCTTTGCAATGGGAAGATGTTTATGCTGTCTATGCTTTTTCTTTAAACGTTCCAATACATTGTGGAATCTGTCACAGAGGATAAATATAGAGATAATCCGATTCTCTTTCATGATTTTGTTATTTCATTTTACGGGCGTGCTATTATTTAGCAAGCTTTCTATCAGTGAACAGGTAGGCTTTGTTAGTATTTAAAAGCCATAAACCAAAAGGTCTTTAAAGGGTTGCATATAACACACAAAACTTTCATTCACTATTAACTAAACAATTGTCCATCCAAATACCAAAGAAGTTTGGGTTTAGACAAACTGATCTTTTCGTAATCTGTGTTAAGATGGTGGACGCTCCAGTTAGTCTATACCAGAGGAATAATGAGAAGAGAAAAGAATCATGAATGTTTAAAGGTACTTAGAAAAACAATCTTTCAGGAAAAAGTTATGTGGGCTAACAAATGATTATATAGCAAAAATAGACCTTTTTCTTGGAAAATATGTTATTAAGTTTCCAAAAAAAACACAGTTTCCTAAAGATATTTTCAATTTCATACAAAATAAGTGGAAGACTATCCTGGACCTGTATATTGTATTCTAGGGACAGTTAAAGTGTCATAAACCTTCCTTGAGTGTCAGTGCCTTTAATCCCAATGAAGCACAACCTTTAAACCCAACTCAGAAGGCAGTGGCAGCACACACCTTTAATCCCAGCTTTTGTGATGTAAAAGGAAGCAGTCAGTTCAGGAATAGGTCATGGTTCTCATTCAGAGATTGTGGGACTGTCCAAGGACTATAGTGTGTTGAAGCTGACTTGAACCCCGGGTCACCCCTAGAGGGTGAGGACGGCAGGTGCTCGTTACTCCGCACCTTAGTCCTGGCTTAAACCTAGTTAAATTATTAGATATTAAAACTGCCTACTTCATTAAAGCAAGGATGCTTTGTCTGCCCCTGCGGGCTGGGGACACAGGCTCAAATGTGTTCATCTGAGGCGGTGCCCAAAGCCCCTGACTCAACCAATTAGTGCCACTCTTGTGGCCAGACCACGCCCCTGAACATGCCACATAAAAGTCACCCTCAAAGCCCCAATAAACGAGACGCCCACCAAAGGGTGTCCCGGGTGGGCATTGTCTGCTCGCTGACTCACAGAGGCCCACCAAGGTCACAGCAGGATGAGGATGCGGGGCTACAAGAGATCACAGTCAGTTCAGAGTTAAGAGAGAAGCAGTAGATATTGAGAGAATGGAAGGAGATTGAGTCAGAGCATGTTAGTCAACTGAGAAGCAGAAAGTCAGAGGCAGAGTGAAGAACAGAGTGAGTACACACCTTTAATCCCAAATCTGAGGTGAATCAGAGTGAGGACACGCCCAACTCTCAGGATATAAAAGCAGGCTCTCAACTCAGAGAGGAGGCAGTCAGTTAGAGAATCAGTCAGATAAGACACTGAAGCAGTTCAGCAGAAGGAGTCAGTGTCAGACAGGAAGAGTGAGTTTGGGAGGAAAGAGTCAGATAAAAGTGAGAGTCAGTTTGAAGCCTAGCAAGCCAGTTCAGTCAGAGAAGTTGCAGGAGTCAGTCAGAGTCAGCCAGAGTCAGAAGAGTCAACTGGAAACAGTCAGCCAGCTTAGAAGATAATTTGAACCAGTCCCCTGGGAGGAGAGTTTGAGCCAGAACAGCGAGTAAGTTGAATTAGCCAGAAGAGTCAGAGTTCAGTATAGTTCAGAGTTCAGAAGACAGCAAGTCAGTAAATGATGAAAATGATGGGAGTCTCACCTGCCAATACCAGAATTGCAGCTCTAGACAGAAGTAATTTGTTCATTTCCCACAGCAGTGCAGGAAGACTGTACTATCCTTCCTCCAGAGGGACTACTTTGCCCCAGTTCATGTAACTAGGAAGTGGCGGTGATTCCAATTTGGACCATTTAATGCTACCAAACTGTTCACTGGGCATCCCTTATTAGCAGGTAGACACAGGCGGCTCCCATGGGCTGGGGTGTGTGGCCTGTAGCCTCAAGTGTGGCTCTTACTTGAAAGCCTGTACATAGCTCTGAATTCCCGGGCAGGATGCTTGTGTTCTCTGATGGCCGTGGAGCATCAGGCTGAGCTAGGAGGCCAGGAGACTTAAAAGGAAGAGCTGCCACAAAATAAATGATCCTTTCAGCCCTCCACTCACTCTAATCCTATGTTCCAGAGACCAGACTCTGCTGTTTATTCAGATGGAGGCAGGCCACCATGCCAAGCACTGTACATAGCAGGGGAATTTTTTGTGAGGTCCTTTGATGTCACATGCCTCCCAGGAACACTCAGCCATGACAGGGAGAGCTGCTTTGTGTTTACATCTCTAAACAGAACCATTTGAGAACATAGACCGAGAGACCTGGCCCGAGTGCACTGTGCTTTCTCCAGGAGAGTGACTCACTGCTAATGTCTTCATTTTGGACACTGCAGTCAAATCTGAAACCATATGCTTTAAATTGAAAGCACACTAAGCAAATCACAAGTTTCTCAAGATGATGCTTAAAGTCTGTTTTGGCATCTGTTGGTTGCCAAAAGACCCACATGATCCTGTAATTAAACAACAAATATTTTTTACAAAATCAATCATCTCAGCTGTCCCCAAATACTGTGATTACGGGGTTTAGATGCTACATTAAGAAACAGTGTTCACAACTAGATTAATTTAGAATTGTTTGTGCCCTAATCCAAGACTGTCCCCATCTTTCTCTAGCCACCTAATTCCAGCTCACTGTATGGGAATGTAAAGCTTTTTTTTTTTTGGTTTTTGTTTTTGTTTTTAATGAGCAACAAACAATTGAACAGCATGACCAGAAATGCAGATAGCAGAATTGCCAACAACAGACACCATTCTGCTTGGCCATGAGATTCCTTTACCTTGAAGTTCATTCCAGACTCTGTCAGGGTTCTTGGGTGCAGCTACCAGGAACTGAGACCATTGTACACAGCAAGGGATGCAATGGGAGAAAGTTAGAAGTCGGAAACTCACAGAATCGGTGGGAAAATAGAGAACACAGCTTGTACCACAGGCAGGATCCAAGGCACCCCCAGGGGCCAGGCAATCAAAGCAAGCCTGTGAGGCTGTGCTCCCGCCTCCCATATGCTCCCTGGCTGGCTCATGAGGCTAGGCAGAACTTGTCCATGATAGAGCCTCTTTCATTACTTACTTAATTTATTTATTTACCTTTTTGTATAGTGTGTGTGTGTGTGTGTGTGTGTGTGTGTGTGTAAGTGCATCATGTGGAGGCCAGAGGTTGACATAGGGTATCTTCTTCAGTTGTTCTCTTCCTTATTTTTTTGAGACAGCATCTCACATTGAATATGAGTTCACAAGGTTGGCTCCAGGGATCCTCCAGTCTCTGCCTCTCCATTGCTAGGATTATAACCACACATTGTTATATTTGGCTTTTTTTCATGGGTGCTAAAGCCCCAATTTTGAGTCCTCACACTGTGTAGCAAGCACTTTACCTACTGACCTATCTATCCTCCCGCCTCCAGAGCCTCTCTTTGCTCCATGGTAGCTCTGTAGTGGGAGAGAAATGAATGGCCCTTGTATTCCAGCTGGATAGCTAGGAGACTCCCAAGGGAAGCGGGATTGCTAAAATCACAGCAAGGGAACTACCCAAAATTTTGGTGCTACACTCTCTAGAATGGAGCTAGAAAAGAACTTTCTAGAAAGCAGAAAAATGTAGAAATGTAGACAGAAAACCAACTCCACGTAGGTTAAGAAGAGGTGAAGGTATCTAGCTCTTTGTTGGTTGGAGTCTGCAACCAAAGCAATCCTTTCTGAAGGAATCCACACTTACTTCACAGTCTGGGGTGGCGACTTTGGCAAGAACAAGACTGCCCCAGGCTGATTTCCATGGGATGCAGTGTTCTAGAAAGGGGTCATTCCTCTCTCCATTACAGGGCTTTCTCCTTGGGGGGCAGGGAGGTGTATGGCACAGTGGTAGCAGGGGATCAGAAAAACCAAAGTGTTCTCCTAAGAACTGTATGGGAAGCAGAGAACAGTTAGGATTAGGAATTGCCTGGTCAAATCTAGTTCAACTAGAACGGTGTGCTCCTTGCTGTGTGATTTGCGATGTTCTCTGGGGCCAGAAGCACGTAGGTAAGAGGCAGCTTGGGTGAAGAGAGTGCTGGAAAGGGCACAATGTCCACAGAAGAACGCCCAGGGAGGAAGCAGAGAGGGACGGCATTTGGAAGACTGGGCTTTGAACTGCAGCCACCACCGGCTGCATCGTGATTAACTGGACCTGCTGAGCAAGGTCAAGGATTGGTTGGGATAGGGACATCCAGCGAAGCCTGGGAAGTCCAGATGACATACTCTTAGGGTTGGGCACCTCTGATTGTCTGGCAGCACCTCAAAAGTACTTACTGAGTAATAGGCAACACAAAACAGAGGAAAAATTAAGAGGTGGCAGAGACACTCAGCTAATAAAGGTCTCTGTCCTGTAACTTAGCTTGCCTCTCTGAAGCTGTGCCTCACAACTCATCTCCCCAGGGGTCACAAGACCCCTCAGCTATCTGGCCATCACTAGTAAAAGCAGTTGTTAAAATTGCTACATTTTTTGACCAGTTTCTCCATGTCAAGGCCTGTTCTGCGTGATCAGCAGATGTGTCCCCTCCTCACTCGGACAACAAGATGGAGGCCGCTGTTCTTCAGTTATAGCACTGCCTTGCTTGAGATCTATGGCTAGTGTCCTTTCTGGGCTACTTCCTGTACAGGTGCTGTGCAATCTGGGACACAGTTCCATCCCTAACCCAGTCCATACCTGATCCTCAAGTGGAGTCAATGGGGATTTACAATCACCATGTGTGCTGTCCCATGATGTTTTGGCAGAACAAGCAGAAAAATGAAGGCGCATACGCCTGGCTCAGCTGCCAAGGTGTGTGTGTGTGTCTGTGTGTGCACGTGCGCGCGTGGGTGTGCTGGAGCACACACACCAGACAGATGAAATGACCAGAGAAAAGTGAGGTGGAGAAGCCTCCAGGAAGGGTGGGACCGAAGCACAGCCAGAGTAGGGACTGCAGGATTAACTTGTGGTATAGTTTCCTCAAACCACCACTGACGGATACTTAGTGTCTACTGTCCTCAGAGCAATAATTTCACAAAATGATGATAGTCATCTTTCTGCTTATTTTCCCCAAATCCATGGTAAAAATCCCTATTTGCTGTTAGGAAACGTGTTAGCTTGTTAGCTGCCACTGACGGGAACATATCAATATTTCCCCCCTGTACAGGCAGCATCGACATAGTTAACAGAATAATCTAGAAGACATGACTGCAGTTACTCTAGTGACTTAAGCTATGTAGCCTGGACTTTTACCTCTTCTGCTATCCCTGTACACCCTCCTCAATGCTGTTCATCTCTCGGTTCAGTCACTCCAGGTACAATGGCCATTTTCTTTTTCATTTCTTACTACCTCTTTTCCCAGATAAGGAGGTGACTACAGATGTTGTAGAACAGAGTTGTTCATTAATGTATTCGAGCAGAAATACTTATTGGCCACTTATCATGATGGCTGCATGATGGATGGCAAGGTTGCATCATCGCACAGAATGGATATAACCCCTGTCCTCATGAACCTGTGGTCAGTGAGGATAAAGGGAAAAGATATTTTAACAGATCCTGATACACAGTAGGTGCTCAATAAAGGCAGCCTTCCCTGCCAATCTTGTATCTTACTGCCATGGTTGGGATAGTTGTTTCTATAAAATTTGCATGTTTAATACCTAAAGACTTAAGTGATATATTTAAGAAGTAGGGCTCTTGGGAGGAGATTGTGTCATTAAAAACAGGATTAGGGTCCTTATTAAAAGGTTGAGGTCTGTCCCCTTTTGCTCCCTCTGCCACACAAGGACATATAACACAAGCCACCATCCACAATGAGTGGGTCCTCACGAGATCCTAGATCTGCTGAGGCCTTGATCTCCAGTTCTAAGCCTCCAGAGCTTTTATATCTATGTTTTTAAAAATAAATTACCAAATCTAAGACATTTTATTATAGCACCCCAAATGGATGGAGACATTTGTCTTAACCTACAAATGATGGTGTGGCTTAGTTTCTCTGAACCTACTTTCTTGTTGGTTTATTGAGAGTTTTGGTGAGATTTCCTAGTGTTTCTTCTTCTCTCCAAATTCTGCAAACCTTTGCTCCCATCCTATGTCTTGCAAGGGCAGAGGTCTGAAGACTGCTACCCAAATCCTGTGTCTTATAAGGGTAAATAATCTCATGACTGCTGTCAAACTGGCCTCACACCATCAATTTCACCACAACCGTACTCTACCTAATCTGAGATCTCATCAAAAAACTCCATTATCCTCAGGACACACAGGACACACATACAAGGGAGTTTGTCATTACTGTTACTTTCCACATCCAAGAGAGAGTGTGAACAGACTTTTGCTACAGGGATACTGTGAGGATTGCATATGACAACATATGATGGATGCAGGTGTGGAGGGGGTTTCCTAAGCAGGATGTAACTACCTTGAGCTGAGAAGTGACCACAGGATAACAGTAGATGTAAGGAGCTTCTGCCAGGAGGAAAGTGTCTGCAGCTGGTTCCAGAGCTCTGGTCGGGTTCAGTGTGATTTAATGAGGGCAACCCCTAGCACTGGCGTGTCACTCCAAGCTCTGCAGTATGTCATTCTTTTAGCAGAAGGCTGGGTAAGAGACAGAAAAGTCACCGGCAAGCATGGCAGCCTTAGGCCAACCATAGGCTCAGGGCTTCAGCACCTGCTCTGTGAAACAAAGTTGGTCTCAGACCATTTTAAATCCTAAAATTGTGTGATTCCAGGGCTAAAAGTATATGGAAAAATTTGCCAAAAATGTGCCCCTGTTTGGGGTGTGTGTCTTTGTTATGGCCTCCGTCTCTGCTCCCATACTTAACGTGTTAACCGAGGAGTGTATTGACCACTTCGCTGTCTGCCCCTAGTTTTTGAAGAAAATCTCTTTCGTCCATGGAGACGTGGAAAGGTGTGGTTTACAACTCAACAGCACTTTGATGTTTTTGATTTTGATCTCAGAGAAAGTAGTTTGAACTCATTTAACACGGTCATGAGAATACTAGCCCCTTGTAACCACTAACACACAGACCCAAGAGTTAGAGGCCTCCGGGATCGCACCCTGGTGAAGGTCTAAAATTACAGACACGTATTGATACTGTACAAGCTCTTAAGTCCGCAGGAGTCTGCTGGTCTTCAGAGTTAACCAATCAAAAAGCTCATTTCATAATTATGTCAATAAATTTTCCCAAGGAAAGAAAAAAAACTGTATTATGCCTGAGGCTACTGTTAAAAACAAAAGTTTGCAACTGGGGAGGGGGAAATAACGTTCTCAAGGGCTCTGTTTGCTAATGCTCAGTGCTAATTATACAGAGCAAATATGGCATCCAGGCATTTTTCCTCCATCAGCCCATGCACTAGACTCACATCCATATACATGCTCCCCCCAACACACACTGGTATAAATGTGCATACAAGCACTTGTATTCCCAACTTCTGTTAAATATATACAAAAGATAATGTAATTAAAAGAATATATACACGTATCTATTTGTGTCTGTGCACATATGCGAATATATAACCCCTTCTCCTTTTGAATGCGCTCTATTTGGTGAGTGGTTGTATTAAAGAATACTGAGTACAAAAATGTCCATTTTGAGATATATTTTGACCAAGCTAATTCAGAGGTAAATTCTCTGTGGCTTTTTGTGTCGGGTAGTTACTTTCTTTGTACTGTTAGTGTAAACGCAAGAAAGTATTCTTAAAACCCCATGTCACCACCGTCTCAAAGGCAGGTGTGAGAGGCTACCTGTCAAATTTACATATCACGAAGTGACCTATTAGCAAAAGAGGGAAATTTTCTCTTTGTTAGCATCAGGCTGACTTGGCACGATACAAACTAACACACTCATTGGTTAGACAAAGAACATCTATCCAAACTCAGTTCTAAGGCCTTCACTTGAGTTTGTTTACACAGACTTAAATATTTAGATAATCTCCTGTCAAAGAAGTAGTTCCCAGAGGAACTGTGCTCTGCAAGGCTGCCAAAACATCTGATTTTGACATAAAAAATAATTTCATAAAATCTTAGATTTAGCTAATCAAATTTAGATTTGATTTGAAGCCATTGATAATTAAAGTCTATGATCACAGAGCACACCACAGAATATCTGGTAAGGGCTTCAGGGCCACCAAAAACCAAACTTCCCAAATGGCTTTTATCCAAGGAATAGAACTACTTTGGCATGAACTTTTCCATCTCACCCAAAATGAAAAAACTCAGCAATGTCTTTGGGTCAATTGTATATCTGTTGCCAGAAAGAAAAAAAAAAATTTTTTTTAAAAACATACACAAGAGCCACCATTTTTGCTTTTATGTAAAGTAGCAACTCCACGTGTAATTGCTGAATATTTTCTAAATTAAGAGCCCATGTGGTGAGCGGGTGCAACCAAAAAGATAATCAGAAAAATGTTGGTATTAAAATATGGTCTTGAAGTAAAAACACGTAAATCAGATTGGCTTAGGCTGTTGTGAAAATTATTGCTCTCTGCATTGGGTCTCTGTTGAGTGGTGCAGAGGAACTCCTAAAGGAGCAAGCTTCCAGTCAGGATGTAAAGGCAGCTCAAAGTCAGACTCACATAGGGGCAGGGGGATCAGGAGTCACAGTCATCCTCAGCTACAGAGTCAGCTGAAGGCCAGCCTGGACTCCAAAAGACTCCATCTAAAAAACAAACAAACAAATAACAAACAAGCAAACACATAAAGATGAGCCTCTGAATTATACTAGTGTGTGTGTGTGTGTGTGTGTGTGTGTGTGTGTGTATATATATATATATATATAACTTGAAAGCTTGTTTGGAGGTTCCAGCAGGAGAGTGCAGCTACTTGGATACCCTTGAGAGAAGACCGGTCTTCCTTTTCATGGAGGGTGAGGGTGGAGGAAGGGGACACCCCCTAGCCAGCCAAATCAGCCCAATCAACTCTGGTGATCAATGGGATGACATATGTCTCAGCCAGATCATCTTATATCCAATATGACTATAACTTAAAGTGCATAGAAATCTATGTGGCTCCTAGTCTGGAGGCTGGGTATTCCATAAGCATGGTGCTGCGTCTTCTCAGCATCTAGGCCTCCTGGCTGCCTTGTGACATGTTGGAGGCTATCACACAGTGAGTGGCAAGGCCGAGTAGTGTGCTGGCTCAGCTAGTATTTCTCATTCTCTTTTGTATTTTTTGTTTTTAGACCAAGTCTCACGAATCTCAAGTTGATCCCCAGCTTGCTTTGTAGCCAAGGATGACCTTGAACTTCTGATCTTCCTACCTCTAGCTGCTAAGTGCTGAGACTGCAAGCATGTGCCACCACACACAGTTTGTGGTGCTCCAGACCGAACCTACAGCTTCACTCACACTAGGCTCTACCCAACCACACCCTCAACCCCTCTTTCTCTTTCTTAAGGCCATTAATACCATCAGAAGCCTCCCACCCTCATGACTTTATCTAATGCTGACCACCCCCCACCAAAGGGACTTTCCTCTAAATATCATTAATATATGAATTAGTGGGTTCAGTTCCGAACATATGATGGGGGGGCATCTACACCACAGTGCCTATACCATTCTATATGCAAATTGTATACCTAATGCTGGTTGCTCCACTCACAAATGTCACAAGGGGGGCAGCCTAGAGAATGACCATGCTCTATATGATCTTCTAGAAACTCAAAAACTGGTGTGCCCAACAGAAGTTGGGGGAGTGTAGGGCCTGAGAGAGGCTGCAGAGCCCAGCAGAGTGCTCCTCCACACTGCACGGTGCTGGGATTTCCAAGACCAGCCAGAAGGGAAACAGAACCAGTTTTGGGGCCTTACCATATAGGAAAGACACATTCAAGTGACCTGTGAAGATCTAGTTAGCTCAGGACACAAAGAAGCCCCAGGAATAATATGTCATTTGTGGGGATGCATTTCTCGGGGCAGTAGAAACATTTGTGACCTAAGGCCATGCTGTGATTTATGCATAAGTCTTAGTTATCAGGATTCCTCTTTGTGCAAGTCCTGAGAACAGTCATTTTAAATCTTGGCTGAGTCTGAGAATCCACTAGGGAACCTTAAAATAATCCCAAAGCTGGCCCACACCTCAGAATGATTACAACAGCACCTCTGGAGGTGAGACCCAGCCTGATAAATCCTCTTTACAGGCGCCCTGGGGATTTCAGAGGGCTTGAAGAAGCCCCATGACTGGAAGAACAGCAGAAGCACAGACAGACTCCTGGGAGCAGAGACCAGCAGTGTGAAAGGGGTCTTGGGTGAGCTGACTACTGAAAGTGGTCCAGATTTCTAAGGTGTGACTACCTAGTGTCCACTGAAAACTTATTTCTGTCTTCCTCCCCAGGGTCTAATCAAAGGCAGAAAGGCTAAAAATAGCTCAGCAGCAGCTGGCTCAGCTGGCGGCAATGTTGGGAATTCTAAGTTGTCATTTAAGCTTATGGCATTTCCCTTTGAAATACTGTAACTATTCAGAATCAAGTTGCAGATCAATGAAAGGTCATTGTAATTGTGCTAACAAGTGTGAAAGGTCCAGAATGCCAGATCCCCGTGAGTCCTCTCAGTACTCATGAGACTTTACCTGACATCTGAGAAACACTTAACTTGAAACACCCAGCACAGATGGTTCATGAGAATATATTTCCTTCAAGGAATGACAAGAGATATGCTTTCCATATTAATTTATAACTGCCCTTCATCTCCACAGGCTCAATTAATAAGTTATGCATAAATCAGACGAGAGATCATTAAATCAACCAGTTCACAGTGCTGACTAATTGGAAAGTAAATACTTGGCGAAAATAGTGATGGCTGCACAGATTCTGTTTTCCTTTTTAAAAGAGAAGAGAAACGGGAGGAATCTTCATCTAGCCTAAGCATAGATACGCATACCTTATTCAGTTCAGTTTTACATTTTTGCCAAGGACTGGGAAAGGGGGAGTGAGATACAGCATAAAAAACAGAGCCCTGTTAAAGAAATATGAAATGGTTCATGTTTTATTTAGTGAAATGTTTAAGGTCAAGAAAGAGTCAGATTTATTTAACTATCCCGACGCCTGGTAGCATGAGCAGAAGATATTCTAAACCTACGTGTTACCATACTTTTGTTTTTCCTCATTAGTGTGGCATTGTGTAAACAAACTATGTATGGAAGAAGAAAAAGCAAGACAGATGGGAATGAGTGTGTGTGTGTGTGTGTGTGTGTGTGTGTGTGTGTGTGATCTTTGTGTTGCTTTGCACATAAACAGTTTACTTTCTAGGGTTTGCTTTTTTTTTTTTTAAAGTTACTCCTATATATGAATATAGAAAACACTTCCCCCTTACCGTGAGCCTCAAGTGTGAGATCAGGCTCTAGCGCATGCCCCTGTGTCAGGTCGGGTGTTCAGCCTCTCTGTGGATGTTTCGTCACTGATGACGCCACCTCCTTAGTAAGATACGGCCCGATCAGATGTGATATTATATAGAATGCTCAACTCAGTTGTAAGCATAGAGTACACTGCTCAAGAAAGCTTGGAGTTCATATGCATAGACAACCCTAGTACCGGTTTTGATTTTTCACAGGGGAATACAATTCTAGTAGCAATGGAGTCCTGAGAGCACAGGCTGGGTCCATATACGTGCGGAGGACAGGGGCCTCGGTCACTATGATCCTTTGGAGACTCTGAATGTGGCCATGAGCAGGGTGAAGGCAAACCTGGAAATAAGGGCAAAGCTCCCAGAGGACAGAGGGAGAAGCTCAGAGGGCACGCAACCTGAGCTTCAGGACAGCAGGTAAGGGAGGCTGAGATCTCTCCCTTGAGCATTTCTCTCTGGCCAACACTCAGTGGGGACCAGAGATAGAGCCAGGCTTGGTGCTCTCAGGCATGGATCAGGCTAGGAGAGGAGACGTGACAGTCACCTACACAGATACTGTAGAGTCCTGTTAAATTACCTTGGGATATGGGACCTGGACTTCCCTCATGGCAGCAGACCAGGGTCAGGGCAGCTGTCAGGCCATCTAGGGTTCCTGGGGGTGTCTATGGTAAGAGGGGTGGCGAGACCAACCCAGGCTGCTTCTCTAGACCCGTTGGAGCGAACAATTGCTGGAAGGGATATTTTTGTCCCCTCACCTCTCTTTCCTGGGATTTTTCAGGAGGGGATTCTGAAGGTCAGAGAAGGAAAAAATCCTATTGTTTCTTTCTTAGTTTTCTGAGGCCAAAGTGACAACAAAATTGTGCTCTCTGAGGTTGTCAAATGTCCTGCTCTACATCTCTACCTTATTTCTTTGAGGCAGGATCTCTTACTGAACCTGGCTGGAGCTAAGCTACTGGCCAACAACGCCCAGCAACCCTCCTGTCTCTAACTCGCCCCCTTGCCCAGTGCTGGGGTTAAAGGTATGGATGGGTTATGGGGATTTGAACTCAGGTCCTCAAACTTGTGCAGCAACTGCTCTTACCCACTGAACCATCTCCCCAGCCAGATGCTTGCTTTTATTAAAAAAAAATTTTAAAATATTTGTCTGTCACCATCACTTATTTCGCTGTTTTACAGGGAACCACAAAGCCCCTTGGGAATCACCCCTCTTGGGAAATTTTTTATCCTTAAAGAAGTCGAGAGAGAAAGAAAATAGAGGAAGGGCATAAGACAAGGTGGAAATGGATCTCTGTAGGCTTGAGGAAAGCCCTTCACTAGTGATGTGAGGTCAGATGGAGCCATGCCAGCAATAAGCCTGGAACTGGAGAAGAGGGCAGTGAGGTTGTCTTCCCTCGAAATCTGCGCTGCTCTCCTCAAACCTGACTCCCTGCCACCCAGCATTTCTCCCCAACGCCGGTGTTGTTGTTTCTTTATCAGAGTCTACGAACAAAAGCGATGTCTATGTTAAATCCATCTCTAACCTGGAACCCTTCCCAAGCTACTTCTCTGTGTGACATCCAAGCCTTTGCTTACTGGGAAATTTCTAGAGCGCCTCTCTGGCCATTACGAACTTGAATCTGATTGCACTCCTGGCTAGAATCACTTCTCAAACCAACTCTGCGTCAAAGAACATTTGCCCTTGCAAAGTTTATTTCTTCCTGAGAAATGGTTATAAAGTAATTTATCAGTCAATATATTATTGTATAACCCTGCCTATCCTAAGGTATTAATCTTATACTAGATTAAGAGGATCCTTGGTGTTGGCGACTGTTTTTACACTTGCCTCGTGATTTCTTTCTATACCACATATTTTATGGGTTTATTAAAACTGTCATAGGAGAGTCTGCATGAAAAGATGGTTCATTAACATATACCACCATCATCCAAGGCACCGTATTTTTATTGTACATGTTGTTATGATTGTAATTATTAGCTTTTAAAATAGACCAGAGTGGCTTAGTTAACATTGTGAGAGTTGATTCAAGTCAAGGTTGCACAGGAGCCATGGCCAAACACCAGGCAAGATGAAGGCTCATCATGGCTGAAGGGGCCTCCCCAACATCCAGTTCATCAGCACCCCTTTCCCAGCCCCTTAATAAGCACACAGTCTTAGAAGAAACAGGATGAGCACAGCTTTAAGCTGGTTTTCCGACAGCTTTCCAGCCAGGCTGCTGTCCCTATCAGCTGACTGCCTGGAGCCAGTGCTGACCACAGCTACTAGAGAAGCAGTGTTTGGGGTTTTCTATGTACCAAGGAAACAAATAAGGGATAGTTTAGCAAACATTCATTTCTTCCAGTGAACAAAGATTCTTTGTATGGTCAAACTTTAGTCAGGCTTATGATCCTTTGCCTAGACCCAGCTACAAACGTCCTTAAAAAAAAAATCTAGCTAGCAAGAGAACCCTGCCAATTCAGTTTTACCAGAACTCTCCCTGCCCATAGTCGACCATCCTTGATTCTCCTTCAGTGCCTCATTTTTCCCCATCCCCCAAGTGATGTCTGGTCACCTTGGCTTGTCTTCAGCAAGAATACTATAAGCCATTTTAGCCGGGATCCTTCTTACTGCTGATGTAATTTAGTAATTTTCCATTCACTGATTCCTAGCTATACATTCTCACTTGCTCATGCTGTATTCAGAGTAGAGCCTACCCCCGCTGTAAGATCTTGTTATGAGGTCCTCAAACCTATTGTGATGACCCTGAACAAAGTCATCTTTAAAGGAAATCTTGGAATATTTTTTCCATTAATAAGCCCTATTAAGGTGTCACGGAGAAATGCCTTTAGTGTAAGATTCAACATACCTAGACTGTTATAAGACCTACCCCTTCCTTGCCTCGCTCTTAAGCCAGGAATTTGTATCTTTTGGGATCTTTCAGGAGCCTAGAAAAGTCAGTCAGGGTTACAGCCATCTGCAGAGTTGACTGGAGCAGGGAGATCTGCTTCCAAAAAGGCCATGGGCGAGTCTCAGTTCTGTACTAGCTGTTGGCAAGACGCTTCATTTCTTTACCACATGGGGCCTCTCCATAGTGCTGTGGTGTTCTTATGACACAATGGCTTCTTTCTGCCCACAGGATTCAAGAAGGAAATTGAAGCTTTAAGACCTTAAGCACCCATCCATGGCTACCACACACTGTTGTTGCTGGGGAATCCCATTGGCTGTCTAGATCTAAGTCCTATAAAATACAGGAGTGGGTAGATGCCAAGAAGGGGCCGCGGCGAGGGTTATCAGGAGCCATCTCGAGGGATGTCTACTGTGCTTGCATTTTCTACTGTTCTTAAAATATTTTTACATTATATATTTAAACTGGTTATTGGTTGCATGTGGGAACACATTTCCCATATTTCATGTGTTGATTTTGAACATTATCTTGCTGGGCTCTTAATTTCAATATTTTGTCAATTATTGCTGACTTCCTTTGTAGTCTATAATGCTGTTACAAACAAGTACGTATTTATTCATCTCTAGTTAGACTCTTTTTTGTTGCCTTTTCACATTATCTAGAAATGAAGATAACATCAAATGAGTATCCATTTCTATGCTGAAAATGCCTTTAAGGTTTTCCTATTAAATACGTTTTTGAAAAATTTTCACAAATTAATTTTGTGAAATAAAATATGTCATCCCTTATTCCTTGCTTAGTAATACTTAAGAGTATTATATTTTGTCAAAAGTTCTTTCTGCATCTATTTAGGTGATCCAGAACACTAAAGTTCTTCTGTAGACCTTAAAGTTTAGTTTCCTTTAGTTTTCTAGTTGGGTGACTGTCCTAGCTAGTTTTATATCAACTTGATGCGGGCTACAGTCATTTGGAAAGACGGACTCTCAACTGAGAGATTTTCCTGTAAGCAAGTCTTAATTAGTGAGTGATGTGGGAAGGCCTAGCCCACTGTGATGGTTTCATGCCTGGCCTGGGCTGGTGGGCAGGCCAAGGGGAGCAACATCTCCTCTGTGTTCTCTGCATCAGCTCCCACCTCCAGGTTCCTCCCTGACGTTCCTGCCCCAACTTCTCTCAGTGATGGAATGACCCGAGGGTTGTAAGCTGAAACAAATCCTTTCTCCCCAAGTTGCTTTTGGTTGTGGTGTTTATCACAGCAGTAGAAACCTTAACTAAGACAATAGTGGTATGGTACATAGCTAGACTTTAAAAACTATTGAGCAATCCTCAAAATTCTGGAATAAATTCTACTTGATCATAATGGATTTGTGAATACCTCTGAATTTTACCTGGGAATCCTTCCCATAGGACTTTTTCCTCAGGGCTCAGCACAGTTTGTTTTATTGAATAAGTGACCGTGGCAAATGCTTTACAGAGATTTGTGCACAGAAACCTGTCTGACAGAGCTAAGTACTCTTCGCTGTGGTACTGCCACAGTAAGCGGCATTATCTCTTTTCTAGTCATAGGAACCCAGGAAAAGCTAAGCTGAGCATGAATGCCTTTTCTTTGTATGTATCTTTTCTTTTCTTTTCTATGTATATATGTATTCATGTATGCATGCATGCATCTATCTATCTATCTACATATCTTGGGCTATATAGGGTAACAAGTTTTAGCACTCAGAGACTGAGTTCTTTTTATTCATTCTTATGCAAAGTGGCTACATTTTTGCAATAGTAGAGATCTGAATGCATGTGATATTGCCCCATATTAAGAGGGTAACTTGGTAATATTCTGAATAGAAGAAGACATATATCTTTTGTAGCCCACAGACTCCTTTTGGAGACGTGTATACTTCAGAAAACTCTACGTATTTTCTACATAAGGATACATATCTAAAAACATACTTGTAATAGTGAAAGTCCTGAGCACAGTAAGTATCAATGAAAACGAGGGTCTTGTGTTGCACTCCTGCCATGGATGAGTGCGTGATACAGCTATCATCATGGGCAAATGCTGGAAACTGTTCAAAATAGACAAAGCAACACCTGCTGAGGAGCGGCACATACCTCTCAGCACTCGGGAGGGAGGGCAGGTGGCCCTCTGTGAGTGTGAGGCCAGCCTGGTTTGTCTACACAGTGAGTTCTGGGTCAGCCGAGTTTACATAGCAACACTCTGTCTCAACAAAAGCAGAAACGCCAAACCCTGAACAATGACAAATACATTCTGCACCGACAGAAAGTTTTAAAATATATACTCTTTGCGCTTGATATGTGTACGTTTTGAAACTTACATAACTTTCGAGCTTGTCTTTAAGAATATATAATTAACATTTAAATTATAAGTTAAATAATATTTTTGAATTTAAAAAACCACAGCTTTTTTTTTTTTTTTAAGCTAGCAATCTTGTTGGGTTAAAATACCATGACTAAAAGCAACATGGAGCAAAAGGGCTTACTTCCTTCATGCTTCCAAGTCACAGCCCATCATTAAAGGAAGTCGGGCAGGAATTCAAGGTAGGTACCTGGAGGCAAAAACTGAAGCAGAGGCCATGGAGGAGTGCTACTTACTGCTTTGCTTCTCCATGGATTGCTCAGTCTGCTTTCTTATAGCACCAGGGATCGACCGCCTGCCCAGGGATGTTATGGCGCACAGTGGGCTGGTAAGATATTAAGGTCTCTATTTCATGGGTATTTTCATGTTATTTTTCTTTTCTTCTAGGTATATGAAGTATTTATAATCATGTTTTAAAAAATCATGGCTGGAGTTGTGGCTCCGTTGCTGGCATTCAGGAAGCTCTGGATTCAGTCTCCAGGGCCACATACATTGGGGGTGGCCCACACCTTCAATCTCAGCACTCAGGAAGTGCAGCAGGGGGACCCACAGTTTAAAGACATCCTCAACTACAGAGTGAGTTCCAGACCAGCCTGAGTGACACAAGATCCTGCCTCAAAAAGAAAACCAGCAAAATGAATAAGTCAATAAACTAAAACCACAGTGCCCACTTCTGGGGTTGTTTTGACACAGCCCTGCTGTGTCGACATAACCCCATTGTGTCAAAAGAAACACACGATCTACAGATCACAAACCTTCCCATGAGCGAACCGGATTGCCTCGCTCTTTGCTGGTTGTGGTTTCTCCACTTACGAATCACACAACCAATCACTGGATTTTGACTATGTTTGTGTCAGTAGTTGCTCTGTAGCAAGGTGCCCAACAAATACGCTGAGAAATCCAATCTCATCCACAACACTCATTTTACCCGCTTACTCCATTAACTGGGATATGAGTTTCTTAAAACAAGAACTTGCTGCTCCTGGTATTGTAAAGAATTTTGGTCGCGAAGTCTCTTTTCTAAGAATATGATCAAAACTCTTGGAGCTACTACTGTTAATGTCCTAAGCTTAGGAGAGCTTTTTAGCACCCAAGGAATGCTACCACAGACTGGAGCATATCTGTTCATTAAAGGCTTTCTCAAGTAAGAAGTGTGATGTTTTATTATTTTTCTTTTATTGAAATATTTTTATACAATATATTCTGATTATGGTTTCCCCTCCCCTCATCCCTCCCAGTTCCTCCTCGTCCCCCGTCCCATCTGGATCCACACCCTTTCTGTCTCTCCTTAGAAAAGAAACAGGCATCCAAGGAAATATTAATAAAATAAAATAAAATAAATGCAATAAGATAGCCAGAATATGGCAAAACAATCAAACAAACAAAAGAGCCAAAGCAAACTCACAAGAAACACATGGAAGTGCAGAGACACACGTTTGCACACACAGGAATCCCATTAAAACCTCAAACTGGAAGCCATAATATATATGCAAAGGATGTGTAAGGTGAGGGGGAGTGCCCTGACTTAACATCATGAGACAAAGAACCTCCAAAGATGCCTTTAGGTTTATTTTGTGTTGACCATCGAGTGCTGGTCATGGGACCTACCCTTACATGTGCTTTGTATCCCCAGCGAGACTCCCTCAGAGAAAACTCATTTTCATTTACAAGTAGCTGTCAGTTGGAGATAGCTTCTGTGTTAGGAATGAGAGCCTGTGTCCAGAGAACTGGCAGTATTTCAGCACTTAATTCGGGCAAGCGAGTGCAAAGCATGCAAGCAACAGTGGCCATACTACCAGCCCAGGGTAACCAATATATTTTTAGCAAAGCATAAATCATGCCCCATACAAAGCTGCTGAGCAATGCAGAGAGGTGCAGTGTTCATCCTAAGGTGATTTTGAAACACTTCAACAGAAACGCACACTAGTTTCTAATACCTCCTGGCTGGGAATTACTTTGAACATTTACTTAAAATTTCACAGGGACACAGGAGAGCAGGAAGCTTTGGACACAGAGCAGCTGTTCTGTTTTAAAGTCAAGGCCAATCCCAGAGACTGCACTTCAGAACGTGGGTCTACCGGGTCGTCCCTGTGTCTACCCCACCCTCTCAGCGTTAAGTCCCCTGATATTACCGTACCAGGTGTAGCAGGCTGTTACCTCTGCCGACAGCTTGCCTGTGATCTGTGCTCCTCCCACATCTTCCCAGTGAACCCGGAGGTCCACACTGGGGACCAACATACTCCAAACAAGTACGCTTGTTCATGCAACCTCCAACAGACTGTTCCACTTATTTCCACAACATCAACAAGAAGAGCGTGCCAGTGCATGGGTGCACACAAGCACACACCCCAGACACACATTCTAGCACCTTCCCCCCAATCTAGGACACTTTGCAGTGTGAGCAGAATCTTTCCTTTTCATATTTCAGATGTGGAAATGCTGGAGGTCTCAGGAGTGTTTGATATCAGACACTTCAGTTGGAATTGCGAGAGTTCCCGAGGGCTTGGGAAGAGGCACCAATGAAATGATTCTTCATTTAAAGTCACTTATAGGGAAACGGGCCTTCTGAAATATAAGGTTCCATTTCAAAGGGCACAGCGATGTTAATCATGCCTGTATTCTGAAGGGGAAAGGACCTACCATCTCCCCCAGGAACTCACACCTAAGATTCTCAAAGGACTACCAACCAATGGAGTTGCTGAGTCACAGGTGTCTGGTGCTCATTCACAAATCCAGAAACCAAAGAAACCTTGTGCTCATGGGGAAGGTGACAAAGGCAAATGAAAATAAGAATAAATGGTTACTCTTTAATGTTAGCCTGCTGGGGCTGACAAGATGGCTCAGAGAGGGTTAAGGCATGCGCCTCCAAATCTGATGGCCTGAGTTCAGTCCCATAGACCTGTACGATAGAAGGACTGAACTGACTCCTGCAAGTTGTCATCTGACCTCCACATATGTGCCGTGGCACGCGTTCAATCACACATGCACACAGTCACATGCACACACACACACACATTCATGTACAATAATGTAATAGAAAATTAAAAAAAATATTAACCAGTTGTCCATGTCTCATTACCCGTTAACTCGTGCATTCAACCAGCATTAACTGCAGTGCAGGTAACAGATGTTATAATAAGATCCACTGAGTATGCCAGTGGGAGCCAGCTTCAGATCTGATGCTCACAAGCATAAAGTCAAAAGTAAAATTATATTTTCGGGGAAGTGATCAATCAGAGATAATGGATCTGTTATGGATGTTTTAATGCTTTCCAAATAGTCAAAATGATTTCATGTAGAGTCAATATGGTTTCGATAGTCAAAATGGTTCTTATTTTTCATTCCCCACAATTTTGAGTTCTGTTGGACTCAAGTCTTGGTACTGATCACAGAAGATGGGCGACTACAACAAGAGTCCTTCTGAATTTCAAGATGAGACTGCCAGTCATTAATGTGGGTTCTTTATCCTATTGAGCCAATGGCCAAAGGTCAAGATTACCGGGTGTATTGGTCCCTGTTAGTTAGGAATTGGAGATACACCATTGGGGTAAAGAGGAGCGTGTGCATCTGGGCATGTGGCTCCGTAATGGAATGTTTGCCTAGCACAAGCAAAGTCTTGACTTCCACTCCAGAACTGAAAAACCAAGTTAAAATTAGTGAGCAGTAATAGACAAGAAGATACAGAGCTCGACTCTTCAAGAATGAGGTTTGGGTGGGTCACTTTACCATGCAAGGAAATTCGATCTGCTGAGGTGCTTGCTGAAGGGTCATAGAGTAAGGACTATGGCCTTTTGAGCATTTCATTTATAGTCTCAAGAGCCACAAAAACTGTGCAAGTTTCTCCTTGCTTTTTCAATGTACAAGCGTGTCTATACAAGCATGCTGACTTCTCTTGATGTCTGGTCCTAATGCTCTTTCCATTCCTTTCAGCATCCTGCTCTATGATGGAGGAATCGAACCCTGAAAGTTCTATTACTCCTTTGCCATAAGATGCCATTAGACTGTCAATGGGAGAATCTGGCAGGAGACTGCAAAGCAGGATAGGAAGGAGGGACTTGCTGCTTTCTGGCACTTCCCTTTCCCAGCAGAGTCACCGTAGCAACCAGTCTTCATCTCTGCAGTAATCGTTGATGGAAGCTGTATGTGTTGTTGGCAGATTTTGGTGTCTTCACACTATGAGAACCAGCCTCACTGGTCCCTTCAGACCCCAGTGTCAGCTGGATGGTGACACTACTCAGAGGCCCAGGCTCCAACTCCAAAGCCTCTTCTCCAAGTCACATTCCAACTATCTCATCTTTGGCCCTCAAACTTTGGGAGTGGCAAATGCTTTCTAAAGTTAGTACCACTGGGGCATTACCGTGTCTCTCCTAGACTTTTCAATTCTCTAATATTAACAACTAAAGAACTGTTCAATCCTCTCTTTCAAAATAACTGGCATGGTTGCTGTCTCCTGTTGGGCCCTGGCTGATGAAATGTTCACAATGGTCTTCCCACTACCCAGCCCAGTCTTTCCACAATGCTTAGATAGCATGCATTTGGAGAAACTAGGTCCTCACCTAGGCTCATGGATGGATCTGGATGGGTCTAAACCAGGGTGACCCCATTTTCTCCCTTACAGTGATTGGTTCACACAACACAAGCATCAAGCTATTGGTCCAAGACACTCTCTTGGCTGAAGGGCTTGTCTGGGAGTCCGTTGACCCAGTCCTGAAGCTCCATCTCTGGATGACCAGCATTTTGTTTAGGTATAAAAGCCCAGAATGACTCCAGCCATCTAGCCAAAGGGGAAGCAAACTGAAGGTGACGTTAAATCCTGCAGGGTGGCAGAACTGAGGGAGCTGGAAAGGACAAAGCTTGTAGTAATGAAGTCACGCCTCATGTACTCAGGACATTACAATTAAGTGGGACAATAAATCTTCCTTATTGTTCACTTAGTTTCAGTTAGGTGTGCAATTACTTGCTGGCAAGAGATGCATAATGAAGGCGTCTTGTTACTGAACTTGTGTGCAATTATAAAGAACCCTGAAGTCTTATACAAAGACATAGTGCTGTACACATAAATTAAGCACTTCTGGAACAGTGATGGAGTTCAGGACAGACTACCCCAAAATACGACACTCTGGTATTTGAAATCAGCTAAAGGAGGAAGGTCTCTCTGTCCTTTCCTCGCTGGTCTCTCCTGAAGTGGAGTGTGAAAGAATCCTTGGGTCTTCCTGGGAAGCAAACACTTATGTCAGAGAGACCAAAGACCCAAAGACAGAGAAGAGTCTTAACTAAGTTGAGCCGCACCCCACACCCCGCCCAGTCCACAGCCACTACAGCTCATCCCTTAGTGTCCAACCATGTCTCTCCACAAGCACGGATTTCCCCATCAGGCTCCGCATAAAATGTACACAAGTTTCCTGGCCTCTTTGGTCTCTGCTTTTAAAGGTTTCCTGTCACATACAACTTACATGAGATAAACTGGTTCTGCTTTTTTTAGGTAACAATGTGTTTTTTGTTGTTGTTGTTTATAGGGGCTTCAGCCATAAACCTGGCTACTGGCAAGGAAAATATTATTTTTAATATTTTAAATTTATCATTTATTAAATTTAAAATGTATTATTTTAAATAATATTTTATATCATTAAATATATTAATATAGTAAGATTACAATGTATAATATATTAACATATATTAATACCATCAATTAATAATAATTAATATATTAAAATTATAAATACATTAAATATATTAGAAAAACACTATTTTTTTCTCCACGTAGTATGCTCTCTCTCATGAGGTGAGCCCAGCAGATATGAGAGAAGGGTCTTGTACTCTACCTTTATTTGGGAATGGATAAAACAAAAGTAATTTGGAGAATCATCTAAGAGAGAATCTCAATTGAGAAAAGTCTCCCATCACATTGGCTTGTAAGCAATCCTGTGGGACATTTTCTTGGTTAATGATTGATGGGGAGGGGCCCAGCCCACTGTGGGCGGTGCCATCCCCAGGCAGGTGGTTCTGGGGTGTATGAGAAAGCAAACTGAGCAAGTCAGGAAGACCAAGCCAGTAAACAGTACTCCTCCATGGCCTCTGCTTCAGTTCCTGCCTCTAGGTTCCTGCCTTGAATTGTTCCTGCCCTGACTCCCCTCAGTGATGGAGTATGACCTGAGAGTTGTAGGCTGCCTGGTACCTGTTGGAGTAATTATCACTGAAGGAGTGGGAGAGAGGGAGGAGAGGGGTGAGAAAGAGATAGAGGCAAAACAGGGAGAAGGAGGCTTGGACTAAAATTAATTAGGTCCAGGTTTAATTTACCCTCATAAACCTTTACAAGCATGTGTTCTCTCCAGTAGCAGAGGGATTAAGAAACTAGAAACAAAAAGGTTTGCTTTGGGGACCAAAAAGTTGTGTGTGTGTGTGTGTGTGTGTGTGTGTGTGTGTGTCTGTGAAAGCACCTTTTAACTTTTGAAGTACATTCACAGGGCTTATCGTCACTCTGATTCTGTGAGAGGATGTATATGAATGAGCCAGCCAGTTCTCACCCTGTGGTGGTGAGAAAACCAACTCACATAACTGTCCTTTGGAAGAGAATCAGGCCTTGACTTTACAAAAAGCATTTCACTCTTGTGTTGCATTCTTAAAATTAGATCCATGTGTTTCTTTTAATTAGTATTTGATTCAGTATTAATATTCTTATTTATCTCCTGCATGCCATATGGATTAAATTCTCATTACCTTTGATCTTAATACTTTTAAAATATGTAAATCAGCAGACGCCTTCTCTGAAGCACTGTTTGTATCCCTGTCTGCTGTTGCCATGGGCGAAAGGAAAGTATCTGAACTGCAAAAAAAAAAAATTTTTTTTAAAAATTAAAACGCCTGGAAGTCCTGCAAACATACGTTACACTGGTCAAGATCACTAAGTCGAATATTGCCCAGTTGAAAATGAGCCCAGTGAGTGTGAAATGTTTCTCCAACCCGATGAGGCTCATAAAAGCTCACCACTGTGCATACCTACTCGACAGCAAGGTCCAGGCAGAACCGGTCAAAGCTTTGTGGTTACTTCACTTACTAAGGACTTGACAAACCTTCTTCTTGGAGAATATCCGAGGGCTCTTCAGTGTGGGAAGCAGGGTGTGTCAGGGAGTGGTGTCTTTTGATAAAGCAACTGTCAGTCATTTCCCTTTCTTGGTTTTCAGTTTCCCTCACTATGAAGATGAGTGGAATAGGCTGAAGGATTGGAAGGCGTATTGTAGTCCTAAGCACTAGCAAGAAATGATAGTAAGACAGGCCTTGGAGATTACCTTTAAAGGAGTTTAGAATACTGGGGGTGGGGTGGTGGCTCTTGTCTTAATCCCAGAGGCAGAGGTAGAGACAGGTGGATCTCTGACTTTGAGGCTATCCTGGTCTACACAAAAAGTTTCAGGACAGCCCAGGCTACACAGAGCAAGGATGAAAAAGAAAAAGTACTGGGGCTATAGCTAGTTATGAACCCAGTGAATAGGGAAGGAAAGGGGCAGCTATGGTTGATTGTGCAAATTAATCTCAAGCAGGACCATCTATACAACCTCATTAAAAAAATCAGACCTATTTTTTTTTTACCAGTCTTTTTATTAAAGAAATGTATTGTGAAATTATGTGAGCATTATCTTGTTGTCTCTTAAGATATTATAACAATTTGTATTAGGATACTCGTTTCCTCCCTCAGAGATCATTTAATAATAGTACAAAGTATTTTAAGGGAAATTTTCAGTCAATTAAAGTGGCATCTCCATGTTATTAAATGCCACATGGTATTCTTGCCTAAAATGATGCTTGGTTTTTGATAACTATTCAATGTACACTGGGAAGTAAATAGTACACAAACTTATAATGGAGCTGATAGTCCTCTTTTACCCATCAGAGGGCTTATGTTCGTAAGTGCAGATGAAGTTGTTTTGAGGAGATTTATTTACTTATTTAATTTGAAACAGTTTCTCTGTGTAAACTTGGATGTCCTGTAACTTGCTTTGTAGACCAGGCTGGCCTCAAACTCAGAGATCCGCCTGCCTCTGCCTCCTGAATGCTGGGATTAAAGGCGTGCACCATCACTGCCTGGTGAGGAGAATTAATTTTTAACTCATGGCATAGACAGCTACTCTACAATCTCCTTACAGAAGGGTCCTCCAGCTGACTAGTTATTAGACCATGCAATTCGATGCTAAATTCACTTAAATTTTGCTGGTACAACGTGGTGTATGTACATGCAATGCCCTTGAGAAGCAGTCCAGTTTCTAGAATGATAAATTATCCCAGAGAGAGTGAGTGGATGTGCCTTGGACACCTTCAGTGTAGCTCTTAGAACAAGCCCTATCCCTGATCAGAAAAATGCAGAGACCCACTACCAAGCTCAGCCACAATAACGAGCATGGGAGATCCAGCTTACATGACAAAATTAGCGGTGGCGTAAGAGGTTCACGGATACCTAGAGAAAAAAACAGACACGTGTGGATTTGTTTCTCAAATTAAGTGAAATACATTTGCAGTTACTTGTTGAAGAGTCCAGTGGAGCTTGTGCAATGCTTCCCAAGAGCCGTGTCCTAGCCCAAGGAAGCACACTTCACCCCGAGGGAGGGGTCTGTGGATGCGGGAGGACATGGTTACCCTAAACCTCCCTCCTCTACAAGCCCAGCCACTGCCGTTTCCATTGCGCACTGAAAGACCAGCTGACGTCATTTCCCCCCGGCATCTTAGCAGCTGTCACTGAAACTCGCTGCCTAAAGCACCGTTGAAAGCATCACTCCTCTGCAACCTGTTTAGGAAGAACACAAGTCCAGAAAAGGGTGTCTCACTCCAGATTCCTTCCTCCGCCAGCGCCTGTCCGTCCTGCATCTGCATCCTTCCCAGGTCCTGTGCTCTCCACTTTTACCCTCGCGGCAGGAGGAGTCATTCCATCAATCTCGGCTCTCATCAGCTGTTGCCTGGACCAGAGAAGCGACTGCTTCTCTGCTGGCTCCATCTCTGGTTTTGCTCCCATGATCTCTACCCTCCACAAGGTTGCCAGAGACATTTTTCTGCACCAGCATGTCATTCTTCCACTTAATATTCTTCCGTGGTCCTCCATAGCAATCAGAACAAAGATGGTGCCTGCAGCTCAGCACACAAGGCTTTCTGATCTGACACCTCACTTCTCCAGCACATTTCCTACCGGTCCTCCGAGGTCAGCCTGGGTTCTAGACCTCAGACTCCCAGCCCTGCTAGCCTGTAAGAATCATCATAATCTTCTTCTGGAGGCTTCCCTTGGCTTTCAAGTTTAGTCAAATGCCTGTCCATGTATTTAGCATTCATTTCATACTGAACAGAAGGATATAACAATTATCCCACCTGAGGGCAGACATAGAACCATGTTATGGTTATATCTGTGATACGGATCATAGTAAGAAATCAATGTATATTCAATGAGTGGGGGAAAAGTCCTTTAGCTGCTCTTGCTTATAAACATGCACTACTATTCTGATGGAAATGACTTGTCTAAATGAAACTTGAATTAAATTTATATAAATGTCATCTAACTTAAGAAACGATGATTTGAAGATCATGCTTTTAGGAAGTGATCCTAAATCAGCAAGAAAGATGCTATTTATGAATTTTTCAATGTAATGGAATAGACTTGTTTATTTACTAAAATTGAATTCTTCTGTGTTAGTCAGCTTTCTGTCATTGTAACAAACTACCTGAGGTAATTAACTAATAAAGAGGAAAGGTTTGGTTGAGCTCACAGTTTTGAAGGTTCTATTTAGTTCATGATCAGACAGGCCCACTGCTTTGAGCCATTGTCAGACAAGGGCCACAGCAAGACATGGAACAAGTGGTAGACCAAATTGCTTATCTCATGGTCACAAGACAAAAGAGAAAGAGGAAGAGAATGGGGCCCCACAGCTCCCCACTAAGCTCCACTACTTTTTAACAGTGATACTCTATGGACCCAGCCTTTAACACATCCACTGGAGCCACTTATCCAAACTATGGTATCCACCTTCGTTTCTAGCACTACATAGACAGAAATGGTAGCAAGAGGCACAAGAACAAGGCTAACAGGCCTCCAGCATCCCACCTTCCGTTTATAAATGGGGCTGCTAGCTTAATGTTAGTATGCAGGAAAACGATTTACTTTGCTATCTGTGTAACTGAGAACTGTTTGGGGAGTATGTGAAACACTAAGAAAAATTATAAGCTAAGAATCCCAAACTAAGATCAGAATAATACCCAGATGTCTGTTCTTCAGAAACAAATAATCAGAACAGTCCTTTGCTAACTACAACCAGCCCTGCTGGCCTTGCAGTAACGACTGGGGCACTCTACCAAAAAGCAGAGCTAGGCATCTTACAACACCGAGTGATGGATTGCTATTGCCCAGCACGCTGCACCAGGAAAAGCCTGTCTTGAAACTGGGCTCTGATATTGTCAGTGAAGGCAAATTGTTGGGGAATTGGGAGAGGAGATGGACTCTCAAAAACCAACTTAAAAGTCCAAATACTGACCTTCCAGCAAGCAAACCCCAAACTCTTACCACTACTTAGTTAAATCTGATCCAAAAGAGCTGCTGGGGCCTAAACTGACCACAGAACCAAAGGGTGAACTGACAGCAATGAGTACGGTTAGCCAGGCTTGCCTGGCCCAAAGCTAATGAGAGCTAGAAGGCAAACTCAGGGTTTGGCATCTCCTATCTCAAACACTCATCCTGAGTTTGGAACCACACAGTCTTTAACTGATTGCAGAGTTAAACCAAGAAAGACAGAAAGAGGTTACTCAACTAGTTCTTGTTCAGCCTGAGAACATGGAAAGTAGATTTAAGGCCAATCATCGGGGGCAAAAGCCGATTTCTATACACAGCTCATTAAAAGTGCCTAAATATGAAGACTCGGAACAATAGGGTCTTTGTCTTCTTACAGGATGTTTTTCCTGAACTCTGGTTTCTTTAAGAGCTCCCTTGACCTTTATCTGGTCTGTGATTAATTCTGTGTCTGGGAAGGTGCTCCAGAGGAAGTGTCCATAACCTTAGGCCTCCTGAATCAAGGACCAGAGTGACTCCCGGTTTTCCAGGAATGATGCTTCCTAGATGATTAAATTTGGGCAACAGTAGCTGCTTCCTCGTCTGTCTATGAAATGGAAGTGCTTTGCTAGTTTGTTCACGAAGGTCCAATATAAAACAAGCAAGGCTCTAAATAAGAGTTAAAGAAAACGGAAGACAAGGGCTGGGGAGGCGGTTCAGTGGATAGAGTAGTGCAAGTGTGAGGAGCTAAGAGGGATCCCCAAAACCCAAGGAAAAGTCAGATGTGAAACATCTGCAGCCATGGGAAGCTCACAGGCAGCTAGCACAGAGCGTGTGGTGGAGAACAGCAGAGACCTTGTCTCACACAAGGTAGAGAATGAGGACTGACACTTGAAGTTGTCCTTTGACTTTCACACAGGCACTGTGCTATGTGGGCACATGCGCATGCCCACGCACGTGTGCTCCCGTACGCACGCACAAGATTGTTTTTAAAACTAAAGCCACACCCACCGCCTCAACCGCAACTCTATCATTCTGCAGCCAGGTCTCCTCTCCTTTACTAGCTATTGTCCTGCCCCTATTATAGCAATTGTGAGAACATTTTCCCTCCAAACTGGAAAACTCTTTCTACAGCCAGGAATTTTTGTGCAAGAAATAAGTCTGTTTTCCCCGACATTTGAAACCATAGTTCTGGAAGTTTAGTACCTTCACCTTGGGTCTTCCCCAAGGACCACACTAGTTTCTTGATCTCCTTAATCTTCTTCTAGACTTGTTACATTAAGTGTAGGTAGAAGTTACACTCTGGTGTTTAAATGACCCATGTTGCCTAACGACAAGCGTCTTGTGAAGAGTACGGGCCTGCAGACAGAGCTGCCGAAGTGTCTGATTCTAGGCTTTAGAGACCAATAGAGAGTCAGGCGTCCATGACTCCCGCTTTGCTTTGGATCACCATTTGGAATGGGAAGCTTGAGAAACAGTAGTTTGGCTTCCCTTCCCTTCCTCTCCCTCCCTTCCTCTTTCTCCATCCCATTCCCTCACAGAAAGGCAATGACTCTTAGACGCTAACACACACTGAATGGGCAGGCTCATGTGTTCTTGGGAGCAGCCTTTGGAGGCTGTATTAACCAACCAGGCATCATATTACATCATAACCAAGCTGCTACAGTTGTGTGAAGAAAAGATGGCTTTACTTGATTAACTCCATGAACTATCTTTATCCCCACTATCCTGGGGAAAGGCAACAGGACATTAAATTTAGCTGTTACTCCCAGGGAAGCATTTGGACCCCAAATAATAGAACCGTGGGCACAAAAATGATTGTGTTCATAATTATATAAATTTTCAGTGTTTTCAGATGCTATTTCTGTTCTTCTGCTGACAAGGTTAGATAGGGAAATGGTGGGCTGGAGCTTAAAAGTATCATTAAATACCAACTTATAAAATGCCAACTTACTATCCCTGTCACTGTCCGTGATCCCAACACTTGTGATTCTCAAGTGACCCTGTGAATTTCCTCCCCTGACCACAGGTAACCCCAGCACTTTGGGGAGCGCTAAGGAAGGATGGTTGCAAGTTCCAGGCCAGCCTGAGATACACAATAAGAGCTTGCCTTAAAACAAAGAAGTAGGAGTTAAGAGGAAGGGGAAGAGGAGGCAGAGAAGGGAGAGGAAGAGGAGGAGGAGGAGGAGGAGGAGGAGGAGGAGGAGGAGGAGGAGGAGGAGGAGAAAGGTCCTCTCTACTAAGTTACATATGCCACTGGCTTCAATTTTTGTAGACATCATCCGTGTACATCTTTTCAAAAAGATGTACAGAAAAACCTAGTTGGCAGACAGCCTCCTACGGTCATCTATTCCTAACATATAAACACCTAAACCAATGGTTTGTACAAAGGAACTGCCTGTAGGAAGTCAGTGTAGTCTCCATGCTAAACAAAGATGTCCCAGGCACAAGAGCCTCCATCTTTGCAGAATATGCTGCAGCAAGCTGTGGAGGATAACCCTAGGAGCTGGGGCTTCAAACAGCTTGGTTTTGCCTTTTATTTGAGCAACAGAAGATCCAAAGTCACGCAACAGCTAAAGCAATGCCATCTGAGTGGAAATCATATTTCAAACACAAACAAAAAGCAAGCACTCCATGCGCCCTCACTTGAACGTTTCTGAGTTGTTTCTCACTGGAATCAGTGAGAAAAGAGACAACAGTGTCCAGGAGGGAAGTCCCTGGACCACTGGCTTGCTCTCATACTCAGCCCGTTACCCACAACACACCAGGCACTCTTTCTGCCTCTGTTTACACACTCATGATTTTACACACCACTTCTTAAAGATCTCAAGGATTTTGAAAAATATTTCTGCACACGCGAGGGCAATGGTGGATTTCAATTGCCAACCCGATTAGATTTTTTAAAAAGGCCTAGGGGACATGTAAAGCACACCTTATGGTGTGTCTGTGAGGACACTTCTGGGAAGGATAGACTAACAGGGGGACCCCCCCACCCTGAATGTGGATTCAGCACCATCCCATGGCCCTGGGGCCCTAGTAGAAAAGGGGAAAGGAGAAAGGAGGATCTTCATTCTTTCTCCGTGTCCCAGCGGCCATGTGAGCACCTCTATCTGCTTCTATCGCACTCTCTGAACCACGATGGGCTCTCTCTACCCTTAAGTTATTCTCCCAAGTTTTTTGTCACAGTGATGAAAAAAATCAACCAACACAGTTGAGTTTTGTGGGCTTTGCCATGTCACAACCCACAGAGGAAATGAGGATATTAGCTTGGTTAACAGAAAGGTTAAACAGAGGCAGCTGGAGTGGCCCCACCCTGCTCAGTTGCTCCGCACACTCAGAACTTCAGCATCCTACATACCTTAACCCACCCACTGTCCACCACGGTTGCCTGGGCACATCACACTGAAACCCTATTGTTGAGCTTCTCGGGTGGTTTTAATACTGTTGCTTACCTGTAAAGCTGCTACACAAGATGTGTGATTTTACTTAAAAGCAAAAGATGTATATGACTTTATTATTTCATCCTAATTTTATGAAACTTTTCAGAATTTGAGTCTGTGCTAAGACTACTTAAATGTAACTTCACAAACACTTGTAGCTATTTCCATTGTAGGGAGCAGTAAAATATGTTTTTCTCATGGTGATGCTCACTTGTCATCACTGCCAGTGGTGTTGGTGTTTGAGGAAGAACTGCTTAGTAGACCATTCCCCTTCTACCCCATGCAGGCATGAGGAGGACATGGACCATTCCCCTTCTACCCCATGAAGGCATGAGGAAGAGGACATGGACCATTCCCCTTCCACCTCATGTAGACATGAGGACATGAGCCATTCTCCTTCCACCCCATGCAGGATTGAGGACATGTAAACCCCTAAAACCCACATCAGAAGCTGGGGTGGTATGTGCTTATAATACCAGTGCTCAGAAAGTGGAAACAGGCAGATCCCTGGGGCTCATTGGCCAACCAGCCTATACTAATCAGAGATGCCCAGGCCTCAGTGAGAGACCCTGTCTCAAAAAATGAAGGTGGACGATTGGAATAATACCAGACTTACGTGCACATATGTTATGGAAGTTTATTTTTAGTTGTGTTTAAAACAATTGTTTTTGTGCACTGGAAAAATGGGATGATAGGCCTTGGAATTTTGTATTGTCTGCAGGTGTTAGATTTCTGTGGGGAATGTTTGATTGCTTATGATCTGTACCTGAATCAATAAAATCATCTGAACTTAGATGCTCGGGGTTCCACTGTCCAGGATGGTGCTTGCCATGATGGTGGTTCCCTTTGCTGAAGTCTGGCAGAATGTGCATATATGAATATGCCTTCTTGTTTTCCTGTTTAGTAAGCCACCACAGTAGGTGTACAACTACAAATGCCATACCAACGTGGGTCACAACATCACATTAGCTAATCCAACATGGAGACAAGGAAGAACAAGAAAGAAACTCCAGACCTCACAGAGTCTGGTAAAGTATGCTCAGGGCAGCTGCTAGATGACAGAGATTACATACATGCAAAATTAATGATAGAAGTCTTCTGAAGGAAGAGGAGAGAGAAAAAGGAAATAAGGCTCTATGAAGAGAAAAGGCTGTGAAATAGGAAAAGTCTCCCAGGTAAAAGCCATAGAATGGAGGCCCTTAGAGATAACGAATTCAGCTGGGAGCAGGAAAAAGCAACAACATTCTTACTGCTTTTCCTGATCATGGAGCCAACACTCCCTCCTGCTGGTGGTGGTAGCATACTGTTTCACAAACTGAGTTTTCTGATAGCTGCATTTTATGTGTATGAAGCTCAAGATACTGTGTTTGAGATCTATGGAAAGGGTTATATGTTTCTCCTCTGTGGTGGTGAGAAAGAATGCCAAACAATCAGAATGTTTCACCCAAAATTCTTCCACCAACCCAGGACCCCCTGCTGTTGTGGAAGCTGTGGCTTTGAGCCCAAAAGCCACTTAGTTAAACTGAACAGTTTTTTTTTTTTTTTTCTTCTGCAAACCTGTCTACAAGCAATAACTCCACCCATGAGGGGACCCTTCCTGCAGACAAAGTGAGCAGCTATTTTTCCAGCAAACCAGACTCTATCTTAAAATCTGGAAAGTGTTTCCTCAGGCTCAGCACACGGAAGCTATCTTCCAGAACTGGTCAATGTTGTATCTCGTGCTGGTAGCTGATCTTCGTGCTGTAAAAGTCACCCAGGTGGTGCTGATTTTGAAGGCATGAAGGGGTCATTGGAGAGTACCTGAGGCTTGGCTCTGTGAGAGGCCAGAGCAGGCCATGGATAAGGGTGCAGCCTCTGTAGTAGTTGAAGGCCCAGATTGAAGGGGTCATGAAAAGAAGCTGAGGTCTGGCACTCTGAAAAGAGCCCAGGAGAGGCTATTGGTGAGTGAATGTGCAGCCCAGTTGCAGCAAGGGACCCCAGTGTTTTGAAGATTCCAGAGTCATGGGCTAACCACCAAGGACAGCAGTGAGTGAAACCAACAGCCTGGAGCACAAGCTGTGTGGCTGCAGAGGACAGAGTCAGAGAAGTGACCCAAGCCCTTTGGAGGAGCCCAGAAGATCATGAGTGCGTCTAGATAATTGGACATTGGTTTTCCTGCTGTCCAAAGACATTGTGAAAAGCTTGATAGATGTTTGGTTTCATTTGGTCCTGTGCATTATCAACCCTCGTGATTGTTCCTCTTGTAAATAGCTTTGCTGGTGTAGTGTTAAATTGTGTTGTAGAGATGAAGCAATTTTTTTATTGACTTAGACAGAGAAGAGGAATTGTTGTAGAAGTTTATTTTTAGTTAAATTTAAAATGTTTTTATGCACTGTGGGTGAGGGGCTATCCTAGGTCTCGGCATTTTGTATTCTCTGTGGGTGTTGGGTTTATGTGGGGGACGTTTGATTGCTTATGATCTGCACCTGAGGAGTTCTGAATCAATAAAAAATGCTTGAGCTCAGACGCTCAGGGTTCCACTGTCCAGAATGGTGCTTGCCATGATGGTGGTTCCCTCTGCTGAGGTCTGGCAGAGTTTGCATGTAGAAGAATGCCTCCTTGTCGTCTTTGGTGAGCTGCCACAGGGTTGTACTACTACAAACATACATGAACATGATACATACCTTGTATGAAAGCACACACACACACACACATACACACACTAGTGTGTGATGCTTTTAAATATAAAAAGGAATGACATGCTTTCTATAATCCTTTGTTTTGGATCACCCAGAGCCTTCTCTAGCATTCCTTAAGATCTGTTGGTCAGGTTTGGAGGGGTGGTCACATGATCAGTTGAGAATCACAAACTCACAAAGATTTTGTTGACATTGCTTCACCCACACCCATCTGCTTACGATTCTGGTGAACAGCAGTTCTCATCCTCCACTCTATCATGGTGGCATCGAATTTATAACTGCACCACTTCTCCTCCATCCTCTACTGTTTGATTTGATTCCGCTCTTAAGGAACAGACTGGGAAGGCAGAAGACACTATCCTCATACCATAAGACACATCCCTCATGCCACGGATGCAGTAAATACAGCTCAATTATCTCAGCTACAGATCGCTTATAAAACATTCTGTAACCTTGCTCACATGCCGCTTTACTGGGTGTCTCATTTTAAAACATGACAAAGTTAAGGGTTGGATTGACAGCACCCCATATTAAAGTCCTAATTCTCTGGCTCAGGCATGGAATACTGTAGCTCATCATGAGGGTTACCATATAAACCTGGACTCAGTCATATGAGGCTGGGAGGCACTCACACACAAACACTAACCACACTGCCTTCCAGGAGTCACGGAGAGGACAGCAGGGCGCTCATCAGCAACACTGGACCTTCAGCTTTTCAGGGAGCCTCATTTGTTAAGGATGAGGCTTTTTTCAAACTGCTGGAGCCCTTCACTCTGTGCTGCACACTTTTGACAAGTGTGATCTCAGAGCTCCCTAGATTCCAGTATTTTTATGTTTAGTGTGAATATCTGTAGTAATTTGGTTGGTGAAAGTGTTGTTGATGAAATTGGCATTTCCCCACTGGCCACTCACAGTTCTTTTCACCAGACCAACAACATTTAGTTGCTAAGTGTATTAGTTACTTCCTCTGTAACTGTGGCAAAACCCCTGATCAGAGCAACTTAAGAGAGGAGAGATTGCTTTTGGCTCACAGTCCAGGGGAGTTTCAGTGCACCGTGGCAGGGAAGGCATGGCGGTGGGAACTTATGTCTGCATAGGTCAGGAAGCAGGCCGGGCAAGCCTCGAAGACATGCCCACAGTGTGCCACCTCTGCAACCAGGCACACACTCCCCTCAAGCAACAGCAACAGCTGGGGACCAAGTGTTCAAACATGCAGGCCTGTGATGGACGACATTTCAGACCCGAAGGGTAACATCAGGCAAAGAGATCCAGAAAAAACCAAAGAGCCCTCCTAACTGGAACGTGATATTTCATCTTTCCATTGGTAACATCAATAGTTAAATCCCTTAATCTCCTGTTTCAGGTGTTTTCGTGTGAGAAGTGATTTGAATATAATCAGTTGGGAATGTCTAAGAAAATAATAGTAGAACTCCTGTGCTTTCTAACTCCATGTATTTTCATTGTTAAAATCAAAGTGTACCTGATGTACTGTAACCCGCTGAACAGAGATGGATGTTCAAGTGTTCTTCTCTGATTACTGGAGCCAGATTCCTCCAGAACACAGGTCTGGGGATTTCTGAGGTGTTGTTATGGGAAAAGGGTTTGAGCAGAGGAGGAGAAAGACGAAGAAAAACTACACTCTCCTTAGTGAGAGGCTGAGACAATCCCTCTGGATGATGCAAATCTGACATGATTATGCTTATCAATTAGATAACCCACTTAATTTCTCTTTCATCCAGAGTATTGCAGACAGCAGAACAAACCACAGAGCAACCTCACCCAGCTCCCTTGCTCCGTACAGACTTTTTCAAGGGCCACTACTAATCTCTGTCTCCACTCTTCCACGGAAACCTCATTCACCTTTGTAACAAACACGACTGTGCAAAACAAACAGATAGAAATGCTATCCCATAGTGTCTCCTGCTGTTTGAGCAGATGGTTGTGTCCTGTCTTATGAGTTCCACTCCTAGGGAGACAACTGTTGACCAGAAAAATTTACAACATGTGACTGAATGCAAGATCTAGGATGCTGTTTAAAGCGAAATTAATTTCTACCCTACAGACTGCCTGTTAATTACTCAGCCTTGTGTTACTATAACACAGTACCTGAGGCAATTAACTTAGAATGAGGATAGGTTTCTTTATCTTATAATTTGAAGGTTTCAGTTCAAGATTGGGCAGCCTCGTTGGTTTGGGCTTCTGGTAAAGGCGCCAGATGGCAATAGCCAGGAGCACATGACAGGGAAAACTGTTCACTTCATGAGTTGGGAGGGAGGGAGAGGGGGAGAAATGCAGGGAGGAAGGGAGAGAAAGAAATTATTTCAGGGTCCTAGAGTCCTCCTTGCAGGCACACCCACAGTGTTTTTAAAACCTTAAAGGCTCGTCCAAAGGGTTTACTACCTCCTAAAAACACCATCCTGGGCACCGAGCCTTTCTCACGTGGGTCTTTGGGGACATTCATCCAGACTTAACACTATCCACCTGAACTAAGGCCCCCTGCAGTGAACACCGAGTACTCACTGCATACTGGGCACCATGTCAAGCCCTTCCCCTCTTCTGTTGATCTAATAGCATTCTCCGACTGACCCAGAATCATCACCATTGAGTTCTTTTTATTACTTCAATAAAACCAGTCACAAAAATCTTCTGCTTTGCTTAATGAAGCTAGGTGGATGAGCTCACAGAGCAGCTCTTGCTGGGTCAGGTGATTCATGGGCACTTCCTGTCCAAAAAGGTTGACATCAGCCTTTCTGCTATCTCTTTCTTATCTTAACCTATTCAATAGAGAAAAATGAAAACTTCATTTCTCATTACATTTCGAGGCAGACTTCTTTGCCTGTAGACACAGGTCATCTGCTTCTTCTCCTTTAATGAATTGCCCTTTAGCATTCTTTATGAAGGGGAGGGGTTGAATTTCTTCCCCCTGCCTTTTGAGGTAGTCAAAGGCAAGAGGAGAGCACACTGGAAATCCTGCTGTTGAATGGGACAGAAGCCTAGCTGCTTATCTGGATGTGTAGGAGGGGAAGACCTTAGAAGAGGGGAAATTACTCAAACCAATCAGCAGCAGAACCTTAGGCTGTTATGAATATAAAACAGCTCTCCCATGCTGTCTGAAGTGCTTAGTAAATGTAAGCTTTGATGGTCAAATGTTGGGCTGGAGAGGTGCTTGGTGGGCTAGTAAGGGCACTGGCTGCTTTTCCAGAGGACCTGGGTTCAGTTTCCTGTATCTACATGGAGGCTCACAACCACCTGTAACTCCAGTTCCAAGGGATCCAGTGCCCTCTTCTGGCCTCCGAGGGGACCAGGCATGCGTTTGATGCACAGATTAACTTGCAGTCGAAACAACCATATACATAAAATAGTAATTTAAAAAATGAATAGTTACATTTTATTTTACAATGTGTCTGTACAAAATTTCTGTAATGTCTTGCTAATTTCTCTAGAGTTTTAAAAACAATAAATTATTGGGATAAAGGATTTCAAATTTTTGATAGGCTTTCAATATGCACTACAAAATCGTTTTTGGACAAAAACATTGTAATCCTTATGCTTCTGCCAGCACAAGAACAGGGCATGTCTTTTCTCTCTCTCTTGACCTGAAATAGCTCCATTTTATGCCATAAATTGTTTCCGTGAGGCATACTTAAATATTTGCCTTAGAATTTTATAACTACCTCCTATATGTGGTCCTTCTTTTGCTTGAAGGTCTTGGTAGTCCACAAAGAAAGACCTGGAGTAAACTCTGATGATTCCGAGGGAAGGCCTGATCATGTGACTGTGGAAGACACCATGAAGGAGTGCTCTGAGCCCCACGCTGGGGTGATTAGGTTCTACTCTGGGCAGGCATCGCCAGTTTCCTGCTCAGTATCTCCCCTGCTCCCGTCCTTACAGAAACCTACAGTCATAGAAGGGAGCAAGTGTAATCAACTCAAAGATGTTTCCCGCTTCTGTAGATGAAGCCATGAGACGTAGGCAGAGGGCATAGTGTACTCCTGGGCATCCTTTTAGCAAAAGAACTCAGCCATGACAAAATGCAGTAGCCATTTTGGTTTTCATGTGCTCAAGGCCATGAGAACAGGAAAATTGAAGAAAATGGAGAATACTTGTTTTGTTTATTGCTCTTGATTTTCTGAACCAATGCGAGAAATTGCTTCCTCTGGGCTTCCAACGGCACCAGGAAAACACGCAGTTATTTGTTAAAGTCACTGTAATCTAGGCTATTTTTTGAATCAGAAAACAATTCCTAACTATTTTAAAAGGTATCCTCTGTAGGGGTGGGGAGTGGTGAGTTTTCTTAGGAGCTGAAGTTGTGTTGGGGACTTTTCAAAGGCTTAGCCAGCCTGCCTGCCTTCCTTCCTTCCTTCCTTCCTTCCTTCCTTCCTTCCTTCCTTCCTTCCTTCCTTCCTGTCTTCCTAATTATTCCTGTGTATTTATGCTCTGGGGCTCAGACACTGATCTGTGTTCATTCTCCACATCATCATCACCACCATAATCTTTATCATCATCATTATCATCATCTTCCGTCATCACCATCATAGTTATTCATTGGCAGTTTCTCTAAGTCAGGAATTTATTGATTGGCTAGAATGGCTGGCCATCCAGTTCTGGGGAGCCACTTGTCTCCACACCCACACCTTGCCAGCACTGGAATTATAGGCACATGCCATTAAGCCTGGCTTTTAAATGGGTGCCAGGGATCTGAACTAAGGTCCTAGTGCTTGAGTAGCAAAGCAGCTTCTTAATATGTATGTATATGTGTGTTTACAACAGAGTATGTATATGCACACACACTCATGTACATATATATGTGTGTGTGTATATGTATATGTGTGTGTGTGTGTGTGTGTGTGTGTGTGTTGTAGTTTATAGACTTTAATCTCTTTCTTTTTATCTCCATGGGGAAACAAGGTGATTAAAATCCTCAATAGAGTTTGGGGAAGGTGCAAAGGGCCATGTCTCTAGGTTTCCCAGTTTCCCTAATAAATTGAGGAGAGTTCCACTGCACAGCAGAAGATCCTCACAGGTGCTGAGCAATTTAAAGCAGGCCTGACTGAGGTTCTAGAAACCACAGACGAAACTGGACCAATTACACCAACGGGAGTGATGTAATGTTCAAATGGGGGTCATGACAAACAGTTAGCAAAAAACTCCCATAAATACAGAGTGCAACCAGCACAAGAGGCAGGAGCATGACTGGAGTGTGCGCAGCACAGGACCTTCATCTTGAGCCCTCAGTTTTTTATCACGGACTCCAGCATCTCTTCCAGACATGGACTCCAGCGTCTCTATCCAGACACAAACTCCAGTGTCTCTATCCAGACACGGACTCCAGTGTCTCTATCCAGACACAAACTCCAGCGTCTCTATCCAGACACGGACTCCAGCGTCTCTATCAGACACGGACTCCAGCGTCTCTATCAGACACGGACTCCAGCGTCTCTATCAGACACGGACTCCAGCGTCTCTATCAGACTCAGACTCCAGCGTCTCTATCAGACACGGACTCCAGCGTCTCTATCAGACACGTCTGGTCTAGCAGGGCCTTTCTGGTTCAGTTCTCGCCAGATGTTAGTTGATGGCGTAGAACAAAGCAAACATCTCTCAGACTTTCAGTCAAGGTTTTGTCATTACTGGTACTTGGTGGGGAGGGGGTTGTTGAGTTTTGAAGTTTCCATCTCGATTCTTCTTTAAATTCTACCTAATTACACTGTAGTGAAGGAAAACTGCAAACTTCAAAGCATAGATATGACATCTCTGAGACCACCGTGACTCATGAAACTAGTGGCCTAAGAAGTTAAAAAGAAAAAGTTAACATCAGATCAAGACTAATGAGAACCAGAGTAAAAACAGCTCCCAAGCACAGCAGCAGCACTAATTTATATTGTGTACATATAGGTCAGCCTAGGAGTGACTCAGAAAACAGTAATCCCATTTTATAAGGAGCTCGAAGTAAAATGGAAAATTATACCATCTCAGTTTTTACATCCCGACTTTGAGTATAGAATTTCCCTGCGAATTCCCCTCTACTAAGCATGGAAAGGTGAACAACTGTAAAGCAATCGTTGTCATTAAAAAGAGTGAAGGTGATGAAGAAAGAAACACAGAACTCAATATGTCAGTCATTTGAACTCACAGAGATCTGCCTACCTCTGCCTCCTGAGTGCTGGGATTAAAGGTATGGGCCACCACCGCCTGGCTAAATGCTTTCTTATATAAGTTGCCTTGGTATGGTGTTGTTACAGCAGTAGAAAAGTAACTAAGATACCAGCCAAGGCTACATAGCAAGTCTTCGTTCAAACACACACAGACACACACACACACACACACACCAGCAGACAAAAAGTATTATATCCATTTCAAAAAACAAGCAGAAGTAAAATAAAGAACAATTAACTCCATTTCTACTATGAGACAATTGTATGTTTGATTTTAAAGTTGAGCTTAAAATGAAATAAAGTAGGTAGCTAAATTTGACGAAGCAGTCTACATACATTATGTAAGACATCACATAAGTGAAAGTCAAAATCTCTCCAGGATCGTTTCACAGTCCTGCCATGGGTCTCAGTCCTGGAAGCCGAGGGCCTTGACTTGGCTCATGCACAGCACTGCCTCGCCTGATGTCCTGGGTCAACCCCAGGACTTGGCAGCAACAGAAAGCACATCCCCACCTAACTCTCATAGGGGAGCAAGGCCAAGGCTGGACAGGAACAATCTAGGCAGAAATAATGTCAAAGACTTTGTAATGAGCTTTCCTACAGTAGAAGGATAAGACCAGACTATGGAAGGCTTTGGAGGAGTGTGGTGGTTTGAATAAGAATGGCCCCCATAAGCTCATATATTTGAATGCTTGGTCAGCAGGGAGGGGAACTGTTCGAAAGGATTAGAAGGATTAGGAGGTGTGGCCTTGTTGGAGTAGGTGTGGCTTTGTTGGAGGGAAGGAAGTGTGTCAGGGGGTGGTTTTCAAAAGCTTTTGCTAAGGTTACTCATTCTCTCTCTCTCTCTCTTCTTTTCTCTTCTCTCTCCTCTCTCTTTCTGTGCCTGATGATAAGGATACAGGTCTCAGCTACCGCTCCAGCACCATGCATACTGCCATGACAACCCTCTGAAACTATAAGCAAATCTCCAATTAAATGATTCTTTAAAAATTATTGTTGTAAGCATTGCCTTGGCTATGGTGTCTCTTCACAGCAATAGAACAGTAACTAAGATAGGGAGCTTTGTGACCTCTGTGGTGGTGGCCGGCAGATGCTCTCCATGGCTTCCAGTTACCTACTCTTAGCTGACCACTTTCCCTCCGGCCTCCACCACAGTCAGATCTCACTATGGACTCTGGGTGGAGAGAGGACTTGGCCACCTTCGCAGACTCTGTGCCCTCTTCATCCCTCAAACCTCTCATTAAATACAGACCCATAAGAAATCCTTGCCTCTTGACAGGGACACTACAAAATTCTTTTAGAGAGCCGAGTTCTGGACAGAGGCCTCAGCGAGGGTTAATTGTGGAGACAGTAACTGGTGTTTGGAGCACTGTGTTGGAATTATATTTACAAATGCTCACAAACCTCTGCTAGCTCAGGGCACTGGGTGATGGGGAATGTGACTGTCACTCACTGACACTCAGTCTTCAGGCTGACTGGTGTTCCTGGTGCCTGACTAAAGGAATTCAGAGTAATCTAATTGAAAGGAAGAAATTTAGATAAAGATGAGATTAGTTTGACGTTAGTGAAATATCAAACGGTGCAATTACTTTTCTAGTTATTTTTAGTGGGTGATTGTTTTTCTAGGATTTCTTTTTATTCTATGTCACACACAAGCCACCGGACACCAAATCAGAAAGCAGCCTATTGGAAACAAACAAATGGCATCAGGTCTTTTAAACCAATTTGAAACTGGGTGACCCAGGACAGATTCTGGCATTTAGAAAGTGTTAATAATAATTTAAAAAATAAACACACGAACAAATTAAGAGATGAGCAAATGCCTGAGAAATACAGCAAAATTCAGTTTGAGTTTATATACATACCTGTCAATCCTATTAAATATTTAACTGGTTGGATTAATGGCAAAATGATGGGTGCCTGCCTCTTTCTAAACATGATGTGTCTATTGAGCCATGTGTACGCACACAGGAGCCAGCTGGAGATAGTTCTTGGACTCTTCAGCTAAGGGCTCTGCCCAAGTCTAATTTTACAGACTGGTTTGGTGGCTGCTCTAACAGAGCTCCAGGCTGAGCACTTAGGGTTTATTCCCCAACCCTGGCCCCTCCTGAGTCCTTCTGGAAACATGGCATCAGTCCTCTGACTCAGAAGAGAGGATGCTGGGCACCGGTGTTTCCTTAAAAACGGTAAAGGTCACAGTATGTTCTTTTTGCCTTCTACAAAACCATCTTGAAATAATGGGTCATCAAAGACAGGGAAATACCTGGACATAACAGTGTATAATTCCAGCATGTAGGAAGCTGAGGCAGGTGGATATCTATGAGTTGGAGGCTACTTGGGCTACATAGGGAGGACCCAGTCTCAAAACAAAAAAACAAAATAAAACAAAAACAAGCAACAACAGTAACTTAAGGAAACCATTCACAACATAGCAACTTGTTCCATGAGTATTTTTTCTCCCTTTTCCAGACAGGGTTTCTCTGTTGTAACTCTGGCTGTCCTGGAACTCACTCTGTAGACCAGGCTGGCCTCGAACTCACAGAGATCCACCTGCCTCTGCCTCCCGAGTGCTGGGCTTAAAGGTGTGCACCACCATCCAACTATGAGTATGCTTTTATTATTTACTTTTCTTCTTGTTGTGACCAATACATCATGATACAATCATCTTGAGGAAGGAAGGGTTTATTTTGGCTCACGGTTTGAGGACAGTTCTCTCTGGTGTGGGAGGCGTGGTGGCTGGAGTGTGAGTTGCCCGCTCACATTGTATTCACAGTCAGGAAGCAGAGCTATACGAATGCTAATGCTCTGCGCACTCTGTCTTTCTTATTTAGCCCCAGCCCATGGATTTGTGGTGCCCACACTGGGGTGACCTTGCCTCTTCAGTTAAACCTCTCTGGAAACCTCTTTTACACACTCCAGGAGGTGTACCTTGCCTGGGGATTCTAAATCTAGTCAAGTTACAGCAAGCATTAGTCAGGGCAGCATTACATCTAAATATCAGGAGACTGAAATTTTGTTTCAACAATTTTATCATCCAGGTCTTTTCTGTGGCTCACTTACTCAAATAGGTTTATTTCCTTCTTGTGTTTTTATTAATTTCACTGTGGCTTTGGATGTACAAGAAATCAGTTCAGAAACCTCGCCCTGGAGCTGAGGAGGTAGCTTAGTGGTGAAGCCTAGGCAAGTGTGAAGTCCAGGTTTGAACCTCAGTATCCGTGAACTGTGATTCCCAATAGAGTAGAGATAGCTAGGGGATTCTGAGCCACAGAAGGGGACATCAGAGCCAGGCAGGACGGCCAGCACAAGATCACAGGAAGCCTTGAACGATGTGTCAAGAGTTGATGCTGAGGGGCTGGGGAGCCACTAAAGACTGGGGGGAAGGGAATGATCAGAGTTATGCTTTAGAAATGAACTGTGAGGCCGGAGACCCTCGGCCCTGGCTTTCTCTACTCAAAACAATAATTATTGAGTACTTTCTAGAACTCCCTGTTCCAAGAACTAGCCTACCCCAGAAACCATAAAACAATTATTGTCAGGCTTAATTCAAGGGCACTGTGACCCAGCCCAAATTCCTAAAATGAGCAGCAGCTACAGCCACCGCCTAATAGCCTTGGGCAAGGGACTTTACATTTCCTGGTGCCCTCGACCTTGCTATATGCCAACACCAATCAATTTAAAGGTTAACTGGCCCCTACCTATCAAAATGGGAAAACAATTTGGGAACCAATTCGGTTTGTGCCCAACAACTGTTTAAAAAGCTTCACCATTTGCTCCTCGGGGCCGATTCTATCCTGCGTGTTAGAATGGTCCCAGTGCACTGGAATAAATCCTCTTGCTATTTGCATCGATATCCTGTCTGTGAGTCTCTGTGGGGGTGCAGCGTCCCGGTTTGGGCCTTTGGGGATCCAACAGAACCTTAGACTTCTATGCATAAGAAAAATTGAAGGAGGAGAAAAGAGCCAGGGAAACCACTTAGGGTAGATGCTGTTTTTATGAGTATAAGGGGAAATATTAGTGACAGTGACTGGCCCAGAGGCAGCTGTTTCTTTTGGAAGGGACAGCTGTGGAAAAGTACGCCATTTCTGAAAGTCAAATTTACAACTCCTTAGTGAGTCTGACTTTAGGGAGTGGATTTCTAAAGACTAGAAAGATCATGTAACACAACTAGTCTTTTACCTCTGTTGGTTAGAAATGTCTGAGTATTTATTTCTGAACTATCACACCACAGCTCAGTGCCTTACAGTAAGAACTGGATCTCTTCACCAGCCACTCAGAACCAGGTGCTTCTGTAGGAATGGCCAGTCACCACAGCTCCTGAGCTGCTCACACCAGGCTGTGTGCAGTGCCCTTCATTAGCACTGACTCATTGGTCCCCATAGAGCCCTCCTGCATATAACTGCTGCCCCTCTCGGTTTGCACACGTGGATGCTGCTGTTCTGGGTGATGGTGAACTTTCTTTAGTAAAGAACATGTTGGGACATGTCTCTGAGGGAGTTTCCAGGGAGGTTTAACTAGAGAGGAAAGAGCCACCTTGAAAGTGTGTGGTACCATCACATGGGGTGGGGCCGAGATGGACTAAAATGGGAGGAAAGGGAAGAATTACCTGAGTACCAGTATTCATCTCTCTGTGTTTCATGACTGTGGATTCAGTGTGACCATTCACCTACACTCCTGCTTCTAAGCCTTCCTACTGTGAGCTCTTTTACCTTAAACTGTTAGTCAGGATAAACACTGGTCTCTTAAGATGCTATCTGTCAGGAGTTGTTTTGTTTTCTCTTGAGACAGGGTTTCACCATATAGCCCTCGCTGGCCTGGAACTTTATGTAGACCAGGTTGACCTCGAATCCACAGAGATCTGCCGGCCTCTGCCTCCCAAGGGCTGGAATCCCAGGCACACACCACCTCACCCAGCTTTTTATCAAAATATGTAACTCATTTTATCAAAATGATGAGAAAAATTGCCAATACATTATATAATCTGATTAGCATTTCACAGAGAGCAGAGATATGGATCCAGAGAGGCCTGACTTTAAACCTGTGCTTCTAGCTACTCAACTACACTTAGTTTTATTTTTAGGGAATTCTATGTCTTCTGTTTATTTTGGATGCATGAAGGGGTTCATGCACAGGTATCTGTGGAGCCCAGAGGACAATTCTCCGTGCCATCTTCAGGGATGTCCAGCCTCTGTGAGGCAGGCTTTGTCATCAATGTGGAGCTCACCAATTAGCCTAGACAACTGTAAACCTGGGGATCTTCCTGCCTCTGTCTCCCACTCAGCTTGGTGATTACTATGGCCTGGAGACCAAGCTCAGGTCCTCATGCTCATGAACTAAGCACCTAACTGACTAAGCTATGTCCACAGCCCGGGATCACATGTGTTTTAAAGTAGAACATGGCCACATTTCTGAACACTGCCTGGCTTGGAGGAAATACTGCGTCTGAAGATTTGTTACCATCTGCTGCTTTATCCACGTGGAAGGTTCTTCTACAATGCACTCGTCCTGTTTGGTTGCTAAGAGAGCAAGTTCTGTGTGGGCTGGAAGATAGCTCACATTCAAATGCATTTCCATTTCACACCACACTGTTTTCCACTGACCGTAAACCAGGAAAAGAAGAAATTTCGAGTGAGCCGAGATAACTCACCTTTCAGAAAAGCAGATCAGGTTGACATTGAGTCTAACCATATTTGAAGTGGGGAGCTTGCCTTTTTTTTTTCTCTTTTACTATTAATTTTTTAAAGTGAATGGGTGTTTTTTTGGCATGTATGTATTTGCACCATGTGTGTGCCTAGTGCCCATGAAGTTCAGAACATGGCATCAGATTCCATGGAACTGGAGTTATAGATAGCTGTGAGCAGGAATCAAACCGGGTCCTCTGGAAGAGTTCTCAGTGTTCTTAGATGCTGAGCCATCTCTTCCACCCCAAAGTTCCTTTCCTTAAACTAGGAAGATAGCTGTTTATAAATATTTTCTACAAGTGGTGGTGGCACATGCCTTTAATCCCAGTACTCGGGAGGCAGAGGCAGGTGGATCTCTGTGAGTTCAAGGCCAGCCTGGTCTATAGAGTGAGTTCCAGGACAGCAGAGTTACAACAGAGAAACCCTGTCTCAGAAAATCCAAAAAAGAAAGAAAAGGGGGAAAAAAGTATTTTCTACAATCAGGTTCTATACTTTATCTTCCAGAAGCACTGATTAGAGCCACCCACGAGCCTGAAGCCGATGTCTACCATATTTTATATAGCAAAGGGTTTTGAAAAAGGGCAGGAATTCATGGGCACGAAAGACAAGTGGTGAGATGTCTGTCTTTTGCTAGGTGATCGACCTTGCTACCCAGAGCGCAGAAGCACTCTCCAAGCCCACATCCATTGATCAGCCAGAGATTGTGACCTTGAATGATGGACTCTGCTACAACCTAGGTATTTCTTTATCTTTGCTTTAACAAAAGAAGTTTTGGAACAGATTCATAATTTGAGGATTTTGCAAGGGAAGTGCGGCCTTCGATATTCGTTTAAGTACCTGAGTAGGGGGTAAACTGCTATCAGTCTTGTATGCGTCTGTGTATTATTTTGGCTCTTTAAAGAGGAAATGCCGCCCAAGCTGGCCTCAAACTTGCTGTGTATCCAAGGCCGGTGATGAATCTTGATTTTCCTGCCTCTCCCTCCTAAGTGCTGGGATTGCACCATCGCACCTAGCTTAAGATTGCCACTTTTTAATATAAATATAGTTTCTAACCATGATAGCTTCTTCCCATTAACTTTACGTAATTAAAACTACCTGACTTCTAGACAGGCCTGTACAAAGAACTCACTAGGACGTACATCAGCATACACGAGGTCTCAACGGCATGCGCTCCCAACAGCTGCCTTACCAGGTTCCGGAGGGCCTTCAAAGAGGCTCAGTCTTTGGTGAGCCGGGGCAGAGTGACACATCCAAGAAGATGACTCATCGGTCCCAGCCACTGAGAGCTACCAAAAGATCCAGTGAGAGAGATGTCACTTTTATCCTCTGATGAAGCAGCCTTAAGGACACGCTTTTCATTAAACTAAGGGACCCTTGCCCCTGACTGTATTGATGACATTTGTATGCTCCCTGTGTCTCACATAGAACTGAGTGACAGTCCTCTCCTGGGGCAATTAGGAGCCAAGCTGCTGTACCTTTCGATTCATTCATTTATCTCTTTCTCCGGACCAAACCCCCTCTTAAATTACTTACCATCCAAGACAGAAAAGCAGCCACGTGCTAATCCTCATCTTTACCTAATTTTTATCCTTAAGAGAGAAACAAGAAAACCTATAGGAAGGTATTAATCTGCCTGCCATTTCTAAGCACATCGTCCACAGGATTTTGCTTTTTTTTTTTTGTAATCTTACATATGCTCAGCAGAGTTACTGGCAAAAACTGTACATTTTCTTCATTTCACCCTTTCAACATCAAATAGGAGGCAGCAAAAATTGGATCAGACTTCAAAGCCTGCTGTGGGCTCCAAGTCACAGAGAGACGCCTCCATTTCACATGCTGAATTCAAGCAGGGTATCAAAGTGCTACCAGAGAACCTCGGGTCCTCTCTCGGAGAGAGGCTCCGCCATCTGCAGAGCGGAGCACTCAGCAAACCACCTCGGGGAGCAGCCAGCGTTTATTCTCGGCAGCGAATTTCCAGGCTTTTGATTCTCTCTTCACTGTACCTCCCTGTCTCTCTGCTGAACCAAGGTTCTTCAGCTGGGCTTTTGTCTCAAAAACTTCAAAATATCATTACAAGTTTCATGTTTGGACAGCCAGGCCAGGCAGTCACGGACCAGCTCCACACCCACGGACTTGGACCAGACTGAAAGAAGGGTGATGGGTTACCTCAGCATCAGCACGTCGGGCTGCCTTATCTGCTTGTCCGGAGGTGACATCACAGCATGTTGGGGACCTCCGGGCTTGCAGATGCCTAAAAGTTCAACAAAAATCACAATTTTTAAAAGGCTTGAAAATTAAAAATAAAAAAGTCAATAGGATTACAGTTGAAAAAAAAAACACATTGTCTTACTCCCAAAAAGGTATGCAAACTTATTCCTCAGCTTTGGTTGCAGCCCGTACCAGTCCTTGGTTAAAAGGACACTGTCCACTCAAACAAACGTGTCCTACTGCCATTGTCTCTGTGCATTTCCCACAGGTCCACAGCCCACCTGAAGTCCTAAGACCTGGAAACTGCCCCCTTTAAAGTTGTGTGGGTTAGTGAGCAATGCCAGGTTTCCATGGACTTTACCAAGTTGATGTAAGGCTGCACTTTCTGCTTAGTGCATTTAACACAGTCTGTATTCAAGAGTACACATGCGTTCCGCAGTCAGATAAGCTTAAAAATAGCGGGTGGAACATTGCGGAAGAGTCAGCTTCCTGCAGGGATACTCTTTCCACAGTCACAGCACACACTGGACTTCTGCAGCGGAGGCAGGACCAATCACAGTGTCTGAAGTTACCAGGCCAAGAACTTAATGGCATCTAGTGTACTACTGAATTTACATAAGTAAAAAGTTTGGCACATTTGAGCCTAGCCAAAAGCACAAAGCATCTTTCAGTCATCTTTCAGAGGCACATGCCAGCAATCCCTGCATTCAGGAGGTAGAGATGTGAGGGACGCTGCCAATTGAAAGCCAGTCAGTGATGCTCAGACCCTGTCTCAATAAAACAACCAACAAAAAACAGTACTTTCCAGATAGAACCTAGCAGAGAGAAAAGCACTGACCAGGGAGGGGAAAATCTGTGTCCTGACCTTGCCTGAGTATCCCTGATCTCCCCCCTCCTTCCCTCCCTCTGTCTTTCATACACACACATACATATACACACATGTATAAATGAATATACAAATATGTGATTCTGGGTAAATTTCAAGTATTCTGGCTTCTATATTTCCTCAGGGGATTGAGGGAATTGAGGTAAACTGGTCTTCAGGTTACCCCTACTCCACTGCTTACCCACTACAACGTTTTAAATCTTATTCATTATTTAAACTGATTAATTCATTTCAACACATGTGGGCCATTCATGAGTACATCTCAGAGGTTACAAATTGTATACCCGTTTAAACACATCAGGACCTGGGCAGAAGGGACTGTCATATTTAGCATCACATGCCTTCCACGTGGAAGGTAAGGGATTGGAGTGGCAGCTTCCACATTTTTTATAGTACCTATCTCAGTGCCTGGGACACGGTAAATAGTAAATGTTGAAAAGTTGGGTGAGTTCCAGAATGTGAGGCCACACAGGTCAGAAAAATTATTATTGTATCTTTAACAGTACATTTAAATTAGCTAGTATTTATATTGCATTTCTGGTTTTAATAATGTTCTTAAATGATCTTCACAACCATCTGAATCAAGCATCTTTGTTTTGCCTAGAATATTGATGGAAAAAAAAAAAAAAAAAGGTTCAGAGAGGTAGGGATTTTCCCCAGGTATCCTGGTGAATCTTACTAGCATTTCTTAGGCATTATGGACCCATGCTCTTCTGGCTGCAAATCCCCTGCTCTTCCTCTGGCCCAGTGTGCCCTCAATGCAATCTGGGCACTGATCCAAGAGACTCCCTTTTGTCTAGTCCAAGTAAGTCCTGGTGGCTGGGGGACACTTAAGTTCGTTTACCTTTTATGTTCCTTCAAAGTGCTGGTGAGCTCTAAGGAAAATCTAGAGAAGAGAGGGTTGTACTAGGATCATTGCCCCGCCTCTGCTCCCTACTTTCCCTGCCCCAGCGGGAAGTCTGAGTGACCTGAGCAGCTGCTCTAGCTCTGGGAGCCTTTCAGAAGCCACAGACCAGTACAGGTGCCTTCCAACTCTCCCTGGGGCATGCTAATCAACACTCCACCCCTCTTCAAGCCTTTGGAAGACCTTAAGGCACTTAATGCAATGTTTATACTGTTACTTGACTTGAAAGAAGAGGAGCAGGGGAGGGGGTAGTATCCTCAGACAGACACATCAGAATGTACTTGACTATGATATGCACAATAAAATCATAAGAGAGGAAAAGAAAGAGTATCTTTTCCTAGACATTATCCTTGGACCAGGCTCCCACGTATTGTGTAATGCAGTGTACCGATAAGAAAGATCCTTTTAAGAACAAATTCCACGTGTGTTTTTTCCCTCCATATCTACATCTGGTGTGTTGGGGGCTTACATGTGTGCTTTTGTGCATGTATATATGTTGGTCTAAAGTTGACATTGGGCACCTTCCTCAATTGCTTTTCCCTTTATGTATTGAGGCAGGGTCGCATTAAACCTAGAGCTTGCCAGTTTGGGCATGCCTAGAGATCCCCTGTCTCTGCCTCCTGAGTGCTGGGGTTACAGGTGGCTACTACACACAAGCTTTGATGTGAGTTCTGGAAATCCAAACCCCAGTCCTCATGCTTGCATGGCAGGCCAGGGTGTGGAGGTAGCTTAGTTGGTAAAGTGTTTGCTGTGGATGAAGTCCTGAGTCTGACCTAGGTGTGGATGTAAGGGTGCACCCATAATCTTGGTACTAAGGAGGAGCCTGGAGGATCCATGGAGCTTGCTGGGCAGGTGAATTGGCAGTGAGCTCCAGGTTCAGAGAGAGACTTGACCTTAAAAGATAAGGTGGATGGAGCCAGAGACATGGCCCAGTGGTTTAGAGCACTGGCTGCTCTTCCAAAGGACCTGGTTTCAATTCCCAGCACCTACATGGTGGCTCTAGTTCCAAGGGGTTTGACATCCTCTTCTGGCCTCTGGGGGCACTATGAGTACATGAGGTGCATATCTGGTGATAATGTCTAGGGAAAGATGTTCTTTCTTTTCCTCTCTCAGAATGCAAGTTAAAAAAAAATACATATTGAATAAATAACTCTTTAAAAAAAAAGGTTAGAGAAGAGGTTGAAGAAGACGTTGATCCCTGGCCTCTACACATGTGCACACATGCGCACACACACATGGAAAATATACAAGCACACAAACTAATTAATTAGCTAAGAAATTAGCTAAGAAATAGAAATGTCTGGGACAAGCTAATTTTCTTTAGAAGTTCACTGCCTCGACTCCTTTGCAGTGATTTATTAGCTTCTTTGTTTCTTTCTTTTTAATGCGTGTGTGTGTGTGTAGACATGTGTCTTAAGTCTCTTTTGCTGTGACAGAACACATTAGATTGGATCCTAGCTTGGGCAGATACAAAGGACGTTCTCACAAAAAACCTTGGAAACTTTGACTATTATATAACTAACAAGAGATTATTCATTTTTAAAGTGTGACATTGGTTTGTTTTTTTTTGCATGTTTCCATGTGTAGTATTAGTGCACATGTGTTTGCACGTTTGCATGAGTATAGGCACGTATATATGTGGGGGAGGGGGGAGCTAGTGGTTCACAATGGCTGTGTTTCTTGACTATTCTTCAGTTTATTTACTGAGGCAGGATCTCCCACTGAACCTGGAGCAGGCTAATTTGTTGAGTCTAGCCAGTCAGTTCCCTCCATGGTCCCCTATCTCTGCCCCCTGAACACAAGCTAGAGTTACAGAAGAGCCATCCAGCCTGCCTGCCTGGCTTTATGTGAGTTCTAGGGCTTCAAATTGGTCCTCACATTTTCACAGGAAGCCCTTTATCCACTTAGCCATCTCCCTAGCCCTGTGACATTGCCTTTTGAATGTATACCCCACAAAAATATTTTTTTAAAAAAATAAGTCTTCAATCTCTGTTAAAATTCATGAATCAATGAATCTGTTATCAAAGGGCCATGAAGTTCCATCCTTCACCACACATATCCAGGGCCCCTGGGACTCTCAGAAGTGTGGCTAGTATCTCTTGCAGATGCCTTCAGGCTCAGCAGCTTGATGCAGCTGGTGCTTTTAACTGTGTGATCTAGAGGCATGGAAAACCCTAGCTACCACTAAGAACCCTTCTTCTGGGAATCTGCCTTAGAAAAATAAACCCAAAGAGGCTGGTGTCTAATTCTCTCATGTGACAGACGAGGGATAGTGCAAATGCTGGCTCTCCACACTCCTCAGAGTGCCCGATATCTTTCTTCTTCTGCAGTGAGGACCATGGAGCCAGCTGGCTCTGTCACGCTACCGTACTGGCAGCGCTGTGGGAAATCACCGTGGTCTAGGATCTGGGCCTCAGCTTCACAGGCTCCAAAATTCAATTTGTCAGTTCACTGAGGAATAATGTGGGGGGGGGGGTGCAGATGGAGTTACACTAACCAAACTTAGGGAGTCATACTTGAAAAGCAGGACACTGGGATGTGATTTGTGCAATGGGCAGCAAATCGTACCATATTTGTTCCCTTACTAGCTGGCTAGTATATTCTGGAGATCAAAGTGCAGTAGTTTGAAAGGTGATGTTGAAGGATAAGGCTCATCATAAGGCTTGACTGACAGCTGGCCTTCCCTTGTATCAGGGTTAGACGCTGTTACTGTCTTTTCTTGGATGAGAGTTCAGACACACCAGCTGCCTGTTGAGTCTGCTTGCTAAGCTTCATTTAAATGTCCTTCTTTGCAGACTCTTTATTAATTTTGGTTACATTTTGAATGCTGTATCTTACCTCATATCAGACACACAACTTACTGGCACCTAAACGAATGGAGACATACATTAATGTTGCACACTTGAAAGTGTATGCTAATTTCAGAGCATAGCAGGTTGTGGCCACTTCATCCTGGGTTGGGTTTTGTTAGCTTCCTGGTGGCTCTAAATGCCGGAGTGTTTCAGCCAACTTTTTCCTCACATGGCAGCCCTGGGAGGAGGGTTTCTCAGCACAACTAGCAAACTGTCCCTGTTCCTTTGATGACATGGGACAAAAGGAACTCTTAGTGAGAGAACAATTTCCCCTGCAAGGAGCATCTGTCACACAATCCTGCAGACAGATGCTCCAAGCAGGATGTGTGGACAGAGTAGGCCTTCGTGACCCTTGAGAGAGGCAAGTTTTGGATACATGCACCAGGTAGCTTTCTTTATGGAGGGCATTATCGTGAGAAAGAAGAGATTGGAAGCAGTTCCAATACATTCAAGCCACGAAGGTAAATGGAGATACGTAAGGGGTGACTTCGGGGGACGCTGCCCTTCGCTGAGGACCCTGTACTGACTTGAGAATGGCAATTTTCATGTGAACTAGAGCTAGGTAGATGGAGGTTCTCAAGGCTTCTTGGTGTGTGTGTGTGTGTGTGTGTGTGTGTGTGTGTGTACACGTGGTGTATGCGCTGCTGTTTGTGCCTGTGTGTGTGCCAGGAGAGGGTATCAGTCACCTGCTCTATCACCCCTTATTCCTCTGAGACAGGATTCTCGTTGAACTTGTAGCTACCATGACAAAAAGCAAGCAGTGACCTTCGTGATTCTGGCCCCCGCAGCGCTGGAGTTTCAGGCGTGAATAGCCATGCCTGGCATAAAAAGCCAGTGGGTGCTGGCATGCTTGCTCTCTTCATGAATAGAGCTTCATGCAAGCTCTTGTACCTATTCAGCTGGAGATGATCTCCAGCTCCATAATTTACTTCTAACAAGGAATAAGAACCTTGGAGGGCTCTTTAACCCTGGACATGTGTGGTGAAGGATGGAACTTCATGGCCCTTTGATAACAGATTCTAGATGACGCTAAAATCTATTCAAGCCATGCTAAGAAAGCTACTGTTGAAACAGATGACGTGTGATTGGCAATCCAGTGTCCTGCTGACCAGTCTTTCACTTCTTCTCCTGAGATTTTTTAATTAGATATTGCAAGATTAAAAAAAAAATCAAACCCCTTTGCAATCGATAAATCCATATTTAGGTCCTAGATTGCCACTTGATAGATACTGCTTAACTGCTCCAAACTACAGGCTTGAGTCTTTATTAAAAAAACACAAACAAACAAAAAAAATTACTCTGGCAGAGAGAATAACGGTCCCACGGTCAAGTGTTGGTTCAGTTTCTAGCCGACCAATACCCCCCACGCACAAACCATGTCTGTTTCAACCGAAGTAGGCACTCCGATGTCCCTCTCAGGCCAAAGCTTTACAGTAGAGATTCCCGCAGCATCAACAGTTCAGAATATTCTGATTAATCCATCATTAATTGGGTCCAAAAACATGCCTATTACTACCAATGTGGCTTCACAAAATATGGCCAAGGAATCAACAAAGGTGCTGAAAAGAAAGCATGGAGGTGATGATGATGATTATGATATTTAGATTACAGTCTAACCTAGGTGCATGCAGCATGTACACTTGAATCCATTGCACTGAAATTTAAAAAGCATATTAGATGTTTTAAAGCTATATTTTAGGAAATAGTATTTAATAAGTATACTTACTATGCTTTAAAATTGAAATGGGTCAATTTTAATAGAACCGGTAATTGTTTGTCATCAGCCTTTATGCATAAAAAATAAAATTGTCAGGAGCTGGAGTGATGGCTCAGCAGTTAAGAGCATCGGCTGCTCTTCCAGACCCTGGTTCAATTCCCAGCACCCAGATGGCAGCTCACAACTGGTTGTTAACTCCAGACACCCTCACACAGACATACATGCAGACATACATGCAAAACACCGATGCACATAAAATAAAAAATAAATAGATCCGGGCAGTGGTGGCGCACACCTTTAATTCCAGCACTTGGGAGGTAGTGGCAGGAGGATCTCTGTGAGTTCGAGGCCAGCCTGGTCTACAGAGTGTGTTCCAGGACAGCCAGAGTTACAACAGAGAAACACTATCTCAAAACAGAACAAAACAAACAAACAAACAAACAAAAACAGGAATAAATAAATAAATATAAAATTGTCAGTTACCGATTTGAAAAAAAAAAAAAGATCCTATTTGTCCACCCCTTGCTTTTCCCCAGCCATGAGCCTACAGTCTTAATTTACTAGCTCTTACGTTCTCATTTCTCTTTTTCATTCCTCTGTCCTGAGTTACTTTGTTGCAAGTGGTTGTCACTATAAAGTCTAAGGTGAAAGCAGAAGGCTTTTCACCGTGTTGATGAAAAAGAGACCTTACTGGACAAGTGCCACTGCACTGGCAGCCTCTCAGAAAGCTGTCTTGGGCTATTTAGCAGTACCCCAATGGAATGGGAGCAGAGACAAGGGGCTCAGAGACGTGAATGTAGGCAGCACTGTTTGTCTGAGGGCCACAGCCTGGCAGAACAGCTGAGCAAGGCTTCGCACAGCGCGCCGGTGGGGTGGGGGTGGAATCATCAGAGAACACCCTGGGCAGCGACAGGACTACTTTCCTCAGTGCCTAGAAAGCACAGAGGACTTGGTAGGATCGTCTCGTTCATCCTCACACCTATGACTTAGGTTCCTGAACATCTCTATTTCACAGACCAGGGAGAGGAAGCTGGACTTCCTGAGTAAGAAGTACAGGTCAGAACCAGATATAAACTAAATCTGGCTGCCACAGAGCCTGCACTCTCTGTCCCCAGCACTCTTTTGTTACAGGACACTTCAGTTAGTCTCACCATTATATTGGGGATCTTAATAAATGGCACCTAATACAAACAACGTTAAGTTCTGGAAAATATTCAAGAACAGGTTAAAAGAAGCTCCACTCCATCATGAGGTACATTTTGATCACTAACCAGCTTTTAAACCTACCTTGTATTTATGGGCCAGTATTAAGACATGCGCACCAAGCCAGGCTTAGGCTCTGACTTAGTGGTAAGTCTTCTCTGGATTTTATATGATTATAGAGCAATATGTATGACCTGTGCAATGCAAGCTCCTTCAATAGCCTTCCACACACCATCCAGACACATGCCCGCATGCATGCATCCATCCCACAAACACCTTTCAGTTTTCCAATGTTCTAGCCATTGAGGTTAGAGCAGCTTACAAGGGGGCCTGAGATTCCTCTGCTGGGAACCGAACTCCTAACAGAGGCAGGCAGCCATTGAAACAAATAAAAAATACGTATATTAGTGGCCAAAAGGAGAGCCAGGGTGGAGAGAGGGGGCAGGAAGTACTGGAGGAGAGATTGTGTAGACCATGTGGCTGCACGGAGTGACAGCTGAGTCAAGGCTTAGTGAGTTAGCAGGAATGGGAAGCTTTGAATGTGTTTTCCAAGATTCCTAATGGGTGAAAACTCCATTTTATGGCAGGCAGAAGCCAGAAGAGTGTGCACACCCTTGGTAAAGGCTTCGGGCACACTTCGGTATGCCTCCTTGTGCTGTACACATGCGTTCATAATTAGCTCCAAACATCTTAGGCTCCAGTTGCCAGGATAGAGATCCAGTAGAGTGTGAACTGCAGAGAAGTTCTGATTCATACTTTGTGTTATCAGATACTTCATGCAATGTACTTATATGAAAAAACAGGATTTTTTGCTTTCGTGGATGTCAAATGTAAGAGGGCACGCCTGTACTTTTACTTGCCAAAGTGAAATAAACAAGCACCTCCATTTCTTCACCAACAAGATGTGAATAAAAACTCTTGCTGAGCGAGGAGAAAATGATCCCATTTGTGTTTTTAGGCAGAAAAACAAAACAAACAAACAAAAACTACTGATTTTTAAAGAATGAAATCAAGAGATGTGTACGGCCATGAGTTAGAAACAAAACACTAACTTAATGAAGCATTGCATTTACTGGTTAAAAATGTACTGTTCACTTCTGAGAGAGAAATCCCTAAGCCTGGAAATGACTAAAGGGAAGCCATGACCAGGCCTCCCGAGCAGCTCCTTCTGTGTCTCCTCTGCTTTTCTTCTGAGTAGGTTTTGTCTGTCAAAGGATTTCACTACATCATTCAATCTAGTCTTGAACTCCTAGGCACAGGAAACATTCCTGCCTCCCCCTCTGGAGAACTGGGGCTACACACGTCTCCCCACTCAGCTTGGGAACAGGTCTTAACCTAGCTTATAGGTTGAGCTATGTTGAGTCATAGTTTTAGCACTTTAAAAACTGAATTAGCACCAAGCACGGTGGCACACGACTTTAATCCCAGCACTCAGGAGGCAGTGTATGCAGATCTCTGTGAGTTTGAGGCCAGCCTGGTCTACATAGTGAGTTCTAGTCTAGCCATGGCTACACAGAAAGATTCTGTCTTTTTTAAAAAAAGGGGGGGGGCTAATCTCGCTAGAGAAACTTAGTATATTATATTGAAGCTGGGCAAGAGTAGTGGAAAGGTTTACGAATCTGAGGAAAATGGAAGCCCATGAGTTTGAAAGAGGAAGGAGAACTGACTTGGGTTTTAGTTGTCACTTTTCGTTTTGGCTGAGTTTCAAATTTGTACAAGAGCTGCAGGAACGCTGGACCACTGCAGCTCACCTATCTGTCTTTGTCTGTCACGGTCCTGGCAGGCGCAGGCACTGACACAGACACATGCTTTTTCTGAACCTCTCGAGAAAACTGACACTCCTTTATCTCTTAAGTACTCTGGTATCTGCTTCTCAAAAGGAAGGATGTTCTTTCACCAGAGTGCAGTGACTAAAAGCAGAGAACTAATATTATTAACGCAATTCTATTACCCATTCCACGGTGCTCCGACTTTGCACAATGTCCCAGTGACAACTAGCAGAAGAAACCCTGGATGAGGTGTCACATTCAGTTATGTCTCCTTCCATCTGGGAGCACTCCTTGGCCTTCCTCTATGCTCCGTTTTGTAGCTACTGGCCAGTTATCTTCCAACAGACTCCTCTGTTGGGGTCTGTCTGCTCTTTCCTCGGGATTAAATCCAGGTCATGCTCGTTTGGCAGGAAATCCACAGACAAGATGCTGTTCTCGGGAGTCACGTGCAGTCTGGTGGCTCCATTACCACGATGCTGCCATTTGGTCAAAGTGGCTTCTGCATGGTTCCTGTGTCCTTTTACAAGTTTCTTAAGGGGGTTTACTCTGGCACTGTGAAAATAGTTCGCTATTCCCTAGTCTTTCACCGACTTTTAGCAGCCATTCAGTGATCATTTCAGTACTTGGAAATGTCAGCTTTCAATCATCAAATTTACATTTAATGTTTAACATTTTAATTTTGCAGGGAAGAACTTCCTCTCCTCCTCTCTCACTGTCCTGAATTTAGCACTGGCTTGATATTAAGGACTCGGCATAACCAACACCACTGGAGTATAATACCAAAGCTTCCATAAAGGAAAGTAACACTAACTGTTTCTGCTATTCCTAGGTGTGATGTCTGACGTGGTGTCTGATGAGGCACCGCACGCTTGGCGTGGCGATCTCACTTAACTCTCATGGCTTGGCTGATGTACCAATTGCTTTTCTGCTTCAGTACGGGGAGACTGAGGCTCTAAGAAAATGAGTGGGTTCAGGAAGTTTTTACCATCAGAAGGTTATAGGGGTGGCCTCTGGGACTTCATCGCCTGTAGCAGCTCCTCGAGTGTGTGTGAAAAGCCCCCCCCCCAAAAATAAGACTTTACGTGCAGAGTGCACTGTCGCAGTGGGCAGCTCGCACAGTGATCTGATCTTTCTGCATGTTTAAAAACACGGCATTTGGAAGCTGTCTCTAAGTCTGCATCAGTTCAGGGACTTCTGTACCCTAATCCACGGGAACCATCCCACCCTACCCAGAGGGAAGCATGGAGAAAGCAATGGTCCTGTCAGAAGACACAGATCTAGAGAGGCATGACTTGCCCATGTCACTCTGGGAAGCATGCTTGGCCTCACTAGAGGCACAAAAGCCATATCAGGGCTTTCTCAGAAGTGACAGAACAGCAGGGTGAGATTCTGCAGACACACAGTGGCTCTCCATTCTCCAGATCTCAGGTGAAGACAGGACTGCAGCTCCGTGGGGTCTCCCTGTGGGCAGGATCACTAAATCTCCCCACCATACCACCTCCACCATCACCACATTTAATATAAATCGCAGATTTTACAAGCATGAACTTAGGGGAAAGAGGATGCTTTACGATGGTGAAAATAATTTCAACAGCTACCCTGCCTTCAAGCAGAAAGCACAGTTGGATCTGACAAGAACAGCCTCGCCCTCCCAGGAGGAAACTAAAAATAAAAGGCACCAAAGTGCTTCCTGCCAGTCTGTAAATTCAATAGTCAAAGAAGACACCTCAACCTGGCACAGAGTAGTGGACGCCAGCTCGGCTCCCTCCATCGGAGAGCAGCCATGTGGTTCACAGAGTCAACAGCTGCCAGGCAGAAGCCCTCAGATTAACCCATAGGTGGTGTTGAACCACTTCCCATTAAGATATTTGCAAAGCAAACAGAAATGATAGTCGCACTCTGAGGCCTGGGAGGCAGCCAGGAGGGGAAAGGAACAGACCCAGGAGGCTGGCTGCGCTTGTTGACACAAAAGGCTCTCTGGGGAGGGGCAGGCAGGAAGGCTACTCCTGCCCACATCCAGACTGTGTTGATCTTGGCCTCTAGAATTGTCCCGGAGAGGGGGGGCTGTTTATTACCTAATTTCCCAATCACAGCACTCCCAAGATTACTGTTTCTCCAAAGTTCTCCCTAACTCTCTTCCCCACCTCCACTATTGAGATAAAAAGAACAAACCCAGGTCACTCTGCTTGTTCTCCTGCTCAAGGAGACAAGTCTGAGGAGTTACTAAGACTTGTGCAGAGAGGCTGAGACAGCTTTGGTGGCAAACACTTTCTTGGGGTCAATACAGATGGAACGTGTCTTGGTAGAGCTGTATTCTCCCAGGTAAGAGCCAGGGTGGCTGCTCTGTCCCAAAATGAGTTTGGGACTGAACACTAATAGTCTTTTTCTTCTAACTCAAAGAAAAAAAAAATGAAATAAAATTAGGAAATGTGCAAAGCTAATATGTTTTCCAGCCTGTACGACGATGATCTTGGCATCTTTAAATTTTGGTGGTGGGACACATATGCATAAAGTTCATTTTTATACGAAGGGAAAATATTATTTCTCGTAACGCCTCATACTTGAGTATCTTTTCTTAAATTCTTCAAAATGGGCCCTGCATGTGTTTCTGGCAGAGCTTCCTTCCCAGGCTGCATAGAGTGAAGGTCTCCAGGCAGATAAAAAAGCAAAGTGCCGAGCTGCCAGACTTGCCCACACTTACAGAAGGCAGCGGGGGAGGAAGAGTGGGGAAGTGACCAGAACCAACCACATTTTGTCATCATTTGAAATTGCCTTTTAGAGATGCTGGTGGTTATATGAGGAGAGAGGAAAGGGGGGAAGAGACAGGAGAGAGGGAGAGGGAGAGCAGAGAAAAATTGAAGAGACAGATTTCTTTAGAAAAAGTGGGGGGGTCTTTTCATACTAAAAATCGTTTTTGTATGAGAGGAGAGTACTATTTTACCTCTTACAGTACAAAACTAAAGAACTTTTTAAAAAAAGAATATTGAATATCATTCAGTTTTAGGTGTTATTTATCCAAATAGAATTGACTGTGGCTTTATAGATATGCAAATTTTCTCGGGAGACAGTGACCCCAACCTTGTAGAGCATCTTGTAGAGCTGATAGAAACAGTGACCCTCAACCTTGTAGAGCTGATAGAAAGTCCTTTTGGGCAGATTGACCTAGCCACAAAGCCTCGCACCCGGTGTTGCTGCTGGAAGGCCTGGATGGGAGGGGTTGTGGTGCCAACATATATGAAGTGGATTGGTACGTGGTTCTTAGCAAACAGTCCATCTTGTCTGACCCCTGACTCTCATGATGGGGGAGGGATGGAGATCAGATCAGAAAGGCCTGCAATCCTGTCAAATCCTGTCAACTCAGGCTTCTTGTCTGCTGAAGTTCCTATGTTCTAATTGACTGACTTTAACTTGACAAATGAACCATAAACAGCTGCCTGCTAACAACTGAACTTAAAAGAACCCACTAACTATCTTTCTAAATGTGGGTTTGTTTTTGTGCTCGGATGGCAGATCTCTAGAAAAATGACAGAATTTTAATTGTACCTCTTCATTTCATTAGTACTGACGATAGCTCTTTACTGTAGGGGAAAGAAAGTCTGTCCACCATATCCTAGTCAAAGGCTCGGTTTGTATCTTTTGGTCTATAGAGGCTATCCACTTTGCTGTCTCTGTTGCTCAGCTTGTGAGGCCTCCCAAATCTAGGCCGCCTTATCCCTTTGCCCTTAATAGTTCTATTTGCTTCTCTCCAGTCCCACTCATCCTCAGCCTTCTCCCCTCTGGACCCTCCACTGTTCCCAGAGTAGTCCCTACACATCCTGCGGCTGGACCGGAGCCTGCTCTTTCTCCAGTCTGGAATAATCTGCTCGTGTCTGCTCTGGGCCTTGGAGGAGGTGCCACGGGATTGAAACTTTGAAGGCTGGCGAAACACCAACAGGTAAAGAAAGGCCGGTGGGGATAATCTTATCCAGAGGGATTAGCGTGAAGAGATACACAGAAACTGGAAAGGAAAAGGCATGATGAAAACCTCCCAACAGCTCCAGATATTTGCAAAGGGCCTCTGGTCCTTGGGATCTGGGACTATAAAGAGATTGCTGACATTCTCGACATACACGAATCTTCTAAAAGGGTCTTTTGCAGCAGGATCGCTGATGATTTAGGGTTTGTTGAAATAGTTCAGATAAATATTTATATACAGCCATAAGCAAATCCACAAGGAAAAATATAACAGAAAACAGATTCTTTTTTCCCCTCGAAGCCAGTTTCAGATGGTGATAAGATTCCTAACTTCAAAGGTTTGGAAATAAACGCGACCAATTAATAACTTAAACATCTCGGGACTGTAAGACTCTAACAACGAAGTTCCGAAGGTTATTGTCTGGGTGTGTATGCCAGCTGTGTCCTGGTCCCAGGGCCACAGATGAGGCCGGGGCCTGACGTTAATGTGGGATTTACCCCGAGACCAGAACACAAATGAAGTTTGGCGCTCAGGTTGAAGTAGAGAGTAAATGTCTGTTAAAAATTGTAAAGTTCTGGAAATTTCAATGCTTATCTTGGACTGTGACTCTCGAGCTGAACCAGAGAGGTCTGGTTCCTTCCTACATTAGCTTTAGACGCTACTAATACCATTATGGTTGGTACTGCTTCTGTCACCGTGACCAAGAACTCAGCAGCCTTCCTCGTTGTGTCTAGCACTGAGCTTGCTCCTTCCTAGAGATTTTCTCTAGCCATCCCTGCTGGCCCCCTTCTGCAGTCTAGGATTCTAATGTTCTGAGATAGGAAACAACATGCCAAGTATATTAAAGCCTGTAAGTAGCCGAACTAAGGTTTGAACCCAGGGCTGCTACCAAAATTTATACTTTTTCTACTCAAATAAGGTAACATGAAGACAGTGCCTACCACACTATAGGTTCCGTCTAAGAAGACTGCTGTTGCTCACTCCCCTCTCCCCCATGGCACCACTTTCCCCCTTGCTCCATCACCTCTAGCAGGTGGAAGTACCAGCCAGGCCCCTGTGCTGGGAAACCTGCTGGAGGCTTTGTTCTTAGTCCTCTGAGTGCTGCCACTCCCGCAATGGACTCCCCACACTGAGTGTGGCAATCTGTACTTCACAGGCCATGTGAAAATCTGGCTCTCAGTTGGCCCTAATAACCAGGAGGCTGCTTCTCCGGCTCATCAATCCTGAGACCACTCCAGCTGGCTCCCAGCCCCAGAGCTACAAAGGTGACACACAGAAGAAACACCTGCCCATTTTCTCCCCTCTTGGGAGATGCCAGCTCTCCTCAAGCTGCCTGAATCACGAAGGTTCCAGTCACCCTGAAGTATCTGCAGAGAAGCAGCTTCTCCGGACCGTATTATAGCTATCATGAAGAACCTGCACCCCCACATCTTCACCCCTACACCTGCACCCCCACATCTGCACCCCTATACCTGCACCCCCACATCTTCACCCTTATATCTGCACCCCCACACCTGCACCCCCACACCGGCACCCCTACACCTGCACCCCTATACCTGCACCTCCACATCTGCACCCCCACATCTGCATCCCTATACCTGCACCCCCACATCTGCACCCTTATATCTGCACCCCCACATCTGCACCCCTATACCTGCACCCCCACATCTGCACCCCTATACCTGCACCCCCACATCTGCATCCCTATACCTGCACCCCTACATCTGTGCCCTCCACATCTATGTTCTCACCTCTTTCCTATGGGCCCTTTTACATAGCAGGCTGGCTGTGGTGGGAAATGGCACATAAAAAGCCTCAGAACCTTGCCATAGGCATGTCAGATTAAATCAAGGGGTACTTACCAGCATTATGATGGAAGGTTCCCATCATTTGAGCAAGGCCCACAGCCAAAAAATACTCTTTTCATTTTGTCAAGCACTATACATTGTCGCTGGTTCACATAGAAAGTGGAACAGAGATGCAACACCGCACTGACTGACTCCCACTTTCAGGCCAAGCCTAGCTCCTGCTAAACTGACCCCTTCATCACACAGAGGTGGGAGCACCTTTGACATGAGGCTGTGGGCTAGGAACTGGGTGCTGGAATGTTCTCCAACAGTCTAAGCGTGGCAGTTTTATGCCAGTTGTGGTATATGCCTCAGCTGGTTGTGATTGAAGATTTAAGACACAACACGGAGAGAAGAGACCGAGCCCTGGAATAATCATTTGGTATCTGGAGCCTAGGGAGGCAGTAACATTTACCAGTTGAAAGTGTGGACGCTGAAGTAGAAGGCCTGTGTTCAAATTCTGCCTGTTGTGACACTGCCAGTGATTTGTAATCTCTAAATGTTAGCGGGCTAGAATGTGCTGCTCTTCCGTTGCTCGAGCAGTTTACTGATGGTAAAACATTTAGCCAGGAAGACGTTAATAATAAACAAGTATTAGCTGTTGCTGCCCTGGGAACTCTAACACCCTCTTCTGGCCTCCATGGGCACTGCATGCACATGGTACAGATACATGCAGGTAAAATAGCCATACACACAAAAATAAATAAACAAAATTAAATAATCTTTTTTGAAAAAAAAAAATCAAGATTGTGCTCAGCTTGACCTTATGAAATAAAGGCTTCTGTCTACGGAGCGATGACTTCTGACATGGGAGATTCTGAGGGGACAGGTTTTGGCTCCACTCTTTCCAACTTACCATATCATCATGATGTTAGGAATGCTATGTAGCCCACGAAGCATCTGAGTTTACAAGAGAACTCATATGGGTAAGACTCACCTATTTGGACTGGGGATGTAGCTCGGTTAGTAGAGAGCTTGCCTAACATGCATGAAGTTCTGGTTTTATCCTGGCCCTATTTAAACAAGATGCGGTGGTGCAGACTTATAATCCCTGCACTTGGGACATAAAGTCAGGAGATCAGAAGTTCAAGGCAATTCCTTAACCTGAATGTGAGGTCAGTCCGGGCTGTGTGAGTACTATCAGAAAGAAAAGGGGGGAGGGAAGGAGAGAGGAAGGATGGGGAAGAGAGAGAGAGAGCCAACTCACCGGTCTGTGTCAGCTTCAGTAGGAACAGTCCTTGAAGTCTCTTTGTGGCCATTGTTAGATTCTGCTTCTGAATCTGGACTGCTGGTCTGATCAGAAGCCTGGAGAACTGAAAGAAAACCACCACAGAGTACTCAGTGGTCAAAGGGCATGGTCAGAAGCAGGCAGGGCTGAGTTCTGTTGTTGCCTGCACTGTAGCTCTTTCTTCTGGTCCCGAAGCCTATCCCTGACCATCTGTAGACTTCTAGGGCATGTCACTAAAATAAGCAGGTTCTGAGACTCTAGGTATTGCTCAGTGTTAGGTCTCAGCCCACAGATCAGACAAATAGCTCACAGGAAGACAAGCCTCTACTCTGTGGCATTAGTTATATACAAGTGGGTAGAGATTCCACGTCCCACAAGAGGTAGGTTTGGGTAGAAGCACCATGTGATAGCTGGAAGAGCATGTGCTAGGTGTAGCTGAGCGACTCCTGGTTCCTGCTGTCAGAATATGGGTGAGGTGAGCTGGAATGACTCAATCTGTGCAGAGGAGGCCCATGGAAGGCCACGATGAGTTTCTTAACAGAGGGAACAACAGATACGGTTGTTCCTTCCTGTGACAGTGGCAGCCATGGCTAAGCAGTCATGACTCTCCTTTCCACTGAACCTCACTTCACCTCCAAGTCTCTCCACACAGCAGTTCCTGTTCTCAGAGTGCGTGTCCCCAGCCAGGAGCACATCACCGTGAGAGTGTGACCTGCGCGTGTGGACCTGCGGAGCTGCGCTCTGGTCAAGCTCCTCATAAGACTCTGATCTGTGTTGAGGTGTGCAGCACTGCTTCTGGGTCAGTGGCTCTTAATGCTGGAGTTGCATTGGAACCACACAGGGCGATCTTAAACAGGTCTGATCCACCCTCAAGAGATCCTACAACTGATTGGGACTGGCCATAATTATTAAGAGATTTCCTGATAATTTCAATATGTGCTGAGAACCACGGTTCCTATTGCTTACTTTCAATCAAACAGGGCAGGGAAGAGACTCCACACCTATTTTCTATTCACATGTTAGACAGTCTAGAAACAACCAAACTAAAATACAGCTAACAAAGACAGCCTATAAGTGTGGCCATTGCAGCAGATTAAGGTAGACACCTAAGAGGAAAACTATTATAATGCCAGGAGTAGTGGCACACACTTTTAATCCCAGCACTCAGGAGGCACAGACAGGTGGATCTCTGTGAGTTCAAGGCCAACCTGGTCTACACAGTGAGTTCCAGGGCAGCTAAGGCTACACAGTGAGACCCTGTCTCAAAAAACAAACAAACAAAAGAAAAGCTGTTTATGCTGATAAGTCACACAACATGACAGAAATAGAGTACAGAAAAGAAAGAAAGAAAGAAATATAGATTCAATTAATTTCCACAAGTCTGTTGGGAGAAAACTGCTCTTGCTTCAGATTGTTAGCTTGCTCCCTTCGAAGTAAAAATCACTGTGTAGAACAAATGTAATTCTTTGAGTTATTTGTTGTGGATAAAACCATCTGTTGTTATTATTGCTATTATACAAATGCCAAAAGGATAAAGAGAGAAAATTTAATGGAACATTATTACACTTTTATTATGACACAAAAACATTATAAACAGTGAACATGAAAATTAAAAAAAAAAAAAACAAAAAACCAGAAGGAAGAAAATAGAGAAAGCAGAAATCAGGAACTATAGCTCGAAGCCCTTTAGAGTTCCATTAACTGATTTCTTGCCTTGCCACCTGCATTCTCTTGATTGATAAATTCCTCCAGTTAGGGTACCAGACACATCTCCCCCTCTTCGAGATTGTTTGGCCCAAACTCACTTGTCATGCTGGGATAAACACCATAAAAGCAAAAATTGACATGAGAAGAAAAAAAGGAGAGCTTGTTCCAAGGCACAAATATATATTTCTATTTCTTCATTCTGAAGGAAAACTGCCTTAACTGGGCTGAGGATGTAGCTCAGTGGTTGGAGTACTTGCCTAGCAAGCAGGAAGCCCTGGGTTTAAGCTTTAGCACTACACAAGTGTGGGCATGGAGATCCATACCTTAATGCCAGCACTCAGGAGGGAGGAATAGGATCAGAAATTCAAAGTGTTTTGTTTTTCAGCTACGTAGTTGAGTTCTTAGTTAGCCCGGACTACTACATGAGATCTCACAAGACAGAGAGAGAGAGAGAGAACCTGTTAGGAAAGAAAGGAAGGGATAGACGGGATGGAGGGTGGGATTGAGGAATAGAGGGAGGGAGGGAAGGAGGGAGGCAGGGAGGCAGGGAGAGGAAATCTCCGCAATGAACTTTTACCTTGTCCTGGGCTCAGTTCAGGAGCACCAAGAGCTAGCTACACAGCACTGCCTGTGTGGGAAGCTGGGGTTGCAGGCTATCATCTGTACCTATTTTGAAACCTTAATTCTAAAAAGGAGCAGTTTACTAGCAATCCCCAGAGGCAGCGAAGATGGCAGGGCCCGCCACCATGACCAGGAACAGCGGGCGGTGCCTCCCTCAGGAGCTCAGCACGTGCAGGGTTACTCTGCCTTGCTTTCTGATAGAAGCTCGCAGAATTTCTCTCCGTGTAACTGAAGGGAAAACTCATTCCATGTTTCTTAGTCATTTACACTTCAGTCATCAAAATATTGATTTAGAGTTATTTGAAGTATAAAAACCAAACAGAAAACTTAGAAAATATTCCTAATAAAGCCAAAATGAAATCTGCACCCCTGTGCCCAGCTCTGCCGGTAGAACAGGGAGAGGGATCATCCAGCTGGGAGATGATCAAAGCAGGACCCCAAGCTGTGAAGTATTTAAGGTCATACTGGTGAAAGATGGAATCACCTGGGAGCTCCCTGGCAAGTGCATCCTCAAACAGGGAGAGAAATGGAAACAGGAAGCAGAAAACAAGAGAGACAAGGTCACCTGTCTTAAGTGAGCATGTCAGGTTCAAAAACTTAGACCAGTGACATAATGGAAGACAAAATTATGAATGTGAGCAACAGAAGTGTTCACCAAACGCCAAGCTTGGGGCTGTGCAGACCGGGAGCAGGAGGCTTCTCCAGGCTTGCGTTCCTGGTTTAATGGAGTAAAGCAGTCCCGAATCAGACTGAGCTCTGAGAGCTGTGCACATCCTGGGAAATCCGAGCTGAGCGTCTACTAGGTCATCGTGAACTTGGATAAAACGGGAAGGCATTTGTTTGTCAAGGAAGGTATTTGTGAAGGCCAGTTTTAATTGTCAAGTTGACACAAGCTAGAGTCACTCAGGAGGAATGTCTCAGGGAGGAGTTGTCTGGACCAGGCTGTCCTGATTGCCTTAAGTGAGAAGACCCAGACTGAGACGGCAACACTGCTCCTGGTTCTAAGCTCCGCACTGCGTGGAGCAGCAAAGGCTAACTGAGCCTTCCTCCTGCCTCCTGCCTCCTGCCTCTGCCTTCGGCAGCTGACGTGACAAGTGACGGGACCGGCTGTCTCAGGCTCCTGCTGATGTGACTTCCCAGAGGTGATGGACCGTACCCCGGAATCCTGACCTAAAATAAACCTTTCCTCTCTTAAGTTGCCTTTTGTCTGGGGTTTTTATCACAGCAGCAGAAACAAGCCAGGACAGTGCTGTACACTCAAGGGGATTCAGGATCAGGAAACACAGACGTGTGAGGGGCTGGGCAGAGAAGCTGTTGAGTGGTCTCAGTGACCAGGGAGACACAACAGTAACACACGCGCAAAAGACACTAAAAGAGAAGCATGGACTGCTGTGTGCTAGCATATGAAATACACACACACACACATGCACGCACGCACGCACGCACGCATGCACAGGGGTGGGAGGAGGAAGGATTCCTCTCATAGGTTCCAGTAAAAGCCACCTTTCGGCAAGCTTGGTTTTGAACTCCTAACCTCAGGAACTGTGAGAGAATACATTTTTGTCATCTAGGTCACCGGGGTTGTGATAATCTGCTCTGCTGCCACAGAAAACTAATATCCAGGCTAAGAGTATAACTTATTCCCTGTCTGCTTCTAAAAAAAAAAGAGGGGGCGGTTGGTGACAGCTGGCACGGATTGAAATTACTAGAAGAAAGAGATCAGCTGTATGCAACCAGCTATCTTGCTGGGACTAGAAATTAGGGAAGAAGAGATAGGGATATAAGCAAGGACATTTTTATTCGGCAAACATAATCACAGGGATTGCTATGCCCCTGACACTGTTCTACTACCTTTATAGAAATTAACTAGTTTACTCTTGAATGACAGACACCAATGTTATTCCCATGGTACAGCTGATGAATTTGAGGTAAAGGGGCATTAAATGACTTGTCTAGGAGCCAGTGAGATGGCGCAGTGGGGAAAGGCACTTGTCCCCAAGCCTGACAACCCCAGTTCCGTCCTCAGAATCCGCACGGGTCACAAGTTGCTCTGTGACCTCTCCACGAGCTGTGGCATGACGCGCTCACACACGTGTAAGGAGATACACGTAATTTTAAATTTTATCTGCCCAACATCAGACAGCAGAGCCAGCACTGGAACTCAAGTCGTTTTGCCCTAAGTCTGAATTCTTTGAAGTCTTCTTTATTTAAACACTTAAGAATGACAACCAATCCCATCTCTCTCCCTTATACACTGAAGCGAAAATCTAGGTCTGCGCGTGGTCTTTCATGCTTCCGGGGCTCGATGATCACAAATCAGTTTCTGAGGGCAGAGAGTTTGGCGTGGTGTTTGGTGTCCCACAGAGAGGACAATCCCCAGGACTGTTTCAGGAGGCAGCAATGTAATTCTAGTAGGCTTCTTGGTAGGTGATCTAGGCTACGTAAGTTCTCCTGCACTCCAAAAGCTGTCACTCTATCTAGCAGAGGCGGCCCATACGAGGCACAGAGGCCAGGCCATTCCTCCTGAAGGTGCACTGGCAGATCGCACAAGGAAGGAGCCAGAGTGCTTTCCTTAGAGTGACAGCTGGTCAGCAGCCACCTTGTGGGAGGTCTCCCAGGCAAATGCCACCAAAAGCACCACAGGAAAGCCTGGTCCTTACCTTCCAGAAGAGGATCTCACAGAGCCTCAATCCCCAATCCCCCTCTCCACATTAAAACATTAAATCTCCTAGCCTTCAGCTTCAACACACGAAACAAGTGCAGTCATTTGAGGCCTAGAAAAGCGTTCTCTACTTGGATTTTTCGGCACCATTATGCCAACCATTATCCCAGTTAAACTTTCAGGCTCAAAAAAGTTCTATCTGGTGACTGCTTTACCAACAGTGGAAGCTCAGGAGGGAAGCTTTTGTCCTATTTTAGAAACTGGAACAGCATGGGGGAAGGGGCGTCATTCACGATCTCATTCTCATGTGACTCGCAGTTGGACTGAGTTCTTGTAATGTATTCCCTGTCTGCTTCTAAAAGGGGGGCTGGGGGCTTCCTGAAGCACGGCCGTCTTGTGGTTGTGCTCACTGGCCAGCTCAGTGCCCCTTTTAAACCTAAGACAGGGGTGTCAACTGGTACCCGTTTGTTAGAAAAAAATTTTTTGTGGTGCTGACAATCAAACCTAGGGCCTCACACATGCTAAGCACATGTTAAGCACACGCTAAGCACATGCTCCACCTCTGAGCCACGTGCCAGAGCTTCCCACTGGTTTCTTCCTGCTGCTTTTGTGACATCCACCAGAATATTCTACACAAATGGGGTGTTGAGAAAATGGGAGAAAGAACAGCAGATCAGAGGTCAGGAATCCCCGATTACAGGACGTTTCCCAGCAACCACTGGTGATATGCTGGAGTAGGGTTCCTCACAGGATCCCACATGAGAATTAAGAGAGGTAAGGCCAGGGGAACTGTTCTGTACAAACATCTGCATATACATCACTATGCAAACGTGTAGGACGCAAGGAGCACAATACATTTCTGTGCTAACCAAACAGCCCCTGCCTCTTAGAAATTGTTTTTTCCTTCAGTGCTGAGGGTGAACCCAGGTCTGCACATACGCTGGGCCAGCACTAGACCCCTGAGACACACACCCCCCCATCTAGGCTCTTTCTGCCTCAAATACTTCTGTTTTCCTACAAAGTAAAATTATTTACTTGCTATAACTTTTTCTTAAAAAGATAAAGGGTGAGATGTTTGTAGCTGCTTTAGTCATGGCCACCAAGAACTGGAAACAACCTAAATGCCCTTCTTCTGGGGTCCAGAAAAAAAGTATGACCCCGTCAGACTCAAGGGTCTGGCTTGGTACTGGAAAGGAAGAACTCCTGACAGACACGGTGATGCAGATGAACTTGGAAAGCATTCTGCCAAGGGAAAGACACTCCACTCCATGCATAGAACATTCTGGAAAGAGCAAAACTATAAAGACAGAAAAATCCTTTAGTGAGCAGGAAGATCCACAAAAGGACCATGAAGGAGCTCTCTGGAAACAGACATTTTTCTCAGATGTGCAGATGAACTGGTTGTGTGTGTTAGCCCAATCTTTGGAAATTTAATTTTACTATATTAAATTCTATCATAATAAAACTGTCAAGGTGTTGCTAAAATTAAAGTGGGAAAGTGTTCTTTTTCTTCATGCTAGACTGTTTCTGGAAAAGCAGGACCTAACCTACCTTCAGCTGGCCAGGAGGAAGGAGAGTAGAGGGGGAGATGACTGCTGACAAGGGACTGTTTGCATCATTGACCCTAGCTGGTTTTGACACTAAGCACTTGGCTCGGGGTCTGCAAAATTAGCTCTGGTCGCTTGTACATCTCAGCCATCACAACTTTATTGACGAGAATGGCTACCAGCTGTCACCCTTGCCTCTCTGCCTCTGTTCCTGGTGAGATTCAGACTTCACGACCACAGCGAATCAAACAAGGATCCGGCTATGGCTCGTCAAGCGGGGGTTTGAACTCCCAGCCAAATGGCTGCCACTCAGCTGTTATACCGCCCATCACCCGTCACTGTGGGTTAAGTGTGATAGGTGTGCAAAGGTCTTCCAATGCTTTAGACATCTGAAAGGCAACCTGCTTTCCACACCAGCCTCAAACAATCTGGGTGATATTTTAACTCTTGGCCTCTAGAGTTTCTGGCTCTGCTGAAAGCTAGAAAAAAGGATTTACTAGCTTCCGGAACAGGCTGTGAAAAGGGCCTTAAGCCCATGAGGACGGAACATGGTGTCGGGAGCCTCAGTATCTCTCAGTGCCCTGGAGCTTTAAGGCAAAGATGAAAAACAAAAAACAAAAGCACTTGAAGTTGATCACGGGACTGTTGCATACTAATTTTTCTCTGTTGTAAATCCCAGACATAACTTAAGACTCAAAAAAAAATGTTCTCTTTCATGTAGTTGTAACTATATTTGTGATTTGACGGGTGCTGTTTTTCTTTTTTTTTTAAAGTAAGAAAGACTTTCTGAAGTTTCAACATTACTATGTTTACCTTAGAAGAGAGTCTCACAGGCTTTTCTTCTCTCTTAAGGAGTTAGAGAGCAGAGGTTCTGGTGGTAGACACTCTTCACTGTGCACGTGATGGGGGCAGGGAAACTTTGTACATACTGTTATCCTTACAGCAGTCCTGAGAATTGGACTTTGTTAAGACCCATTGCATAGCTGACAAAACCAAGACTCTGAGGCTAAATAATTTTCTCCAGGGAGAAAATTCTCCAGACATGACAGAATGTCTATAACCCTAGAGCTGGGGGTGGGCGGGAGGCTGAGGGATGTCTGACACAGGCAGATCGCTGAAATTCACTGTGTAGCCAGTCTAGCTAAAATAGCAAGCTCCAGTTTTAGGGAAAGACCTTGTCTCAAAAAATAAGATGAGAACTGGGTGGTGATGGTCAGCCCTTGGGAGGCAGAAGCAGGCAGATCTTTGTGAGTACGAGGCTAGCCTGGTCTACAGAGTGAGTTCCAAGATAGTCAGAGCTACACAGAGAAACCCTGTCTCAAAAAACTGATGATGATGATGATGATGATGATGATGATGATGATGATGAAGAAGAAGAGGAGGAGGAAGAGGAGGAAAAAGGAGGAGGAAGAAGAGGAGGAAAAAGGAGGAGGAAGAAGAAGAAGAGGAAGATGAAGATGAATAAGACGAGGAAGAAAAATAAGAGGAAGAAAAAGAGGAAGAGGAAGAAGAGGATGAGGAGAAGGAGAGGAAGAAGAGGGGGAAGAAGAGGAGGAGGAAGAAGAGGAAGAAAAGAAGGAAGAGGAGGAGAGGAGGAAGAAGAGGAGGAGGAAGAGGAGGAGGAGGAGGAGGAAGAAGAAGAAGAAGAAGAGGAATAGAGGAAATACCTGATATAAACAGCTTGCACACACACACACACACACACACACACACACACACACACACACACGAGGAGAGTACACCTACATATAGACATGTACACATATATACTACACACACAAATAACTTTTTACAAACTATATGACAAATGATGGGATAGTCATTGTTTTTCCTCTGAATTCTGTATGCATAGGACAGGATTTTAACTCTTTCCAAAGTTTTGACTGGTGCATATGTCCATGAGCAATGGTCAAGATGGAAACCAAAGGCAGGTCCACCGATGAGGCCTGAGTGAAAGGGCTGCCAACCCATGCTTCAACTCATGAAACATGTCAGAGAAGATCATCTATCCAAACGCTGTGCTCGAAGCACACATCTGTTCAAGCAGACACAAAATTTGACTTTGTGTCTGCACGAATCTTTTGACGAAAAATCAAAACTAAAACCATGTCTGCTTATTCCTGCCATTGTACAGTTAACTTCTCTCAATGTTCTTTATCGCTCTGTGGGTAGAGCCTAACACTAGTGGAAGTTAAAGAATATGGCACCAATTTTATGATTCTCCATGAGAAGAATAAGTAAAGACAGCATAAAGGCAACTCCAGTGTCCGCTGGCCATGGGAACGGTGGCTCGGACAGCGTCCAGGTAGTGAAGGTTGGCCTCCTCTGCAGTCAAGCCTTCGTGTTCTCTACAAGGTCCATAGTGAAGAAAACAGGCTCCACCTGACCAGGCTCTGCACACAGGCTGCCTCTGAAGTGTTAACCTTGAGTCCTGGAGGCACCAAATGGGGACCCACAGACTCATCAGCAGCACATTTTCATGTCCTGCCAGCAACATCACCCTCCAGCCGACAATGACTTTACAGCTTTCTTTCCAGACATAAGGTAAACAACAGGTGCCCTGCACTCTGGTTTGTTTCACAGGAACATGGGAAATAATTCTATTTCACAGCAGAGGATAGCTTTCTATGTGCTGAACCAAGCTATCATAACAATACTGTGATATGTGCTCCACGGAGGTTAAGCAGAGAACCTTTTTCACAGACACCTTGAATCAGCAGGCTGGGTCTTCTCACCTATGCAAACCTCTCACTTCCATGCTTCTGGGGGTCCTGTGGTTTCTGGGTCACAGATAGGAGTGCTCTTCCTCAAAGTAAATCATGATTCTTGCCACCCAAGTATTTCCCTCTCCCATATGTAAAGCGGCCAGAAGTCAGCTGCAGCTCTTCATATGCCAAGAGTCAGAGACAGCCAGTAGTATGAGAGCAGATAGAGCAGCCCAGGACTCCCCTGAACCTCCAACCCTGTGTTCTACGAGACAAAGCCTGACAAAAAGGGAGAGGGCACAGTTTACAGCTTAGGACTCGTCTCCAGCCCAGGTACACCTAGTAATTTGTCCTCCAGATGTTTCATTGTGTTGTGAGGGTGTAGGTGAGAACAGGAGGGAAGGGAGGCAGCTGCTTCTGGCCCTCTGGCCAAGAGCCTGTCTGTTCTCACACCTGTGCTTTCTCTGACTCCGAACTCTTGCTCTGAGGAATTAAGCATCTGCGTGAAACAATCAGAGGTTTGTCTATGAAACAGAATAGAAGGCCAGACAAAGGGAAATAGGGGCGGAACAATAGAGACAAGAGAGGGAGTGACAGAGGCCTTGCTTGCTGGCTGTCCCCTCAATGGTGCATTCACTTGTACGCCCTCTCCTGTTTGGTGTGTGAGCAACGATCTACTCATACACAGCTTTATTGGAATGAAACATGATACGTACTCAGTCTTCTGCAAGAATCGCGGGTCATTTCACCGCATATCCTTGGCTCTGATAATGACTTCTCAACTGTAATTGTATGTGCTCCCTGTACGCTGCGCTGGGCCCACATAGGACACTTTTATACGTTGTACAAAGATGACATTTTGCTTTAGATTTTCTAGAACTCCCATCTAGTGAGCGTTGACATAATATGACGTGTCTGACTTCTGCAAATAGCTTCCCTTGTGGGGAGCGTGTTCTGGACCCGTGGGTCAGAGCTGGAGAATTGGAAGGCTCAGTGAACCCTATTGTTTATCATGGTGGCCCCAGCAAAAAGTAAATGCTGGACAAGCAGGAGATCATAAGTGGGTGAACAATAGAAATGCCCTAATTTAACATAAGCTTTATTTTTATGTGCACCAGTGCTTGCCTAAGTGTAAGTCTGCACACCACATGCATGCAGTGCTCAAGGGGGCCAGAAGAGGGCGTCGTATCTCCTGGAACTGCAGCTACACACCCTTGTCAGTTAACTTGTGGGAGCTGGGGATTGAACCTGGGTCCTCTGGAAGAGCAACCAGTGTTCTTAACCACTGAGCTGTCTCTCCATCCTTCTCCCTTTTAAAATTTTTATTTGGAGGCAGAGTTTCACTGTGCAACACAGGCTCAACCTCCTGATAGGTGTGCACCACGACTAATCGTTTAAAGTTTAAAAAGAGGCAGTTTAGCCGAGTGTGGTAGGCACGCCTTTAATCCTAGCACTCTGGAGGCAGAGGCAAGTGGACCTCTGTGGGTTCAGGCCAGCCTCATCTACACAGTGAGTTCCAGGACAGCCTATGTAGAGAGACCCTGTCTTTTAAAAACAAAACAAAAACAAACAAACAAACAAAACAGCCACACAAACAAAAAAAAGACAGTTTAAAGGTTTAGGCAATTTTAAACACTAAAAATGTGGTTCTGTTGCATGGCAGTGTCAAACAATGTGGGTGCAATGTTTGATTTTCCTTCTGGAAGACACATTGAAGCAGCTCTGTTCTGCAGGTTTTACAAGCAGCTGGTTTAGAATGTGTGATCACAGGCTCAAGGCAGCCCTTAGTGTTGGCAGGGCCAAGGAGGGGGTGTGCAATCGGATAGAGGATGATAAGAAAAAATAGTTTCCACAGCAGTTAGCAATTTAATCCCCAGGCTGGGTTTGCAGGAGCTAATGTGTGGTATGTATGTGTGTGTATTTTGTGTGTGTGTTTGTGTGTGGGGTGTGTGTGTGTATGTGTGTGCATTTGTGTGTGGTGTGTATGTGTGTATGTATGTGTGTGGGGGTGTGTATGTGTGTATGTATGTGTGTGTGGTGTGTGTGTGTATGTGTGTGCTGAATAAGCCAGCTCTCCTAAGGACTCACTGTCACCTACAAAGAGCATTTCACCCCCCAGACAGGGAGGCCCAGTACTTTGTGTTCTAAAAACATATCCTAAATTAGCAGAGTAGATAAAAAAAAAAAAAATTAAAGAATGAGACAGGCTGTAGATGCTTGAAAAATTCCCTATGGGTTGTTTCTTTTGATATTAGTCATTGAGGAATATATGCATTTTTTTTCAGAGAATGAATGTAGCTAGGTTTTCTTTCTGAAACTCAACAGCTAATCAGAAATTTGTAATGGAACAAATATAATTTATTTTTTAACTTGTAATATTCCATCTAAATATGTGCAGTCTTACCTGCTAGATCTGACAGGGAGCACTTTTTCTTTCCAGAATTAATCAATAATGAAAACAACAAAACAAGCCAAGATGACTGACGTTCAAAGTTGTTTCCCAGTCCCGAAAGGAAACCTGCGCGGAAAGCTTGGCTCCAGAGCCCAACTTCCTTGGCTCCTACAGTTCAGAGACGCTCTTTATTGCTCAGAGATGCCACACAGGAAAAGTGTCCACTAGTACCTAGGGTGTTTCCTGTCTGTTTTCTCTCCAACATTTCATAGCCGGCTGATGCACCCTTTGGGCCAAGAGAGATCTCCAGACCACCAGCTCATGTATTTGAAAGGCATCTGTTTGTTTTGAAAATGCAAATGTGCCTACCTCAAAAACAGCCGGGGCGGGAGAAGGGCTTCCACTGTGGAGTCCTGCGCCTCTCGGCATCTCTCTGAGGGCACTAGCCACTTGACTCTGCCCCTGGAAGCCTCAGGAAGAGCCTACAATTAAACAGAGAGGGCTCCTCGCTCAAGAATTAGCTGAGCAGATCTTTGAGTCTGGTTTAAAGGACCACGAAGGTCCTTTGCGAAAGAATACGCAGCCTTTGAAAGAGCAGCTCCTCATTGAGGGCTCCCTGGTGGAGGGTAGGATCCCGGGGCCAGCGGCTCCTATCAGTGGCTGCCCAGTCCTCCGGAGCAGAAAGCAGGCAAGGTTAATGCGGACTTTGATCTCTGTCAAGGCATACCAGTTAGAATTAATTTACATTTCAGATGAAAAAGGTTGACAGCATGAAACGGTTGCTTGTTGCTGGTGTTCGAATGTGCTGTAATAGATCGGGAATTCTGAGGGGAAGTTCTGAGGAAGGGATAAGCGGAGCTGGGCTGCTTTTATTGCGAAGGAGATGAAAGGGAAACAAATTTCATTCCGTGCTGCTCTGCAGCAACATGTAGGCCAAATGCTTCCTAAATTTCAAGGGCTGCTCTTTATACATACATATGATATATGTATGTGTACATACATATATCATAGCATATCTCCGCAACGTCATTTAATCAAAGAAGGCTGTGGGTAAGATCTAGACGTGCATCCCACACAACTGAAATTTAAAAGAAAGTAATTTGCTGGGAAAATAGTCAGTCAGAAATTAACTACTGAAATGGCTGGCTGGTCATTCCTGCTTCTTTATGCAGGGTTTTTTTTTTTGTTTTGTTTTGTTTTTGTTTTTTTTTTTGAGGTGAGTGGACAGGTGTATTTGAGGCATGTCCTATGACAGGAACCAGAGCTTGTGAGGAGACAATTATGCCTTGGGGAAATCACAACCCTAGCCCCAGTCCTAATCCTAAGGGCATATCAGTTAGTGGCCAGAAGTGCCTGTTTCCTGCCACACTGGGCACTGAGGGCATAGGTGTGACCTTCATGCCCACCTGAGCCCCTGCAGTAGTGGCTAATGCACATTCTGATGCTACCTGGTAAGTGAGATCACTGGCTGTGGAGCTAAGGGGGGGTTTGAATGCTTGCAAAGCTAAAAAGAAAAGGGAGGTACTTTAAGGAAACATGCAAAATTAACCTTCCGTGGTACCCACCCATACATGCTTCAAGGGCAGACAAGGCACATCCACCCATCACTGCCTTAAGACAGAGATCCCCGAAGCCACCCTGTTTCTGCTTTGAGGCTGTGTTCATCTGGCCCTCAAACATGATTTTCAGAAATTTCCTTATTTTTATATAATGGACTCAGTGGATCAACAATATACAGGCTTAAAGTTCTTATTTTAAAACATATGTTGAACATATTGCAAAATCTGAAATCAGCCATGGTATCCTCTTGAGGCGAGATCCCTCCCCCACCCCACCCCCGTGTGTGTGTGTCTGTGTGTGTGTGTGTGTGTGTGTGTGTGTGTGTGTGTGTGTATGTGTGTTTTGAGGGTCTTGGAAGTAAGTAGTGATTACAAGATACACTTTGAGCTTGCATTTCTTAAGCTGCAACAAGAATTTGTTCACTTTTCCTAGGGCTTTGAAGTGGTTGAGGTTAGAAATTACTAGAAGATGGTGCTAAGTATGACACATTTACATTTAAAGGGCAGCCCTACTTCCAAAATATCTGAGTTCTTATGAAGATGCCTGGCCTCCACCATGACCTAATACTTCTGGAAGGAACCACACACCCACACACACACACACACACACACACACACACACACCCCACACACACACCAACACCCCCCACTCCCCATCCCTGCGCTTGGCTCTGGCCTGGGCCTGCTGGAGAGGTTACAGCTGCCTCCCTGTCTGCAGGTCCTTGCACTCCTAGAACTCTTTGTATGGTCTAGATCCTGTTTCTTCCAGAACCTCAACTAGGGATTTGCAGCTTCAAACAAGGTTTGGAGCCTGGCTTGGCAGTCACAGGGGACATACCATTTGCAGAAGAGCCCAGTGACCCAGGAGCCAGGGAGTAGATTCATGAACCAGCAACCCCGGCTCACAGCTCTCAGGCTGCCACCTGAGACCAAGCAGAGGCTCAAGTCCCATTGTGTGCACTCCCCCAGTCCCGGGGCCCAGAGGATCACAGTAGCCACACACAGATACGGATTTGGGGATATGCCTGAGTCACCCCTCCTCTGTGATGCTGAGGATCAGACAGGCCTTACAAATCATCACTCCACTTTAAATCCAGGTGTTCTCAGTTCACTGATGAGGGACCTAGGACTCCAAGAAGATAAGAGACTTGCCCAGTAGCAAGCATCATGGCAAATGTGCTCAATCCAAAGGTCTCTATTTCAAAGGCAGCTCTGCTAGCAAACTGTGTGTGTAATGGATAAATTACTTCACTTCCCTGTACCTCAGTTTCCTCTTCTAATGGAGCAGGAATATAAGAACTCCACCTGAGAGCCTCCTTAGCAAGCATGACCCCTGGCAAGTGTGCACTATGCTTGCACTGTGCCTCATGAACCCAGCCAGGGGGACTGTCAGAAGTGAGCCCTGCCTTTTCATACACGCATCAGAACTCTTGACTCGCCCCAGTGCTCCTCAGTCATAGCCTTTTAGTCTCTGAACTCATTTGAGTGGAATCACAGAACATTTAAAGTGGACACTGCAAAAATGATGTTTTAATTACCTGCTTGAATATGAGCCGCAGACTCACTTCTTCTGTGGCTTATTTTCTTAAATTTCCTTCGAGCATCATATCCTCTCCAGGCTAAAAATATAAAACCATGTGCTGGGAATGACATTAATTTAAAAACATGCCAGAGAAATGATATAAGCAGTTCCACCTCCGATCTGGTTTTCTGCCCCACCCCCACTCCGCTTTTCCCTAAGCAAAATCAGCAGATGAGCTATGGGGGAGAAGAGGCCTTTCTGAACTCTTGGTCACATTTTCAAAATGCTTCTGAGGAATTGTTTTTAACCAAACAGTAATTTTTTCCACAACATTTTGAGTTCTATTTAGGAATACTAGGAGCCTCTGATCCCAGGCGAGGTGGTTTTCTGTTATCCCAAACATGGAGGAAGCCCTATCTTGGGCACCTGGGTTTACACTGGGGACAGTTGTCTTCTGTGTCCCCACCTGAGCATCCTCAAGTCTTTAGATAAACTCGTGAGATCCAAATCACGCTATGGTTTCTTGTTAAGAGAGAGCTAAAGAATTCATCTTCTGCATTCAAGATCTGGTGCTTTGTAACCGCTCATCAGGATCATGAGAGTTCATGCACCCAGGTGTTCGTAGCACCCAGGACATACAACACACGCATGTGGGCAGAAGCATGGGCAGGTTTGGATAAAGCCTAGAGGCTTGTTTCCTTGTTTATAAGTCCCAGCTGTGCTACAAAACCTTACTAGGACGGTGTTAGTCATTGAGTTGGTACAATACCCAAGGTGGGTATTATATTAGATATTTCAGGAGGCAGGCCCATGAGGAGTGACAGGTTTTGCATCACTGGGCAGCTCATACTCTTCCTCACTACTCACCCCAGGGTGTTGCAATGGCTTGTATGTTTGTTTCTCCTTGAGGTCAGAGATCATAGAGGGCTTCCCTTGACTACACCCCCAGCGCCTCGTGTGAGGTGTGACTCGTGTAAGTATTTGAAAAATGTTTGGTGAAATAGGTAAAGACACAGGGAGGAAGGGAGAGAGGAAAGGGGGAAGTCCTAGGCAAGTGGACCCCAGCACTCAAGGAAATGCCCAAGAGTGGCCAGAACCGGGCCATTTACCTGACTGAATGGCTACGGCAGCCTTCTCCCTCTTCTCTCTGGCTTGCTTTGTATCTCCTGGCTCCAAGCCAGCCCTTGGTATATGCCTGCAGCATGACCACTCGGCTGATGACTTCTCGAAGGAGCAAATTTAATTGCTCTACATGGTAATATTTGAGAAAAACCTGAAAGAAAGCATTGATTTAGCATTACGTTTGGGTTTCTAAACAGAAAAACCATTCCTTTTTTTTTTGTCTCTTGATTTGTTTTTCAAGACAGGCGTTCTCTGTTGTAACTCTGGCTGTCCTGGAACTCCCTCTCTAGAACAGGCTGGCCTCAAACTCACAGAGATCCACCTGCCTCTGCCTCCTGAGTGCTGGGATTAAAGGCATGTGCCATCATCGCCAGGCCCATTCCAGCCTATTCTTAATGCAAATATTAAAGCCATTGTTCAAATAAAGTTCATAGTGATTTGACTTACGCATATATTGCTTATTTCTGGGGAGGAGGGGGATACAATTCACTTCTAAAATGAGGCTGCAGAGTTTAGACAATCCTAGGTGTTGTCTGGGATGCCTCCTATCAGCCAGGATTTCTATTTTCTCAGCCCCAGCTCTGCCCTCAGTGGTCCCCACAGCCTCTGAGGAAGGTGTTGAGCAAAAGAAGCAACTGAGGTCAGTGGATAGTCTGGAGGCCAGGAGGCCTGGATGACCTCAGTGATCTAATTTCCACAGAGGAAATCCACATGCAGGCTGGTGCTGGCCTCGCAGAATTAACCATAAAAACCTGGGCTCCTACGGGAACATGGTGTTCCCCCAAATCCAAACCTACACCCAATGAAACTGAAAGCAGAGTATGCAATACACAGCACAAGTCTACAACAAAAATGAGAGAAACTCTAAAGAGGACTCATCGTTGCCATTACTGTGATTTATATGTTAACCTGTGTGCTAGATATGAAGTACAGAAAGGGGGACATTTTAAAGAGCATTCAAAGGTCTCTTTCTAGAAACACCAAAAGGCTCTCACATTACAGAACCAACCAAGTGTACAAACCACCCTCCCCTGGCTTGTGGGTCCCAGGCTTCTGAGTTAAAACCAGCAAAGGCCATTTTTAGGTTGGAGCCTTGCTTGCTGTGGTATGCCAGGCACAAAGCCACGTTTGCTAGTTATCAGTGACAGGAAGCATCACAGATGACAATCTGAACAATAAAGAGAGAGAGCTACCTTTGTTTTCCCCAGGACCCAGTGATCTAATTTGGACTTTTCCAAGATAGCAACACAGCTCTCTTTGTTAGCAGGAGGTGTTTGATGTGCTCGGAATGCCAAGTAATAATACCTACAAGACAAAAGAAGAAAACAGCACTATCAGTCATTTAAGTTAAGAGTAGAATTGTTCAGGACCCGCTGGCAAGTCTCATTTTTTTCCTAACTAGTAAATTTTTTTTTTCTTCTGATCACCAATAATGGTCTAGTAAGTGGTGAAAGATACACAATTTATACCTAATTTCCTTTTTCCCTATACTCATACTTTTCTGTTACTGTTATTCTTCTAGCCCGGATCCAATGCCTGCTTTGTGTCTTTTGCATGCAAAATCAAAATATCTGTTGCTGTTAGAAGGCTGGGGTTCACACAGCTGCTCTAGTGAATATCATAACTGTAAAAGTTAGGGTTGCCATCAGAATAATTTCAAGTCTCTTGCATGTATTTTGACTGGGCTTTAAAAAGTTCCTTCTGAGGCATAGTGTCCCCGGCAGATGGTCCTTGTGTTTTGGTATGGAGGAGCAATGTTTGCTTGATGCAATCACGACTAGCACATTTGTTTTCTTGAACCACTTCATTTTAGTGACCGTTAGACCTTTAAGAAGAAAGGGTTTCTGGGTCGAGTCAAAGAGTCCTGCGGTAGAACGGCCGGGTTTCTTTTCCGAGCTCATCCTTAGGTTTGTGGCTGCAGTCCCTATAACAAAAGACAGAGTTCCAAGAGAAAGGCACATACATTTATTTGATGTCAGTTTCCCAGGCACGGGAGCCTTCCTTCATAAGGACATGAAATCCTAATACACAGTCCCTCTTGAATAGTTTTATGCCAGGTTTAATGAAATGTTGGAGACAGAGGGTTGACAGGAGGGTGTGGGCTCACAACAGCAACTCGGACAGACCTGGAAGGCCAGAGCGGCCAGGTTTTCCCGGGAGTCCCTGTGTCCTTAGAGAGGAGGATGCCTTCTTCTCTGAGCAGAGGAATCGTCCACACTAAGGGAATTTAGGGAAGGTCTCATCATCATCCGCCATCATGGCAATCTGCCTCAGCAGGTCAGGTCACAATGACCTTCCTGAGTCTGCTGTTTGCTCAGGTTTCAAGATACCACATTCTGGGGTAGCATGTCCCAAATGTCATCACGGACAAGAGGATTTTCCCCCTCTTCTTCTTCATGCTGAAGATCAAACCCAGGACCTTGCACATGCTGAGCACACACTTGCCACTGAGGTGTATATACCCCAGCCTTTCCTTCCTTTTCGCATTCTCAGCTTTACAGAGTTGCTTGACTGTATTCTCCCTTTAGAAATGTTACCTTAGTTTTTTTTTTTATTTTGTTTTTTGTTTGGTTTGTTTTGTGACCCCCTCCCCCACAACAAATTTCAAAGTTTCTTTCTCTGCTCTTTGCTGCCATCTATAATTAAATTCAACCTTTTCTAAACTTTAAAATAAACTAAATTTATCAGAAGAATTTTCTTTTTCCATTCACCAAACAATTCTAATCTGCTACTAAGAAATTCCTTTAAAATATAGACCTGCTTTTTACTTGTAAGAAATCATCAAAATAGGAAACATATTCCTTTTTCCTGTCAAATAGACCCTTGTATTTTTTTGTGGAAAAATAAACACACTCGATCTGTACTTGAGTTAATTTATTATTGTGCTATGAAACTATTTTACAGGTAAGATATGAGGCCATATTTGAAGGAAACATTTGCATTCAGAAAGAATCAGCATCCAATTCTGCCTGTGGGGAGAGGGACAGTGCTCCCAGAGGCCCTAAGTGCTGGCATCAGCTAAGCCAAGCGACGGGCTCATTTGGAGAAAGGGCTGCCAGGAGCTGAGCCTGGGCCTGGGCTGAGTCTAGGCAGCTGGGATGTCCGTTCCATCTTCAGGCTCTGCTTCTCCAGGACTGTCATTTAGTCATGGCTTCTCTTCAGCTGCTTTGACCACAGCAGAAGGACAGTGCCCTGGTGTCCACAGGGAGGGGGGCAAATTCACATGAGGGAGTGTACAGAGAGCTTAAAGAGTGAGAGTCCATGGGAAACTAGGGTTTTCTAAATTCTTTGGCCCAGTGGTATGCCGCGCAGACTAGATGGTGTTCAGCAACTCAGGCTTGCTCAGGACGTCACTTGATACTACTATGACGGAGCGTTTATAGAAAACCTAACAAGTAAACAGAAATGTGCGAAGCTGGATACAATGCAGGATAGGGTCCCATTTTCCACTCAGGAGTTCCCATTTCTTTTTTAGGAAGCTGTGAATATTTCTTAGCAATGGTTTCTAAATAGGCAGAATGTTTCCTAAACTAACATAAATATTAGGATTCAACTCATATCTCTTAATTTACTGTTATGATAATGTTTATATTTGGCTTAGTTCAAAAAGCGATATATAACAATGACATAGACAGGAGGTGAAAGTTCAAGAGATTCCACAGAAGATAATTGATCTCTATGCTAACTGAGTTACAGCAGTGTAAAGCGTTTCTTTTATGGAGTAATTGATTATTTTGTGTTCATTTAAGCAGGTTTCATGACAAAAAGCATATTGAGCCATTGTGTGCTTCAATTTAAAGATGGCGGTGTGGAATCAGGCCAAGTGTCCCGCCGGAAGGGGTGGGTCTCTTTGATCAGATTGATATCACCATTCCATGTTCTTCCTGAAGCAATGTGATGAACCGAGCAACCAAGAGGGGTTCAATAGCGAGACAGCAAGTGTAGAACTCTGTCTTGAGAGGCTGGACACTTGAGAGTGTTGCCAAAACCAGTTCTTCCCAGATGCAGCTGCTCCTGATAAATAGGACCAATCTCACAGTCTTAAGTCTGAGCATCAGGGTAAGAGTCATACCACCTCTGTCTAACTGGGGTCATTCCTGGATTCTCACCGAGGGAAAGAAGAACCAGGTGAATAGGGGTGCCTCTTCCTCCTCTTCCCCCCTCCTTCTTTTCCTCTTCCTTCTCCCCTTGCTCCTGTGGTAGATGTGGAGCTTAAGACTATGAGTATCTGGTATAAGATACACCATCTGTCTTAGAAAGTGCTCTTGTCACTGGAGAGATAGCACAGCAATTAAGAGTGCATGCTACCAGGAATGCACATGATATGTAGACATATATGCAGGTGAAATGTTCCTTCACATATAATAGTAAAATAAATAAATCTAAAAAGGAATTTAAAAATAAAAGATGTTAAAAATTATTTCAAATGTTCAAAAAGCTATGAGGCGGCATGAAAGATATTTTAAAAACACTGAAAAGAATTTTTAGAAGTGAAAACTATGATGTCTGAGATGGAAACTAAATAAAGTGGACTTAGCAACAGGTGACTCATCACAGAGAACAAGATGGTGAACTTGAAAACATGACAGCAGAAATTATGCAAAAGAAACGCGGATGTTGGAGATGAGGTTCAACAGTGCTTGCTGCTCTAGCAGAGGGCCTGAGTTTGGCTCCTAGCATCCATGATGGTGGCTCACAAAGCGCCTGGAACTCTAACTCAAGAGATTCGACCCTTTCTTTTGGCCTCCACACACGTGGAATGCATACACACACAGACAGAGATAACTTTTTTTTTTTTTAATGAATCAGAGAAAACAATTAAAAAGCAAAAAGTTTAGTGAATTATGGGATACTCTCAGGGAGCTTAAATATATATAACCCGTGTTCCGAAACAGGATAAAGAAGGAAACATGAAAAAAATGTTCAGAGAAAGTGTAATTAAAACTTTTCCAAATTTAATAACTATAAACCAACACATTGAAGAAGCTCAATGGACCCTACACAGAGCTGAAGGCAGCGTCGTCAAAGGAGTTTAAATGAAAGTGCTCAAAACCAGTGATGAGGATAAAATCTTACAGAAAAAAAGACAGGCTACACAGAGAGTACAGACAAATTTAACAGCAGAGCTCTCAACAGGAATGATGTGAGAGAACAGTGGAGGAAAATCTTGATAACAACAGAAGAAAATAGACTCAACAGCCAGTGAAGGTACAACACAAAAACAAGGGCAAAATAAGGCCATTTAAGAGAGGTGAAAGCTGAAAGAATTTATCCTTAGATGATCTTCTCCAAAAGAAATGTTAAAGGAAGTCCATCACCGAAGAAGGGAAATAATTCCAGATGGCATTATCATTCTACCGAAAGCCCTGAGGGCATGTTATGAGAATTTTCCAATGGTAAATATCCGAAATGCTTGCCTTATGACTTAAATCTCTCTACCATATTCTTGACTGAGCAATAACAATAGCAGTATATCGGGTTTATAAAACAAGGCGGCATGAAATGTAGGACAAGCACAGCATAAAGGTCAGGAGAGAAGAAACTTACGTGAATTATCACAAGGGTCTAATGCTACGTGTGGAGAGGCACAGTGTTGATTTAAGGTAGGCTGGGAAAAATTAAAGGTGTGTGGCATAAATCACCAAGCAAGCCCTAGAATAACCAAGCAAAGAGCTACAAGTAACAGATCAACAAAGAAGATAAAATGAAACTGTACAAAATGCTCAATAAATCTTGAAGGCCCAGGAGGAGGAGACAATGATGGCAGCCACAAAGATCAGATGTGACTAATAAAAACCATGTAGCAAAATGTCAGAATAAAACTAACCATATGAGGAAGAATGCTAGAGGGAACATTTTAAACGTCTCTTCACACACACATGCACACACTCGAATGGCTACACACACACACACACACACACACACAGAGTTGTGGCTATACATATACACTAGTGGCCACAAACACACATACACATAGTCATGGCTACATACACTCGTGGCTACACACACACACACACGGCTACACAGGCATGTACATGTTTGCTCTGTGTCTCTGGAATACCTGATGAACCCCGCCTCAGTCCCTGCTGCTGTCCTATAGACAGAGAATCTGATTCTTATGATGCCGTGACCAAACCCCTGAAATAACAGGAGGTGGTTAGGTGACTCCTTTCCCCACTACCAACTCTTCCTTGGGTGGAAGAAGAACTCTAGCACCCCACAGATGGGAGGTTTTTGAACTGCATGAAATTGGGATAGCCAGTCCAACTGTCCTGCCGCAAGCTCACAAGCAGAGCTTCTTTGCCCTGACTTGGTGCTCTAAGGGCCTAGCTGACCCCTTTAAGAAACATTTAACTCCTGGAGGGAACTTTATATATATATTATATAATATAATATAATATATATATATATCACTTTTTATATGCCACATATACACACGTGTGTATATTTTTGTATGTGTGTCTATCATCTGTCTGTCTGCCTTTGTATCGAGGAGGCAGAAAGAAGCTTGGCTCACAGTTGGGAACGTAGTAAGAGGAAGCTCTAAGGCCCAGTCTTCTCAATGCAAATGCAGGCCTCTACCTCTGTCGCATTTGTCTCTGGAACCCATGCCTCTTATGGCATGGCCTGACTCTCTAGCTGGCACCTGTGATGCCCCAGCATTTTCTGCCTCTGGAACCCGCATGTGCCCGTGGGGAGCTGGGCTATGAGGCTTTTTGCCAGCAGCGGTGGTTTCCTAGAGCTGAGCACCACCTGTGCAGCCCCCTTACCTGTGTGAGGCCTCTGATAGCATTGTGTTTGGACTGGGGTATGGAAGTCCCTTGTTTCCCAGTGGAAAGCTGTACATGTCATCTTTCCAAACCCATGCGCATTATCAGGTTCAAGCCTTGGTCATCCTCTCCGAGCTACTCTTCATGTCCTTCTAAACAGTTGGCCCTGGCCAGAGGCTGCAGCTCAGTGGCAGAGGGCTTGCTTAGTCCACGCAAGGCCCTGGATTCCATCCTCAGCACTGCTGAGTGGCAGCTCCTGATAGATACATAAAGGCTGTGGAGCCCGGTGGCGTTTTAATTGATTTCTTCCCCACTATGGAAAACCAGTGTTGTCCCTGCTTATTATTCATCTCAACACTCCTTAACTTCATAGAAGCCGAGCTGTTTTGAACTTTCCTATGAACCGATGATAACATCTGCTTGGTTTCTTCTTCTCATATGAAGAAAATAGTTTTAACGCATCCATCTTAATTTCTGTATTCCACTCATGATTTTATCTTCTTCTGTACATTATCTTCTAACAAGAGAAAGACAGAGTGCACACACCTAGGCTAGAGGGACTTGACTCAAGGGGCACAAACAGACAGATCTTAAACTGGGTGGTCCTTACACCCAGGCTGATGATATAGGGGAGTCTTAACAAGCTTAGTAAGCTCCAAACTATGTATGAGACCATTTCCTACTAATAATTTTCAAAAGTAAAATATCAGTTCACAGAAAGTGTTCATGCTGACTTTACCAACAAGGTCAAAATGTTTTCCAAAGAGATCACACCAATTTATAATACCATCACTGGAGTCCAGTCTTATTCCTCCCCACCCATAGCAGTCCAAGGAATCGTGAACTTACTGAGGACTGTCAACATACATATCAAATGTCCTTCAGTATCCATGGAGATCAGTTCCAGTATGCCCAGATCCACAGAGGCTCAAGAAAAAAGTCTGAGCATACTCAGTACAGATGTGATCCTTCAAACAACATTGCCAAGCCAAGTTGGTAGACTCTGTTGATACAGAGGCTACGGATATGAGGCCTGACTATTGAATTGTGCTCTCAATTTGCACTTTTTTTTAAAACCATGTCTTTATATTAGTGTGTGTGTGTGTGTGTGTGTGTGTGTGCGCGCGCGCGCGCGCGTACACATATGCTAAGGTGCATCTGTGGAGGTCAAAGTTCAATTTGTGAGAGTTCTGGGTCATTTTAGAATTTGTTCACCCATATTATCTCCACAAATTATTTTCTATATTATGCTAGTTTTTTCATCTCCATTGCTTACTTATAAATAAAGTTGTGTACATGCTGTAGTTCAGATATTCCTTACAGGTTCTTGTGGTTGAGGGCCAGTTCTTGAAGTAGTTTTAGAAGTGGTGAAAGTTTTAAGAGATGGCGACCATAGAAGGATCTTAGGTCATTGGAAGCCTTCTGGAGTGGATCATTACAAAAGCCTGAGCCCATCTCCCATGTCTCTGGTTTCCTGTTTCAAGATGTGGGCTATTCCAGCCATTGTCATGGCCCTAAGGTACTCTCTCAATAGAGCTGATCTATTGCTAGTGCTATATACTTGAGCTTTCAAAATAAACCTCTTTTCTCTATAAGCTACCTGCCTTGTGTGTTTTGTTATAGCAATGAAAAAAACCAATTAATACATGTAGGATCTACTGATGGTCCAGGCACTGGTATGAGTGAGCAATGTATATAACTTCCCCTCCCTTGTGAAGCTTCTATAATAGTGGGGAAAATAAACATTAAGCCAAAATGGAAAGAACATCAATTTTAGTAGGGATGCATGCTGTGAAGAAAAATTAAGCAAGGCAGAGGAATCTGAGTATATTTGAGAAATAAGCCATCAGGATAGTCGGGTAATTCAAATCATTTCATGATGGTAGATACTGAAGGAGCTGGAGTAATTGAGCAAAGTCTCTTAAAGGATCATATTCAGACCACCTAGATCAGAATCATCTGGAGGTTTAAAATAAAAGCAAGGTTCAATCTTCCAGGCTACATTGGCAATGCTCTTCACATAGAATCTAAGTCTCTGGGGTTGGCCTCAGGGACCTGAACTTTACTAAACGTCTCTGGAGAGCCAACTAAACTCCGAAATCACTGACCTAGGGGAATACAATGACTGACTGCCATCAAGTAGAGATGATTTATTTGGCGATGCCCAGAAGATAAACTCAAACAGACATTTAGAATATTCTGTAAGGAGTTTTTACAAAGGGCTCCCAGGATGTGGTAGTGATCGCGGAGTGGGGTGCCTTTGCGGTCAGGAGGTGAATGCTTAGACCCTAAAACTGTTCAAGGGTAGCTAACTGACAAAGCTGAGGATACTCCCAAGGAGTTTCTGGGTGTCTTGTCTAGATAGTGGACCCGATGACCCTCTGAGAGGCCTTCTAACAGAAATGCTATGTTGACTTTGCCCTTGGCCTAAAGAATTGTTAGTGTAGGAAAGAGGTTTATTTTTAAAAATCATGTTTTCTATTGACCTAACTCTGTTACTGTCAAAAGCCTAAAATATCTGATCAGTGTAAAGATTCCTAATATTTCTCTACAAAGTATGTTTGGAGCTCATAGTAGCTCAGCCAAGATCCCTTTCACCCTACATTCTTAAGGCCCACCCAGCAGGGGCCTCTCAGTGAGGTCCCTGGCCAGCAGCAGCAGCAGCACCTAGGAACTTGTGTCAGTGTATATGTGCCCTCTGCTTTTCTCCCACACACTCCCACTAAATCAGAAACTCTGGGAGCAGGGCCCAGGAGTCTGTATTTTCAAAGAGTTCTCCAGGAGACTGTGTGTGGTGAGAAAGTTGGAGAAGTGTAAACAAAGTGACTGTCCCCAGTGAGTGTCTCTGAAGGAAGAGTGAGGATCCACAAGCCCCCAGCATCTTTCTCGTTGCTTAACCCAAATGACTTATGGGGGTTTCTAGAAATCAACACTTTCCCCCCTGAAAAAGTCAATTGCCCATAGTCCATCCACCCTACAGAAGTCTTCGCGTGTTCAATATTTAGCACTGTTTTTGAGTATTGATGGCTAACAACTGGAAACAATATTAGTACTCATACCAGAGAAGTGGCTAAATAAGAAGCACAGAGTCCAATGGGGGGTGGGAGGGAATGTGTGAACGGTGTGGAGCCACGTAAATCTACAGCTAGGGCAGCGTTAACTGGAGAGGCAAGCTGCCAGACGTGCAAAAGTGCCCTTGAGTTAAGCTCAAAACAGGGCTTTCCCTCTCCCCTCATCTCTCTCCCTCCTCCCTCTCTTAGTATGTGTGTATGTGTATGTGTGTGTGTGTTTGTGTGTGTGTATGTGTATCTGTGTGTGTACGCGTGTTTGTGTGTTTGTACGCGTGTGTGTGTGTTTGTATGTGTGTGTGTGTATGTGTGTACGTGTGTTTGTGTGTGTGTATGTGTGTGTGTGTTTGTGTGTGTATGTGTGTCTGTGTGTTTGTGTGTCTGTGTGTGTACGTGTGTTTGTGTGTGTGTGTCTGTGTATTTGTGTGTGTATGTGTGTCTGTGTGTGTATGTGTGTTTGTGTGTGTGTGTGTGTGTGTGTGTGTGTGTATGTGTCTATGTCTGTGTGTGTGTGTTTGTGTGTGTGTGTCTGTATGTTTGTGTGTCTGTGTGTGTATGTGTGTTTGTGTGTGTGTATGTGTGTCTGTGTGTTTGTGTGTCTGTGTGTGTGTCTGTGTGTCTGTGTGTGTATGTGTGTTTGTGTGTGTGTATGTGTGTGTGTGTTTGTGTGTGTATGTGTGTCTGTGTGTTTGTGTGTCTGTGTGTGTACGTGTGTTTGTGTGTTTGTATGTGTGTGTGTGTTTGTATGTGAGTGTGTGTTTGTGTGTGTGTGTGTATGTGTGTCTGTGTGTGTACGTGTGTTTGTGTGTGTATGTGTGTCTGTGTGTGTATGTGTGTTTGTGTGTGTGTATGTGTGTCTGTGTGTATATGTGTGTGTGTCTATGTGTCTGTGTGTGTGTGTGTCTGTGTGTTTGTGTGTGTGTCTGTGTATTTGTGTGTGTGTGTCTGTGTGTTTGTGTATGTGTGTTTGTGTGTGTGTGTCTGTGTGTTTGTGTGTGTGTGTATTTTGAAAGTTTAAAACTACCAAAAGCATAAAGACAGCTCCATTAGAAACAGTCAGTGGCTGAGCAGATGCTAGGAAATGGAATTAGGGAAATGGGAAAAGAAATTCAGCCTTATATATAAAATACTTAAGAATTTTAGAGGAAATAACCACACATTTTTGTAATTAAAATTAACTTAAAACATTAGGTAACGATGTTATTATTTAATCCTGTGATAGGCCCAAATTGTGGTCAGAGGGTTATAAATCTACTAATCGCATCAATATCACTTACCTCCAAAAAGCAATGTCCGGATCACGTGGCAAAGAGCCTTTGCCTGTTCTCAGTAGTCATTTATGGATTCTCTGTCTCCGTCCATGACCATCCAGACTGTCTCATCAGAGACCCCAAACACTGGACAATTATCTGAATAATCCAACCCACATAAATAATTTTCTTTCATGTAGATAATAGAGGTAGCACAGCAGTTTTGGCTTGGATAATTTGATAATTATCCTCAATTGCCCACTTCCCTTTGCATGTCTACAATTCCAGATTTTGTTTATTAAGTTCTTATATGAAGCCATTTTATTTATTTTTTCCTCCCCTTGTGTTTAGCCTTCAGTAAAGAAACTGAACAGCTGGCCACCATCTGCTACCAAACAAGAAAAATGATTATATCTATTACATCTTTAGAAATGCTTCTAAATGTGGGCCTTAGGATAAGGAGTTGTGCTGAGGGCCGGGATTATATATTTTTCTGATGTCCTATTACTCATCGTATGTCCCATTTCCTTATCCTGTTGCCGTGATAAAAGACGCTGACAGAGGCAACTGGAGGGAGAAAGGGTCTGTTCATTTTAGCCACAGTTCCAGGGGACAGTCCTTCACAGCCCTGAAGTGAAGGGACTTGAGGGAGTCAGTGCGAGTCAAGACCCAGAGATGAACGTGTTCAAGTATCTTTGAGAGCATGTGGTGGGTTTAAGTGAGAAATGTCCCCCATAGGCTCCTGTATTTGAGTGTTTGGCCCCCAGCTGGTTACCCTGTTTGGGAAGACTTCGGTGGTACAGTCTTGCTTGAGGAAGCGTAGCACTGGGATGGGATTTGAAAGTTTCAAGCCTCACCCTCTGTCTGCTAGTTCTATCTGCTTTGTGCTTGCAGTAAGGGACGTGTGCTGTCAGCTTTCTGCTCCTGCGGCCATGCCTGATGCTTACTGCTGTACCTCCCTCCCTACCATGCAGACCCTGGAACCATAAGCCAAAATAAACCTTTCTTAAGTTGCTCTGATCATGAGCACTTCATCACAGCAACAGAGAAATAACTAATAGAATCACCCAATTAAAAATAGAAATGAATAAAATTAAGAACAAAAATCTACAGAGCAAGTACTTCAGTGCAAACCATCTTTCTTCTATTGCACACCCAAGTTTCTTTTTAAGAATTATTGCTATTTTCTTGACCCAAGGCATTCCAGTTTTTCAAACCATGAAGCAGTCCAACTGAGGAAAACTCCTTGTGTCTTGTTCTTCCCCCCACCTCTCTCCCTCCCCCCCACCCTGCCCATGCCGTTGTGCCTGTGTGGCAGTCATAGGACAACTTGCAGAAGTCAATTCTTCCCATGATCTCCTCCCCCAGCTAAGCACCAGTCAATGAATACCTTGCCTGGGATCCTGACTCCCCCATAAAATGGTATCAGGTCAGCTATCTAAAGTTTGGGGTTGGTGCACTGTGGATGTTCTATGCATTAAGCAGTTAAGACCTTTGTATTGGTGGGCTCTGCTTTTCCTCAATAAGTTACCTAGAGGCTACGTGCTCTGGGTCAGTCCATCAGAGAGGCTCAACCAGCTGCAGTGGCTCAGGCCACTGTGATTGTCTCCTGTTTCCTGAACAAACCTGTCTGAATTTTTAATATTTCCATCTACAAATCTGTATTCATTTGGCTAGTTAGCCGTAAGACGCCATATTTAAGCTGCTATACTCAGGGTGAGAATCGGGGATGCACTATAGAGTTGTAATTCTGCTCAGAAGTTAAATTTGAGTAAGCTTGGACCCCACTAGGGACACAACACCCACTGTCATAGGAACGAGGAACTTCTTTTGTTGTTCCTAAGTGGGAGAAGATTGCAGGTGAAATCAGAGGCCAGAGACAGCTGCTCAACAGCTCAACGAATATTTGTGTTCTTGGAGAATTATTGTTCTTGGAAAAATGTTTAAAGGGTCTCTATAGGTAGATAGATGAGGGGGACATCTCTGTATGGTTATGGTGATTCTAGGTACAGGACTGTTAAAACAATGGGTAATACACACTTGGTGTTTTAGCCTACAGGTCTCCTCTCTTCCCTCTAATGGAGCCCTTTACACCATGATTCAAATGGGATTGAACTCATCTTGCCACTTGACCGAAAGCCTTTCCTCGTCATAGAGACTGGTCTGAGGATATACATGTGATCCACACTGATACAGTCAGTTTATCGTGTAAGAATTAACTCAGAAACAAAGGCTGTCGAAGGGAGAGGCCAGTGGCTGGGTGTGACTGATGCCCTGTTTCCAGACACAATTCTGGATTTTTAAGCCAATGCCTTATTCTCTTTTCATTTTTTATTTCAACTAGTTTGAGTTTTGGGCACTTAGTATTGAGCAATTCATGACTAGTGCACTACGTAAACAAGCAGCCTTCCTCTAAGAGCTCGGCTCTTCATAAGACATAGCCATGCTACGTAAAGCTCCAAGTAGCTCCTTTTATCTGGAGGTGAGCTGAGAGATGGGGAGACAAGAGGGAAGAGGCTGGAGCAGCAGCCACAGCAGTCTCCTGTGTCTTCTGGAGTTTGTTCTATTCGAGTTCTCATAAAAATTTCTCTTTGTTACAGAGAGAAGGGAGAGAAATTAACTTAAAAATACTCTTTGTATGACCCCTAGCAAATGACAATATTTTTCAAATTTGGCTAGAGTCCTTTAAAACCAATTTATTTAAGGTTTTCTGAGCTCTTATTGATCTAGAGCTATGACAACCTGAAAGCATATGTCCTGCCAATCTTTGAAGTACATTACCCATGCATCTTTCACCTACTTCTAAGGAGCAGGGCCAGAGGGACAGTCAGGAATAATCTAATAGAGATGAAGAAGAGGTAATATTTTTTATTCAACTCCGGAAAACATTTCTAAAACACCTAACTTGAGCTGCCCTACACTGGACAGTACAGACAGACACAGAGCTGGCTCTGCCTCCCAGGCAGTTAGCATTGAAGTGAGAGGTGGATAATCCCCTGGCAAGCACTATCAATAAAGTACACCTGGGGGCCTTCTAAGCCAGCCTGGGGAAGTTACATTGAGTACCACAGAGAAGATAATGCCCAAGTCCTAAAGAATCAGCTTGCCTGAGTGACTGAGGGATCAGAGCAATGAACAAAGGCACCAAAGAATGGGGCAGGACAAGGTATTGTGAGGACTCCCAGCAAGTTCAGTTTTGACTGGAGTTGTTCTGAGAGTCAAAAGATGAAAAGAGGTGACTGAAAAGGGACCAAAGCAGGAGGACTCCTCCTTACCAAGCAGCGGGGCTGAAGCTTATTACCCAGTGGGGTCTGAACAGTCATGTCAGCGATGAAGCAACATGCTTCCATTGGAATTTTAGATAAACCCATGCTGGCATCCCAGACAGGCAAAAAATCCTTTAGGAAGCTGTGGTAGAAGGGTAGACAAGAGTTCAAATAGGCCTCTAAAATAAATCAGAATTCAGTATTTGAATGAAAGTCTAACAGGTACACTTCAGGGACACTCAACAAAGATGCAAAGACAATTCAAGGGAAGAAAGAAAAGCACTGTCAGGCAATTATGTTGGGAGAGCTGATGGTCACATCCAACAGAACGAAGTGAGACCGCCTACCTCATACATACACAGAAATCATCACAAGTGGATCATAGGTATAACAGAGGAGCGTTCAAATTATATAATTATTAGGAAAAAGAAATAGGAATAAATCTCTAAGCTTGGATTGTGTGGTTGTTTAATTAGGACTCCAAGAACACAAACAACAAAAGAAAACAGGGCTTCATCCGAAAGTCAAAAATTAAAAAATGTTTCAAAGGGGCCTATCAAGAAATTGAAAAGATGTTGACTATCGTGTTGATTTTCCCACTGCTTGGACAAAGGCAGGTGAAATCTCTGTGAGTTCAAGACCACTATGGTCTACATAGCAAGTTCTGGGCCAGCTGGAGATACATAGTGAGACCCCATCTCAAAAAGAAAGAGAGGAAGGAGGCACAGAGTGGAAGAAGGAATTAAGAGAAGGAGAAGAAATTTAAAAGACCACACAGATAATAAAAGAAACTATTTGATAATCACATATCTATATATCTAAGGGACTAGTATTCAGAATACATACCAATCAATGGTAGAAAATGAGAAAAAAAAATGGCTGAATAATATCTATTCACAAAAGGTATACAAACGGCCAATAAGCACATGAAGAGATGCTTTGTATCACTGGTTACTGCAGAAATGCAAGACAAACTGTAAGGGGAAACTACCTCACACTCACTGTCATGGTTAAAATGAGAAGACCGACAATGGTAAGCACTGATGAGAACAATGAAAAACTGGAATCCTCATATCGCTATAGCCAATTCTTTAAAAGCTATTAGTATTGTTACTTCATGTATGGGTGTTTGGGCTAATATTGTTGCTTTACATATGGGTGTTTTGCCTGAATGTATGCTTGTGCACCCTAGGCCTGCCCGATGCTCATGCAGGTCAGAGGGTTTGCCAGATCCTCTGGAACTGGAGTTACAAGTGGTTGTACTCCACTATTTAGGTGATGGGGTTAACTGGGGTTAAATTCCTATGGAAGAACAGAAGACAAGAGTTTCCTTGTGCATTGGATCAACAGCCATTGGGGACTGGGTCCTGGTGGGTGTCAGTCTCCTACTTAGAGGTCATGACTAGAAGCAAGCCTTGTGGGATCTGGCACAGCATGCCTTTCTTGCCAGGCAGATGAGAAACATCTTTTACTGTGTTGGGTTACTTGCCAAATATGTCTAAAAGGAGAATAGAACTCAGGTCTCTTTTACTAAATTGCACAATTTTCTTAAGTAAACAAATTATTAACCTTGGTCCTTTCCTTTAGACATTTGCTAGCACACACTCAACACATGCAGGCCTAGGTAACCATCCAGGGTAGACCTTCTTGGAAAACCTGCTTCAGAACCCACTGACCAGGAAACAAGGAAGCTACACCTTGGTATTTTGTAATGCCCTCAACTGCCTGGCTTCCAAAAGTCTCAGTTCCCTGAACAGTACCGTCACATGGCCCATTGGTGTGTCTACCTGAGAACAGATGAAGATGTCCAACTCACTTGACTCCGTGGATGAGCCAGTGTGGAGGGCTCCCCTTTCCTCAGAGGCCCTTGAGTGGAGGAGAAGATAAGGCTCTGCCAAGGCACTTTGCCAGAAAATTCAAAAAGGACACAGCAAGGAAATACTTAGGTTTGGCTGAGTCTACAGGCTTGAGTGACGTGGGGATTGCGGATGAAGGTCCCCATTCCAGAAGGGCACAACATACTCAGAAGAAACAGGACCTTTCAGGTTTCAGAATCGAGTATCAGAAATCAGGAAGAATTAGAGGCAACATTAAGGAAGCATTTACCTTTTATTTACCTCTGATAAGCCTCACATGCCTCTGTTCCCTGCCTTTGATTGTTTTGTCTGCCCATTTCCTGCTAAGAGTTGACAAAACAGCACTCCTGAGCAGGAAGATAAGAAGCACCTATTTGCTGAATAACATCAAGGGGGAAACTGCTAGCTCATCCATTTTGTTGTTTAGTTGTTCAAAAGGTTCAAAATACCAATTAACTTGCTGGCTCCGAAATCTTTGATACCCTCAGATTTCCCGACATTTTGAAACTCTCTTATGTCTGCCTAATGGTTTTCTGATCATGAACAAAGAAGTTCCAGTCTGTTTAGCGTTTGACCTGTTTTCTTAAATGTTTTTATGTATTCAATGTTTTGTGGCTAAAAATAGTTGCATCCACGTGCTAAAATTATCCTTGCTCTCCCCCTTGTACAACTCCAAAAAAAAAAAAAAAATGCATTAAAATTTTTTTCGTTCTTATTTTAAATTTAGGAGATCTTATTTCAAGAACTTTTTTCCCTTTTACTTTTCCACGGAACTTAGCAGAGTTTGGAAGACTTGATTACACGACCTACCCTGTACATATTCAAGGTAATTTTTCAACATATATTTTTTCATTTCCATATGTATGTGTATATATGTATATATACATACGTGTATATACATGCACATATATGTACATACATATGTCCTGATACATATCAGAATGGGAGTAAAAGGGCAATACATGTGAGGCGGATTTTAGAAGTGTTTCTTATTACATTCTTATTAGCATCCTTTGATAGGAGTGCTTCTTTCTCAAAGGTGGGTGTTGCAGGGTAGTTCATTACTTCTTCAGCGGAAGCACTACCTGTAACTATGCGGCACCCAAGGTGCACTTGAAACAGCTGTGGACAGAAGAGAAAGCTAGCATCCTTAGATAAGGCAGCTTCTGGGTTTGGAAATCCCCCTTGCAATTCTGTTTCACAATAAACATGAACCAAATACATTGAACCGGGGAGACAGTGAAGACAGCCTGCTGGGATCAAATCCTGGCTGTAACGTTTATGACACGGGACCTTGGGAAAGTCACAGTACTTGTGTACCCTAATTTCCTCACCTTTCAAGCAGAGAAAAGAATATGGCTGGCTCACTGTACATCTGTGGATAGTCCCTGAAATGCCCTGAATTCTTACAGCATCATAGGTGCTGGGAGAGTACTGATTGCCACGGTCATAGTATACTGCACCAGACCCTGGGCGAGGAGAGGACGCTGGGGCACATTCTAGTTCTCCAGAATACTGGGGTCCCTGTGAAGGGATGCTTCTGTTACCACACTGGAATATCCAGAGAATTTGAGACCTAAGAATCTATAGTATAAAATATTTATGAACATTTTTTAAAATGTGATCAGAGGTCAGGCTGACCTATTGTTGAGTTTTCTGCAATAGAGTTAAGGCACACTAAAAACACAACATTTAAACAAGTAAACGACATCTGGTATTGATAAAATTTACATGTTTACAGGAATTGCATGTTTCTAGGAGGGGTCTTTGGAGAAAGATCAGTCTCCCAGGGGACAGAGACAGACTGGGGGAAGCTAATGTAAAAATGCATATCCAAGGGTACTGTCTGACCTTTTAACAAACTCTTCAAAGAGGATGCGGTGGGAATAGCCCTGCCTGCGGATGCTGACCGTCTCCAGGATCCCTGTGGAGCGAAGCTGGGCCAGGACTCTGTCTTGGGAGAACTTCAGGGCCTTGCGGTCATCATTAGGCTTAATACAACGCACAAAGTGGGGCTGTCCGACCACCATTTTGGAGAGTAGATCCATCAGAGAATACTAGCAGGGAGGAAAACGAACACGAAATGAGAAATGAGGCACCACTCACACGGGCCTGCTGTTGCCTCCAGAGCAGCCTGAAGCTTGTGAAGGACTCACAGACTGTTGAGAAAGAACATGAAATCTACAACAGGAGATGGCAGCCTAAGTTTTCCTACAGCTGCCTGAAGGTTGAAATCACTCTTTAGACATCTGGTACCAAGCAGTATCTCCACACGACAGAAACCCCTTGAAGAACATGTTCTAGGTTAGCCTGGAGTGTCCTTTACTATCCAAAATGATGAGATACTGTACTCTGAAATATTCAGCTTGGGGAAATGATGCTTTTTTCACCCGAGAACCGCTATAAAGTCACAGCAAATCATACTCACTCCAGTGGTAATAAAGATGAGGGAGAAAAAGGGGAGGGAAGAGGAGGAAGAGGGGGGAAAGATTATTAGAGGAAAGGATTATGGTAAAGGTATAAGTACCTTGCAGAGAAGAAGAAAGAACATGAACAACCAGAGGGGAGCTCATGGGACAGGGTTGTGTCCCTCAGGTGGTCCACTCTTGGAGCTCTTGGAGGCCAATGCAAACCACACAGGAAACAAGACCCCGTCTTCCCAAATCACTCTTACCGATCAAAGCGGTTGTGCCCAGTCAACCAAGGTATCTTGTTTTTCTGCTTTAGCATTTGGGAACCAGCTGTTATATGACCACGGCTGGTTATTGCAGTCATATTTCTGAAATCTATAGGCTAGAGACTTGTCCTTTGGTAGGGACACTGAGAATGTTGAGGATGACATTACAGTCAAAGAACCTCCAAATCTCGCTAGGAAACACACACACACACACACACACACACACACACACACACACACTAAGGGTTACCAAGAGGACAATAATGTGGCTGATGAAGAGGACAGGACTCGGGTACGGAGGGCAAGGAAGAAAGGGCATCACAAATACGCAGGCATGGAAGTTAAGCAGGTGCTGGAAGTGGTTTGCTGGAGGTGCTGTCTCGGGAAGTGCAGCATCCGTGGAGGCCTGGACTCCAAGGTCTGAGGTCCCTGCAGTTCACACTGTGAGCCGGTTTCTACTCTGCCTCTGAAGCACCACCAGCTCTGTAGGACTCGTAACTTTCCATTAAGGAACCTTCCTCCACCTACAGCTGATTCCCAAGTGCTACTCTTCAGTTTGCCTTGTCTTCCAACCCATGACAGAGCTCCCTATCCCAACCCAGCCTGTAGACTACTGTTTTGTGCCAACTCTGTCTTACCATCACATTCTTGTCCATGAGATCAGTTCCTACCTTTTCCTGACAACAGCATCGCTACCATGAAGTTACCTGGACCATCTCTCTCAAGGTACGCGATCTCTAAGGGCTCTCCAATGCTGTTTCGTAATGATTTGTGCAAAGCTGTGCGAGTGTCCGTGCATCTTTACTATAAAGCGAGTACTTAACAGAACACCTCTACAGGTATTGTTCTTACACAAAGGGAGCATTTCCCCCGGTAGAATATCAGAAATTGGGGTGGCAGAAATGGGAACAACTGGCCTCAGGCAAATGGGTTTTGCAACAGGTCAGTCAAATCTATAAAAATGAAGCCAATCCTTTTCTCGGTATCCGAATGGGATAAAGCACTTTCTAAATTTTATTAACTGTTGTTATTTGGTGGGAAAGTGTTTCTTGTAGCTTTAAAGCCAAGAAGCTTCACAAAGATTAACAGCGCATTCAACGAAACAGGCTGTGCACATGGCGTCCAGCTCTGCAGCCTCCTCCTTCCTCAGAACTTTTCCTCCCTAGTTTTTGAAAGAGGGTCTCACTGTGGAGGTCCGGCTGGCCTGGAACTCATTATCTATACCAGGCTGCCCACCCCTTTCTTAACTGGCATTTGTGCTTCGCCCTGGTTCCATGGACTCTATCATGCCTGGACTTCACATGGTATTGTGGTTTCAATAAGAATGGACACCATAGGCTCATGTATTTGACCTCTTGGTCATTAGGGAGTGGCACTACTTGACTTAGAGTGTGGCCTTGTTGAAGGAAGTGTGTCACTGGGAGTGGGCTTTGGGGTTTCAAAAGCTCAAGCCAGGCCCAATATTCTTCTCTTTCTGTGGCCCGTTGATCCAGATGTAGAACTCTCAGCTACCTCTTCAGCACCACGTCTGCCGTGTGCAACCATGCTTCCCACCATGATGATGATGGATTAAACCTCTAAGGTATAAGCCAGCCCCAATTAAATGCTTCTCTTTATAAGAGTTGCAATAATCACAGTGTCTCTTCACAGAAATACAACATTAAGTAAGACAACATGGGTAGACTGAGCTAGTCCTTTCAAGAAGCAGGTAGATCAGAGAAGAGGTAGCCTTCATACCCGGAAGTAAGAAGCCATGGTTTGTCTCTTCATGTTGGTGGTTTCTTCTGGATGGCGAATCACTTCCAGAGTGTCTACCTGGAGGCAGAGGAGGGGGAAGTAGTTTGAGGAAATGGACCATTCATTCATTTTTCAAACCTGAAGGACTGTTTAGTCAATAACCTCAGGGAGTAAAAGTACGAGCCCATAAGGGACATTCCACATTCAACCTACAGCAAACCCCAAGCACAGCTGTACCACAGGGAATCAGGCCAGCACCAGCTATATTCTAACCATTGGGTCCTGATGTGAGTCCCAGCATGCTCCTACCACCACAATTCCCACATGCTCCCTGTAAGCAGGAGCTGGGGCACCAAATCAGTCCGGAAACTTCCAACAGTCTGACCTGCTGTCAATCATCTCTGCAGCTACCCGGGCTCATTGGAAGGAATTTTGGAAAGAAAGAAATGGCTATAGCAGTAGATTGCAAGCAGCCTGAGCTTCCCTGTCAGAGCTCACGGACAAAACTCTGCTTTGGTTGTGTTTTCGGCCCTAGTCTTGCACAGGTGTGGTGCCTCCCATCTGATCGGAACAGGTGATGAGGGCGTGAAGCAAGAACTTTGAAACAGGAAGGCACTGTTGTCAGCATGTGGGTTCTGCCCGGTGGACTGCTTTCCAGGCCTGTCCTCCCCATGGGGTGAGGACATCTGCAGTCTTATTCATAGAGACTGAAGAATGAGTGCTGAAGAGAGATGCTGTGTGGTTTTTCATTGTCCCCGGAAGGGTCTTCACTGCCAATTCCCCCTCTTACTCCTAGTGAAGGACAGAGCTCAGGTCTCATAAGAGTTGGGGAAAGCTAATCAATTCCGAAGGGATGACTCTACCTAGGGTCAGCTTTCAGCTCAATGATAAATTTTCTCCAACCTTTTCTCTGTATTTTCCCCTCTCCCCTCACCTCATCTACACGACTTCTGGGAATTTCTTCCATTTACTTAAAAATCCTCATTAAAGATTTCTCCACCACCACCCTCCCACACACCCTTTCATTTGGTTTAGCTAAGGAGCTGCACCCCAACTCCCAGGGGCAGCTGTGAAGTGCCTCTGCTTCTCTATCAGTAGGTTTAAATGGATTGGCTGGTTCCTCTCACTTGCAGCGTTAGTGATCCTTCGGCATTCGAGAACTGAACAGTTCAGTGATGCCAATGGCCGAGACACAATTTCTATCAATTTGTATGAGACGTAGGTACCGCTATGTTGCCAAGCCTATTCCTGTAACCAGGCCTATGAATTAGGATCCTTGCAGAAAGTTCTGGACTGGGACCAAAAATGACCTATCCTAGGAGCCCCCAGAGCTACCCAAAGAGAAACTCATCTCCCAGTTCAAGTAACTGGGACACACAGCTTCATTTGCATATGGGTGTTTCCTGACTTTTGTTTTGTTTTGTTTATCTTTTGTACTAAATGTATCTTTTCTACTGTTATAGGCAAGGCCCATTTTCCCTATCTATCTATCTATCTATCCATCCATCTATCTATCTATTTATCTACCTATCATCACTTTTCAATCTATTATCTATCATCTATCTACCTACTGTCATCTATCAATCTACCTATCATATATCTATCTAGCTATTTGTCTATCACCTACCCGCCTGCCTATCATCTGTCAATCTACCATCTAACTGGATATTTATCTATCTTTTTCAAACGTCTTTCTCTCTAAGCGTGAGTGACTTTTGGGACCTAGCGCTAAACTTTATGCCTAGGTGTTCTGGTAACAGTGTGGAACTCAAGGGCTTAACCAGTCTCAGCCTCCCACCTCAGCCTCCTGACTAGTGGATCTACCTACCAGATGCTGGGACACTATTTGAAAGGAATAATACTTGTTTTTTTTTTTTTTTTGATGATCACTAAAATCAATCAACTACAGTAAAATAGAAAAGTAAAGAAGCATCAGTTCATACTCAAAAGCTAAAAGGTTGCTGTGGGCAGGAGGGGATCCCAGGTGAGTAGAATTCCCTGTCTAACCAGCCAGCATCTGTATTTTCATATAATTGCAGAGTGAGGGTCTGTCCTTCATTACCCATCCCCTAGGAATGCTAGTACCTGTCTGAAGTTCACCACCTACATACTTAGGGCTGTATTTTGCAGAAAAATGGCTCACTATTGGGGTCATTTCCACCTTGACAGCTTCAGCAGTGTAAGTCAGCAGGAGCTGAGCAAGCTCACTTTCTGCTGGTATGACAAATGTCCTGCCTGGTTCCTTATGCATGGTGCTAGTTAACCTTCAGATTCCTCATGAATAACTTAATACACTGGGTCACAGACTCCAGCCCCCCCAGAGTTGAGCAGGCTTCCGTACTGATATAGACTTCATGCACAGAATCTTAGATGATTGTCAAAACTCAAAGCATTTACCAAGTATATTGTACATTAAATCATTAAGCTGCCACTGTCACAGAATTCTCAAAACTATATTCTGATGCAAGAACAGTTATTATTCCATTCTAACATGAAAAAGTTAAGGCTCATCGATTTTTAGGTAAGTGTCCCACAGTCTTGCAGCCAATGTATCTAGGTCTGAAATCTGTCCTGATTTCTAAGCCTTATTTCTTGTCTTTATATACTGCCATCTATGTGGTTTGATATAATTTGCAAAATGGAAGTCTGAAAGTATGGTATAATCACAGATATTTGCCTCATCTGTCAACTGAATTTACTCTCCCATAAAGATACGGACTCTAAACAATCCTATAAACCAGCCAGACCTCAGCAGTAAATGAAAAGCTGGAGAATTTTCTCCTGGTCTGGTTAGGTGCCCATGATCTGCATCCTAAAACCTTAGAGGCACCTCAGAAGTGCCTCTAATCACCTTCCTGACAAGGCCCTTTGTTAAGAATTTTTACTGCCATCAAGTGATATATGTGCCTGGCTCTTGCAAGAAAAGAGCCCTACAGCACTGCCCCTCCCAGAAGGCTCTGTGGCCCTTCTCACCAGCAGCTCCATGAGTCCCAGCGCAACCAAAGCACGTGCTGCACCCCTGGCCTCTGTGCAAACAGCAGAAGCAGTCTGTAAAGCCTGGGCAAGGCCCTCTCTGACCTCCCTACTCCCCTGAACCTCACATCACAAGGAAGAATGCCACACAGGCCACCAAGAAGGATCTGAACTAACAAGGCTTGGACTCTGAGAATCTCTGCCTGGCTGATTAGACAAGGTTGTGCTGGGAGCGGTGCAGGGGAACAGCAGCCAGCATTGGAGCTTCAGGAGTCAGCCTACTGTTTAGCAAGGTGACAGTAGGTTTCTACCCTGGCCTCCCAGGGGATTGTCTCAATGCACTTTGCTACTGCTGGGCCTTATGCTTGTTGCTACCATGGTCTCCCTGTCTCTCCGGTAGTATGAAAGTTCTATGGGGTCTCTAACCCCTCACTGGGCAGTGTTACTGGCACACATAACAATGATGATGATTTTCCCTCAAGCAATGTCACCTGGGCAAGACAGTACCACTCAGTTGAATTGGTTGCTCTACTGAAACTCCAGAAAGAACATGTATAATTCAAAACAGTAGGCATCTTTCACATACAGTTACAGGGTTAAATTAGGATGTTTTGCCTAGCTGCCTTAGGATCAGTAACTTAAGAAGAAAAAATATTTTTGCTAGGGACTTGTTTGGTCAATGTTAGGAAAGCTAGAACAAAGAAAGCTTAATTGCTAGGGCCCATGAGTTTCACCTGTGAAAAACAGACCCATGATCAAGAAATAACAAATGAGTTTCAGTGCCCACTGTTAGGCTTGAACTTCCTCAACCACAAATAAAATTGACTCTTTCCTGATCTCTTTAATCAAAAGTTTACTGATGAGTTTAGGGTATGCCTTGGGGATATAGAGCTGTGCAACAGATTCTCCTTTTACCTTAGAAAAGGTAAAAGACCCCTGACTTAAAGTTTTCTAGTTATAATAAACTTGTTTCACTGTGTTAACTAAATAAGTTGTGTACATTAGGATACTATGAGGTATACTCGTTCCCTAGCAACCCGCCAATTACACTAGAAGCTGGCTGTGAAATTAGTTGGTTTGCTAAAACTCTGTTAATTGATAGTGGAAAAATTTATGCTTCTAGGATATAGATGTGCTGTGGAAAAAATATATATGGAAAACTAGGTGTTTGGGTGTGGGTTTTAAGATAACTTGTTTTAAAAAATATGGAACTTGTAGTCACTGAAATGTAAACATGTAATCATTATGTAAAGTTTAAGTTTATGATTAAGATGTGGTTGTAATTCGATCTTTCCCCATGAGGGGCTTTGTCCAGAAAAAAAAAAAAAAAAAAAAAAAAAATATATATATATATATATATATATATATATATATATATATATATATAGTACATGGGAAAACAGATAGCGAGCAAGAGGAAGGAGACAGGAGAGAAGAGAGTGGGAGTAGGTAGGAGAGAGGAGAAAGCGAGTGGGAGTAGGAGAAAGGAGAGAGAGAGAGAAGGAAAGAAGGAGAATAGAGAAGTAAGAAGGAGCAGAAGGAATAAAGAGAGAAGTTTGTCCCATCCATAAGAGGCATGGTTTCATTCATATTATTTCCTCGACTCTGCCCCTCCCTCACAGGTCGCTGAAACTCTGGCCGGGGCTGGACCTCGGCATTTACTTGTGCCTTTGGTTCTTCATTTGCCATGTCCCAAGTCTGTCTTTTGAAATGGAGCTCTAAACCAGTAACTTGATGCTGGGTGATGAACGTTCAGTAACCCATTTATTCTACAAAGTCCACCTTCCCTGAAGGCCACTTCCATAGTGTTCTCTGAGATAAGGAAAGACCCAAATGTTAACATGTTTGTTTCGCTTTGCTTTTTGAGGTAGTCTCACTATCACAGGCTGGTCTTGAATGTGGAATGGCCCATCTCTGTGGCTCCAGGACTGGGATTGCAGGTGTGCACCCCCTCGCTTGCCTATGTGTGTTGTTGTTTGTTTATTTAACTGTTGTTGTCTATCATAGTTTTGAATGCCTCAGAACTTTCAGGTCATCTCCTTTCAAAGAATAAACAAGCTTCAGTCAGGTGTACTCATCACAAATATGGTTTTAAATGCACACCACACACTGGACCAGTGGGCAGGCTTGGACAATACTATATGGAACAGGGAGGGAGATAGCACCATGCTGGATTCCAGGTGTGGGGGGCAGGAGCACAGGTCCCAGCAGGGCTCCAAATTCAGAAATCAAGTGTGAAAAAGAAAGGAACTCTGGACATGAGGGAATCTTTTTGTGTTATGATCCTTTTTAGAATCTTGTAGAAGCCAGTAATTACTGAAAAGCAGAACAACAGCAACAACAACAAAAAATAAAAATAAAAAAGCCAGCACACATTATAGACCTCCAGCATAATGTGTCGATTCTGTATTTGTTAATTCGCCCACCTGCTACAATTCATTTGTAGCTCCAATGTGAATCGCCAATGCTTTCCTGGTCATTCGCAGAATGTACATAGCAGTGAAAGTGGGCGTCTGCCGGTGCCCAGCCTTCTAGTTAGAGTCAAAGGATCAAAGCCAGCCTTTCTGGCGCAGCTCTCCTACCACAGACACGTGTCTACTCTGAAGGTCTATTTCAATGCCTCTATTTTTGCTCTTATATGTGCTTTGTTGGTAAATTTTCAGTTTTCTAAGCATAAGAAGAGGGTGACAAGCTCCCCTCAGGCATGAATCATTGTGCCATTGTCTGTGAGCTTAATGATACAAATGCTGCTGGTAAAATATGGTTTTTATAAAAACATTGAACAGAATTAGCTATAAGGTGTGGGAGGGGGCGGGGAATTCGGTGTCCACAAACAAAAACACATAAACTGAGGGTTAAATACTTATTGGTTGGCTCTGTCTGACTAGAGTCTTGTGGGAACCTAACCTCTATTACCCTCTAGGGGCAGTAGTTCAGCGTTGCTTTTTGCAATGACTTTATCAATCGAAACTTTTATAAATAATAAGAATCAAGTGCATTTAATACAAACAACATTTTCATGTACGAACAAGAAGTTCTTAGGAGTGTACTTAAACTCTTACACACATGTCCTCCATGGGCCCATATAGCCCATGGTAAATAGTACTGATATCTTGTCACAAAGAAACAAGATGAAAGTTAGGGGATTCGAATGGGTCCTATAGCAACGTGGGCCTAAAAGTTATTGCTAGATGAAATCTTTGGAGCCCTGCTATGTGCAAGTGAATCTTTTATTCTCAAGAAAAGTTAAGTATAAAGAGGTACATGTGTAATCAATTCTGGAGTAATATTTAATAGTATTATATGTGATCAAATTAGTTATTTTTTTACTAAATAAGTTAATATGCTATATAAATAAAAGGTAAGAAAATTCAGAGATATGGACTATGTATTACTCCAATATCTTCAAGATAATTGGTTTTGGGGTTAGTAGTATTTTCTTATCCTTGGGAGATATATCCAAAAACATGCCTGAAATTGTGTGCTTCATCAAACCCTATAGATACTATGCTTTTTCCTATGCATACATTTGTATGACAAGGTTTATCTTATAAATTAGGCACAGTAAGAGGAACTAATAATAAAATTAACAATTCTAAAATTATACTGTACTAAAGGCGCCCCTCTTACTTTCCCTGTAAGGAAGCTTCCTTTCGGCATATCAAAATTGCCAGTGTCACTATTCTTAAAAAAAGCATTGTGATATTACACATGACCCAACAACTGAGGCAGCCACCGAAGGACTAGTGGGTGGGTAGAACATACAGCAGGAGTTCACCGCACCAAAGGATGGCTCGTACCTTATCAGAACCAACAGAAATAAGCATGAGAGTTTGCATGCCATTAGATGGCACAACATTCAAAACTTACACATTGTTTATTGATGACATTTTTCACTTGATATTTTTGAATCATGAATGACCACTGGTAGCAAAAGCCCCAGAAAGCCAAACCACAGATGAGTAGGGATTACTGTCTAAATAATACACATCAATCATGTGAACTTTATGGTCCTGTCTAAACATCAGTTACAAAGGCAGAACAGCTAGGTATCATTTTATGGTTGGATATGTTAGGGGCTCCCAACACAGCCCCTGCTTAGCTCATTTTTAGAGGGCAGGAACGGGTTTTTTTGTTTTCCTCCTTGCTGATTCTATCTGGTCCCACTTACCTTCTGTAGTCAGTCTCGAGGAAAACTGCTTTATCTCTTCCCAGAAAGACTCCATTCTTAGGTCAGTATTCTCTATTTTAGGCCATTTTTCTGACTACCAGAATTACAACAATCCCACAATTCAAATTTAGCAAAATTTCAAAACTTCCCTTGTTTCCTAAACACTGCCAGTGTCCTCTGCCAACTGCACAGGCAGACGGCGAGAAACAGTGCTGCGGGCTCCGCCATCAGCTCCACGACAGCATCCACTCCCAACCCCCGCAGTGGCACAGCTCTACTGCTCACCTTGGCTCTCCCAGCGCTGAAATGTGGGGGCAAAGATCTTGACGATGCTGTGATCCTCGCTCTTGTTTGGGCCAAATTACCTGAACAAAAAAAAGACAAAAAACAAAACAAATAAAAACACTTAAATTGAAGGAAAAGTTAGGGAATTTAGTTATGAGTAATTTTTCCTTTTATGATCTTGTGTTTTCTGAGTTTTTTGATTGGCATCCTAAGAATTTTAAAATTTTGAAAACTTTTGGTCTGACAAGATGGCTCAGTGGGTAAAGGTGGTTGCTGTCTGATAACCGGAGTTCAATCCCTGGGTCCCACAATGGCGGAAGGAGAGAACTGGCTATCACAAGTTGTCCTCTGACCTCCACAAGCATGCCTCGACATTCCTCTGCCTTAACTCTTATACATACAACACACACACACACACACACACACAATGTGTGTATGTTATATATATATGTGTACATACATATATATATATATATATATCCTGTCACATACTATGCATGTATATATTAATGCTATATATACATAGATGGATGTAGCATAAACTGCCTCCAGGTACTTATACACATATATATAGAACCTAAATCTTGTGTTTAGACTTGGGTCCAATCCCCAAGACAGCGCATTGTGCAGCTGCTAATATTCTCAAATCCAAATCTGAAATTTTGAAAGTCCAAAATCTTAACAGTTTAAGAGTTCCCAAGCACTTGGATAAGTGATGGTCAGGCTCCCTGTTATCATTTGCTGTGAACAATTCATGCAGGTCTTAAAGCTTAGCATAGATAGTGAGAGAAGAGAGATCTCTCCGTTCCTGTCTATGAGCAACAGTTAGTGAAAAGCAAGTTGAAGAGCCATGGGCCAACTCTTGCCCTTGCTCATTCCTGTGGCTTACCTCTGAGGACTGAGGAGCCTCTAAGACTCTCCCTTCCCTTCCCCGTTTACCCTCGACCCTGTACCAAACTCAGTGTGTAAAGACATTCGTTTTCATTTTTACTTAAGGAGTCGTTTGTGTAACAGAATGAAAACTTGTCAATGAAAGGGAAGGCTGAAATTTGTGCATAAGAGATTTCAAAGTTTTAGCAAGTCTAGCACAAAGATGTCCAAGTGTTTTCTCTGGTGATATCTTCAGAGGCTAAACTGTGATTAATAGCCTGCAAAGAACCCTTTGAAGCAGAATTGGTGACATCAAAGTCATAATCCAGGGGTGGCAGGAGCTTTATAATGAGTGGGAAGCATTTTAACACATTTCAAAGGATTTACAGCACAAATAAATAGATTCGAGCGATGCGCCCTGTCACACACCTTCTAGAAACATAACCTATAAGAATTTACCATTTTCATTTATATGTAAATACAGTACTCTCACTCCTTTCAAATGTTAGGCATCATTGGTGCTTCACCCAGGACAGGATCTTCACAGCTGAACATCTCTCCTGGCCCAGAGTCTCTTCCTGTGCTTCTGGGAAACTGTGATTACCAGTGTTTGTACTGGGTGGGGAGAGACCCTTGAATGCAGGCAGTAGTGGAATTGAGACCCTGTGCAGGGATCTGAAATGGGGCTCAAAGGCTCCCACCTCATTTTTTTGCTTCCAACCTTAAGGGAAAGAGACAGGTGCTCCGAAGACAGAGGCAGCACTTTAAAAGGTGGTCATTTCCTACCTTCTAGGGAGTTTTAACCTTTAGTTACTTCTTAACAATCTGGGTGCCTGTAGCATATCTGGGTCCCTACAGAATGTCCAAGTGCCTATGGGAGGCACTGATGCATGTGGGAAGTCATGGTGACTACCGGAACAGGTACTTGTGTAAGGTCTGGGTCCCTGAGGAATGACTCGTTGCCTGTGGGAGGCACTGGCCCCTGTAGGATATCAGGGAGCCTGTGGGATGCCCTGGTGCTGGAAAGATACCAAGGAGCCTGCCCAGTGTCCGAGTTTGGGTCATAAGACCCAACTTCAGGTCTAACTCTGTCATGTTTCATCTTGGGCTAGTATGGGCCAGGTCAAAGTTCACAATCAGAGCAGCCTTCTACCTCCAAAGACCATAGCGAATGCCGCCATCCATGCTCCTGCCACACAAGCTTAACTTTCTTTCTTTTTTCTTTTTTGAGGGCACAGGGGTGGGAGGGTGGAACAGGGAGGAATGGGAAGAAGGTGCTATTGAGATGCATTGTATGATACTCAAATTATTAATAAAAGTTTAAAAAAACAATTGCCACAAATGCTGGGTTGTTGTTTTCAGTAATTCCACAGACTTCAGTACTCTCTGCTGCCCCCTTGGGCTGTCTGGGATTGTTGCAGGGCACTGGCAGCCCACTGCTATTTCATACTGACTGTGAAAAGCACACCTTCCTGTGTATCTTACAAAAGCCTGTGCTGATTCTGTCTCTAGTGTCAGCTTCAGTTGAGGGAGTCTCCTGCCCATGTGAATGTGGAACCCTCACTGTAGGGATGACTTCTTGAAGGATCTATCAGTTCTTTCACTAGAAGTATTGGCAAGGGTTAGTGAGAGAGAGTTCTGTAAACCCCCACTTCAAACCCTCAAGTTGTTGATTCCACCCACCTGGACTGTTGTTGGGTGATCCTTACCCAACCCTAATGGAGGGCCTCACTTGGAAAAAGACCTACCAGAACAAAGTTGATTTTTCAACTAATTCTGACCCTGGCTTTCTTCCTTCAAAGCTTTGGCTTTCCATACTGGCCAGAACTGTGTGTTGTGCTAGCAGGGCATGGGAATTTGACTTCGGGGCAGCCCTGTGCGTGGTCATTGCAGTGATTCAAACCTATTTGCTGCCGTTTCTAACACAGTGGCTGATATAAATATAAAGTGCTAAATTCAGTGGTTTTGTAAAGTCGGACTGTAGTATTTTATATGTGAAAAGCACCTACTATATCTTTCTATAGCCACCCAAATACGCAACAAGGGCTAGTTTTAGATTTGATATGCTGGGGAAATTTAAAATAGCCACAAAATTTGTCAGCAGGAGCCCAAGAAGTACAGAATGTACAATATTAGATTTTGTTCTTGTATTTTTTTTCTTCCCTTGGCATTTATCTATGACTTTAGGTATTGATATTAATAAGTAGGCAGAGTGTGTGGACAAGTTCCCTGCCCTTTTAGACATTGCTAAATCTCTCGTGAAAAGAGAACAGATGATTTATTTAGAGAGAAGGGGTCATCATTTTGTGAAGTAAATGAATCAAGAAGAAATAAGAAACCAGCCTGTCCCATACTTGTTCAGCTGGGAAGAAATGTAGAGAAAAGTACTCCTGAGGCAAGATGGGAGTGGAGACAAAATCATCTGGAATCCTCTAAGCCATTCAGTTTGCAGTTTGTAGCATGACAGAAACAAGAGAACCCAGCTCACCAAGACAAGAGGAGAGTATTGACCCCTAAAAGTTATTCTCTGTCTGCAGTGAACACAGTCAGGCACACACCACACACACACTAACAGTAATGAATGCATGAATTGGAAAAGAAGAAATATTCAGATAGCAAACTTGCTATTATCTGTCTTTATAATGTATGCGAGAAATTCAGAACCCTAAAAAATAGCTTCCCTGGTTTTGTAATGCTTTAAAAAAAACTAAGAAGAATTTCTTTAAATTCATTTATCTAATGTGTATGAACATTTTGTTTGCATGGATGTGTGTATACCATAGGACTGCCCAGTGGTGTTCTCAGAGGTCAGAAGACATCAGGCCCCCTTAAGCTGGAGTTATAGATGGCATGAGCCATCATTTGTGTGCTGGGAACCAAACCCAGGTCCTCAACAAGTGCTCCTAACCACTGAGCCATCTCTCCAGCCCCTGTATTGACTTTTAATTGTCTTGCATTTTAAAGGATTTTTGCATAATTAACAACCCTAGATCATGTGCCTGAGGAAAGCCAAACCAAAGCTTTCACTGATGTCCCAGACAGTTTGAAACAGGAGACCGGTCATTTAATTCTCACTTCTATAAACTTAGGATGCAATTAATTACTGATTGAAGGAGGAGGGAGAGGAGAAGGAGGAGGAGGAGGGAGAAAAGGAGGAGGAGGAGGAGGAGGAGGAGGAGGAGGAGGAGGAGGGACTATAGAGAACAAAGGTCAGCAGATGTTACCCATCTAACAAGCACTGTATGTAATTCAATGTTAGCCCCAGGAGCTAGAGCTACTCAGCACGCTCCTGTCTGAGTCCTTTTAGTTCAAGGCAGTTATGCTACCTTATATTAATATTAATCTCTAGAAATATAGAAATTATTCCATTCCTTTTAGATATCACAAGCACTTTGAAAACAACAGCTAAGTATTTATTTCTGTGCCTCTTCATTAATTTATAAAATTAATTAATTAATTTGCTACCTGGTATGAGACTTGTGTAAACTGGAGCCGGAGAGATGGCTCATCAGTTAAGAGCATTGGCTGCTCTTCTAGAGGACCAGGGTTCAATTCCCAGCACTTACATGGCAGCTCATATAGACAATTGTCTATAACTCCATTTCCAGGAGATCTGGCACCATAACACAGACATGCATGCAGGCAAAACACAAATGCACATAAAATAAAAGTAAATAATCTGAACATTTTTTTGAAAGACTTGTTACCTGCTCTACCCATGGCAGACACTAAAGGAAAAAGAGCTCATTGAAGACATCACAATGCATCAGGACAACAACACATCCCATCACTTTTACCCACTCCTCCTGGACACCAAGTATATCTACTACCTCTTGGCAAACTTCTCTTCACAGTTCTGCATCACAGACTCTTTGTTCAGTCTTCCCAGATCACCTGTGGCTCACTGTGGCAAAGATCAACAATTGACTATGTACCACTTTGCAGTTAGTGCAGCATTATGAATAAGTAATAAATCTGAATGAAAAGTATTTATAGTTTAAATATTATTTGATGTCCTGTCACTAAATCCAAATAGACGTTCCTTGATGATGCCACACTGAAAACTACCCAGGCAGCTCCTTAACATTTGACATCCCCTTGGCTTCTAAACACCTTGGGGAAGGTGCTAAGGTTTCTTCTGTTTTCCTCTGTATCAAGTGCTTAGCTTTGTATGCCCATCTCATAGCAAACAATTTCTGTGACTGCACAGGTGAATGAATGATGTGGCACCCAAAGTCCACTGAGCCCACTGCTCAGCTCACTACCCTCCACGTGTATTCAGCTTTTTACTGTCCCTGGCCCTGTCACACCCTCTGCATATTTCAGATTCTTTGCTTGTACTGCGGGATGCTTACGTTGCAGAGAGGCGGTGGTTAAAAATGTAAGATCCAGGGTCAGCCTGCCTGTGGTTTGTCTCAGACCTCCCGCTTGTTACGAGGGCTTGGGTCACTTGTATGCTTATACTATCTGGATTTTATCATCTAGAGAGCTGGACAGATGTTTACTGAGCCTGGGGAAGAAAGTAGTCCTGTTTCGTGTATAGTTAACAGAGTTGAAGTTGCGGTGGAGGGGTGATGTTGGCAGCACCAGGAGGTTGATGGAAGCCATACAGAACCTGTGGTTCTGGTTGGACAAGTTCCAGTTGAAGCTAAATGTTGTGGTTACGTCATCATTGGTTCAGTGACTAAGTCATCATTTCAGTGGCTATCTCTCCATCATAGGATTTACAAATTGTGGTAAGACGCGTTTCGACAATTATAGGCAAGCCTCTGAATGACTGATGAGATTGAGAACGTACTGCACCCCAGTCGCTCTAGAATGGACTGAATTGGGGTTGGGGCGACTTACAGAGTGGATCAGATCAGCCAGAGATCCCACTGATTACCCAGAAGTCAACTGTGATGGCTAGGCCACACCTTATCATCTGGAAGACAGTTCATCTGGTTTCTTTATCATTTGAACTAGCCCTGTGGCGTACGGAGGATGGAACCCACTCTGCTAATACTGGCTCTTAATAAGATCTCAGCAGTCCTCTCTCCAACCTCCTACCCTCGAGTTCAGTTAAGCAACGTTTAATTTCGTTTACTGATGCCTCACATGTGCAAGCCAGGAACGTTCATAATTGTTACTCGACACAGCTGGGTTTTTCAGCTTCCCTTTGCACACACTGGCACCAAAGCAAGATGATTAACTTTTTATGCATCTAACATATGGACCAGACTGTTAGAAGAAGATGCTCTTGGGTTCTAAAGAGAAAAAAAAAAAAAAAAAAGCAATTTCTATTCACATGACCCAAATTCCTGAGGGGTGGGGTGGAGTGTGAAGTTTCGATCCATATCTGAGTAGAGGGATTAAAATTATAATGGCTTTGTTTCTAGTTTACTTTCTTTAAAAAGCCTGAGCTTAGCCTTTAGGAAGGAGGACAGAGGGTGACTGGAAAGCTACACTATAAAGAGAGTTTATGATGGAATAAATTAATAAGCTGCGTAAGGGCTATGGGACCTTTTCTCCAGTGTGAGCCATTGAAATATAAAATAAATAGGGAAATAAAAGAGAAGATCCTCTCTTAAACGGGACATTTTTCTTTTCTAAGAATGAGAATACTGGCAGTGAAAGGCAGAAATAATTTTTTCTTATATTTCTGACCATTTTAAAAATCAAAGTTGCTACATTTGCTACACTTGACAGGATCATTAAAGAAATAAAACATATAATGGCCTCAAACTTAAATACAAAAGGTGCTTTCCTAATGGATCTAGGAGCAATGCAGGAAATATTCAAATGGGAGCAGGGTGGCGAAAAAGCTAACTCACAGCAAGCACCAGCTTTCCCGTATCAGGGTCCTTTTTGCAACTCATTTTTGACTTTCGTTTTAGACTCAATTTTTCTCCTCTAGGATGGAGCAGCATCAGGGACCCCCTAGAACTAGGAAGGCCAGAGGAACTTTGGAAGATGGATTTCAGCTCCCCACTGGATCTCATCCTAGATGAGAAAGACAGGAGGGTGTGCGCACTGAGTTTCTACCCTGAAGATGTTTTCACATAAAAATATCTTCCAGCTGCCTTGGCTGTGTATCTACACAAGATCCATCCAGGTATTTCTGTAGTAATGATGCTTTTGGACTAGTGGTTCTCAACCTCCCTAATGCTGCGACCCTTTAATACAGTTTCTCATGTTGTGGTGACCCCCAGCCTTAAAATTTTGTTACTACTTCAGAATTGTAATTTTGCTACTGTTATGAATTATAATGTAAATATCTGATATGCAGATGGTTTTAGGTGACCTCTGTGAAGGGGTCATTCAATCTGCAAAGGGGTCAAGATCTATAGGTTGAGAGAGCTGCTGTTTTGGACTTTCATAATATTCTCCAGTTTTTGATCATAAAAGTCTCTCACTTGGAGCTGGGGGGGGATGGATCAGTCACTAAAGGGCACCCACATAAAAAGCCAATGAGCCAGCGTATGTCTGTAATCCCAAACACTGGGGAGCTGGGGAGACAGGAGGATCCCTGCAGCTTCTGAACTCCTAAACTCCAGGTTCAGTGAGAGACATTGTCTTTAAAGATAAGGTGGAAGCCAGGTGTGGTGGCACACATCTTTAATCCCAACACTAGGGAGGCAGGGACGGTGATCTCTGCGAGTTCAAGGCCAGCCTGGTCTACAGAGAGAGTTCCAGGACAGCCAGGGCTACATAGTGAGACCCGGTCTCAAACAAAATAAAACAAACAAACAAACAAAAGGTGGAGAAGAAACAGAGATTGAGGAAGATACTCAATGTTGGCCTCTGGCTTCCACATCCATGGACATTCATGCCTTCATACAAGCACAAGCAAATGCATGCATACTTGCACATACACAAGACATATATGCACATACATGAGTGTGCACACACACAGACATACACACACAGAGACACACATATCCTTCCGTTCGTCTCTAATTCCTCAAATTTCACAAGTGCTGCATTTCATGAAGCTTTGAAAAGCATCTCGTACTGAAAACACTAGACCTGTTTATATGTGAGGAGAGCCACAGAACCGTTGCGCTTTCCTAGGACCCCGCAAAACTTGAACAGTAATTTCTCTCTCACGTGAGGAAATGATTGGAAGGCTGTACATTAAAAAAATGTATTTTATAAACAAATGAAACAAGGGTCTAGAAAGATGACTCAGTAGTTAAGAGTACTTGCTGGTCTTTTAGAGTTTAATTCCCAGCACCCACGATGGGCAGCTCACAACCATCTGTAACCCCAGGTCCAGGGGATCTGATGCCCTTTTTCTGGCTTCCCCCTGGATACACACGGTATACTCTCTCTCACACGCTTACGTTATTAAAAAAATAAACATACTTAAAAAGAAAAGAATCGACAGCCACTATTCTGTCCCGTCACCTTGTATTTTTTTTCTGGAGAACCACTGTGATCTTGACGTGTCTGCATCTCTCTCTGAAAGTTAAGTATGAGGTGCTTCTGTTGGCAGAGCAACGATTCCCTACAGCCACACCAGCCACACAGCAGCTACTGAGCTTGTAAAATGTGGCTGGTCTGAACTGAGACATGCCCTAAGTGTAAAGCACATACCAGAGTTTGAAGACAGTACCAAAGGAAAAAGATCTCAATTTATGCTGATTATATGTTAAATAACATTTTTAATCTATGACTTAGATATACTACTGAAATTAATTTTACTTTTTTAAAAACTCTTTCTGTAGGGAAAGCCAAAAGATGCCTCAAACCACTAGGACACAAGCTGACACTTGGCTAGAGATTGCTCGGGGGTCCTTTCTATCTGGAAGCCTTTCTTGGTGCAAAGCCTCCTCAGCACATGTGGAAACCGGGGCCAGATACCAGCTCAGGGGGTCCTCAGCTGGGGGTCCTCAGCTGGGCTGCTTTCCAAACCCAGTTGATAGAGTGGGAGAAAATGCATGCAGAGTTTTAAGACAGAAAAAAAAAAAGAAGAAAAACCCACTGAAACTGCCTTGGAGAAGAGAAATCAAGGCCTAAAGGCATGGCGGTCAGGGAGCATGGAGAATTTCAAGGGTTGCTTTCTTCACGTGCTCAGCCTTTTGGAGTCTAATAAAGACCAGATCCTTATGAACAAAGACTGAAAGGCATTAACAAGCAGAGAAAGAGCCAAGAGAGTGTGGGGTTTCCCCTGTGGTTATGGACTCTGCCCCATCCTCCAACCTGTTGCAGCCCATGGAGGCTATGGCTCCTGGAAGAACTCATAGAACCCCAGAACCCAACAGGACTCATGCAGTGATCTGGGGTGTGTGCTCATGTCCACCCCGTCATGACAGGCTCTAGGCCATGGTTCCAGGGCACTGTGCCTCTGGTGCTTCCTGTCACCATCTGTTCTGGGCCTTCAGGGAAGACCCATCCCATGCTGCCCTCCCCTGGGAGGCTCCAAAATCACTTTCAGATGCCAGAGTGACTACAGTCCCATCTGCCCTCCTGGTGAGTGCTAGAGGGCCTCACTCTTGTCTCTACACTGGGAATATGGAGTTCTGAGTGGAGATCCTTCTGAAGTTCACAGCTTATTAAAAAGAAAACCCTAGGCTCTGGCAGGCTAGCAGCCAGCATAGTAAATCACAGACTATCCATGTTTCTGATGTGCTTCAAGCATTCTTGGGACTACCAGGAAATGCCATTCATAAATGGCTCTGGGGCTCCACAGAGCCCCATTGTGCCAGCACCTCTCCAGCAGTGGGGAGGAGGCACCATCTTTCCCTCGTCTCCACATTCCAGAGGAGCCAAGCATTTCACCCAGAATTCCCCCAGGAAGTGAAGAATAAACGGGAGGGAGAGGAGGTGGGAGGAAGAACGGGTGGGGAGGGTGGGAATGGGGAGCAGCAGTCATTCTAGAGAGCGGAATCTGCCAGGTAATACGAGAGAGTGCTGGCTACATGCTCTTTACATATGTGCAATGGAAAGTGCTGTGTGCAGCTCCGTCTTGGCAGAGAGGCACACAGCATGAGCACACAGGGCAGAATGGCAAGGCTAGGTAGAGCAAGCCACACAGCCCTGACTGTCCATTGTGATATGAGGGGCCGGTGCAATAACACTTACTATTTCTGCTCTTCCTGAATGACTAACTCTCCCAGGTCCCCTGTCCTGGCGTAAAATGCCAACTACCCCAGGCTGGTTCTGGAAGGATCTTCTGATAGTTATAGGGCCAGGAGCCTCTGCCTTACCTGAGTCCGTTTTCACGGTGACCTTTTTCTGGTGAGTCCGGTCATCAGCAAGACAGCTTTGGGGCAGGTGCTCCCTCCAGCTTCTCCACTGTGTAATGTCAGGAACTGTCACAGATTTATGTCTTTGGCCACAAGCCTCCATCCGACAGACGGCCCCCACCTGTCTATGATCGCCAGTCTGCTATCTCAAACATCCCTAAAACAGCCTCCTAGCCAGAGGTCCCAGAAGAATGAAGCCTGTCAGCAAGCTGGCTTTGCCTCTTGGTTAATGGATGCTGCAGCGTGTCGACCCGAGCGAGCTTGTGTGTGACAATATGACCGAAGTGAAGCCTTCCATCACCCGGCCCTTCACCGCTCCTCTCACCCAGAGGCTGTTCTGCCCAGAGGCCACCTGGACTGCCTCCTCAGTTCAGACAAGCACCATGGGGCCGCCTTGCCCAGTGGCCCGCCCTGCGGTCCCGCCTCACTCCTCCTCACACTGTCCCTCTGTTTTGAAGTCCTTTCTTCACTTAGCCATCCAATCGCCTCCCTCCCTCTGCAGTCTCTGGCTTTAGGATGGATGCTTCATCCTTCTCAGACTGCCCAATTTTCTCTACTTTCTTACTGGGGAAAAAAAATTACTTCCAAGTAATCTTTCAATCAAAGACATCTTTCTCCACCCTAACCCACAACCTTCTCCTCCCTGTTGTGACCCCACGGCAACCTCTCTATTTTTTATTGTCTCGATTAAATGCTTACACTGTCGCATTCTGGCTTACACGCCCATTCAGACGATACATTTTGTCACGCTTTATGTACAATTTTCCTTAAATTTAGTACTACTTGACTCTGACTATTCTGGCTGGACTTTTCTTCTGTTCCTTCTAGCAATTACTTACGTGTGGAACCGGATCTTGACATGTTTGCTAACCTCAAGACTGTCTGTTTCTTGACTTACACCCCACTCTCAAGTTAAGCAGGAAGAAGAGGGCCTTCTCTGTGTGAAAAGGAGCTCACTTTCCAGCCCCATGGGACCAGTCGTCGGGGCCTCCCCTTCGGGAAGAACCAGGCACAGTGCTGTGTGTGGCCCTGAGACTTTGTCATTGTCCAGGTCCTCTTCTAGACCCGTCTGCTGAACTGTCAGAGCAGAGGGGCAAGCAAGGAGAAAATGGAAACTGAGAGAGTGACCCACTGGTGCCCTCTTTCAGGGCTTAGGGCCATTTATTTGGGAGCTACAGAATCAGGGCTCCGACTGACTTGAAGAACTGAGCTATGAAGGTATGAGCATGCCTTAGAGATTTATAAGACCGGAGGTGTTGCTGGTGCCCCCTCCAGATACAAAGGGCAACAGATAGAAGCAAAGAGAGCGAGACCATTGATTTTAACTAAACCAAATTCCAAGAGGGAGACGTGCATGACCTCAGGTATGGAGGCAGACCTCGGCTCTGGGACTGAAGCAAGCCCGGTCTTTGAGGTTAAAGGATGTTCCCTCACATATACTTTTTCCCCTTTTGGTTTCTCCCAAGTTCTTAAATTAAAAAAAAAAAATCCAAATTACTATTCGGAAATCAGAGAAAAGTCTTTCAAGTTCTTTGTAAACCTCTTCTCCTCCTTCCCCAAACCTTTGCACTTCTCCCCGGTTTACTAATAGACAACAGGACATTTTCCAAACAGGAAAGCATGTCTGGATACTGTGAATATCTTTCCTCTTAATGTCTTTCTGCCTGGATCATTCGGTTTGAGAAGTCCCAAGCTGATAGGTTAGAATGTATTTCTGCTGCCCTGTCAAATTTTTAACCATAAAACAACCTTAGAACTTCTGATCCATAGGAAGGATTATGAAGGAGATATTACCGAGGCTGAAATGGTCCATCTGCCAGCAGAAGCAAGGTGATGTTAGCATGCCAAAAGGGAGAGAATCCATGTTGACTGGGGCTGCCTCTGTTTCCCAGGGGTGACTGGGAACCCTTGGCATGAGAGCATCCCTCAACACGGGCATCTCTCACCAGATGTGGGTGGTACCAGGAAATACAGGAGTGGCCCTGTCTCCTGGTCACCCCGGACCTCACAATTTTACTCTGTACATTATGTCTCTTTAGTAGTAGTGTGAACAGGAAAGCTGATGCAGGCAGTGGGAAATGCTACATGGCTGCTATCTCTGATTTCACATCGTGCTCGCTGTGCTAGCTTGGATGTGGAATGCCTCCCAGAGGCCCATGTGTTAAGGTATGGCCTCCAGCCTGGGTACTACTGGCAGGTGACAGGTGACACGGCCTCTAAGAGATGGGGGCTAGTGAGAGCTCTTCAGATCACTGGAGGTGTGTCCCTAAAGCAGATGTTGGAAACAGTCCTTTTTTTCCTCTCTTATACTTCCTAGTCAGGACAAAGGCAGTTTTGCTCCACCAGGCATCCGATGCGCTACCCCAGTCCCAAACCAGCAGCACCAACTGATCATACTGAACCACACTTTAATACTGTGAGAGAGAGAGAGAGAGAGAGAGAGAGAGAGAGAGAGCGAGAGAGCAAGAGAGAGAGAGAGAGAGAGAAACCTTGATAAGAAATTAAGCCAATACACCTTTTCTATATCCACCAATGAAGGGATTGTTACCTGCCTGGCAATCCAGAGAAGAGGCTCCCTTGAAAGGGCAGGAAAGCCAGCCTGGGGCCTCTGACTTTGGAGGCAAAGGAAGACATCAGTCTAGCTCCCAGGAAACCTGGACTTAGCTGGGAGGAATTCTTTGATAATGAAATTAAAGTCTTCCTTCGAATTTTAAGGGGCTTCCCTTAGCTTTCGGCGAAAGCCCACGTCTCTGTGAAAGAGAATGCACGTGGATGAGTGCAAAGCATCAACCCACAGCAGAAGGACTGCGACGAGGCAAGCATCGAGGTGTCCGCGGTCGAGACGGGAGGCCGGAGCGTCAGAGCATGGCCACCGCCACTCAGGATACCTTTGGTATGTCTGTGGCTGTATTTCAACAGTGATGATTTACTTATTTTACTTTATAAATGAGTGCTTTGCCTGCAGGTATGTATGTGCACTATGCGTGTGCCTGGAGCCTGTGGAAGTCAGAAGAGGACATCAGACCTCCTGGACTGGACTTGTAGACAGTTGTACGCCACCATATGGAGGCTGGGAATGGAACTTGGTTCCTCTACAAGAGCAGCAAATGCTCTTAACTGCTCAACCATTTATTACGTCTTAAAGCAAGATAAATTAAAAAAATGACCTAAACAATGGGTTTTCAAGCACTGGGATTATTTTGCCAGGACAACGAGGCCTTCTCTTGTCTCAAGTAGCAATGCTCAGCCATTTCTCTCTCCAAAGAGATAAGCATGCACCTGAAACAAATTTTCAATTCCAGTGAGAAAAGAAGGTTTCCCTTCAAAGGCTATCCTACAATGATAGACAGACAGACAGGCAGGCAGACGGTCAGACAGACAGATGATAGATAGGAATGTGTGTTTCAGATTAAACAAGCTCCATTTAAAAGTCTTTCATTCAACACAGGACACAGCTTCACTTTGAGCAGAGGTCTGAGGACAACCACCAGTAAAGGCAATAAATTGGGGCCTGATTCCAGATAGGAACTAAAGGCACAGGAAATATCTATTTCTCTGGTGACACCCTGTACCCTTCCATGGCCGGCTGCTGCAATCTGTACCTGTTACCAGGAGATTTCTTCATGTCTGGTCACTGCACGCATTTTTGCATGAATATGTCAGAAAGCAAACACACAGACTCGTGCTTGTTACTCTTGCTGCTTATGTGTGGCTTCTTAATAATATTCAAAATATAAGGAAAAGTGGGCTTATGATTTTAAAAGAAATTAGCAGCATAGAATACAATTCAAAAATACAGAGGAGCTCGCCAGGACATAACATTTGTTTCTAGTCTCCCCCACACTTGTGTTACTTCAAGGTGATGTGGGGTTCCATTTTCAGGCAAAATTCAGAAAAAGTTAGAAGCTCTATCTAGAAAAGACAATTTAAAAATTAAAATCAAGAAACAGAAAAGGTTCTGTTGGGTCTCCTCCAGCTTTTGGGTCCCTCCACAAAGAGCAGGGGCTCACTGAGGAGCCTCGCTTTCTGCATAGAGCCTCCTGGTGCTCAGGACGATGAACTTGTTTTCCTTTGGCCCTGGCTTGAGAGAGTAAATTCCAAAATTGCGAACAGATTTGACAAGTCATTACTCATTTTTATGGGAGAGTGCAAATGCCAGCTGAAGAGTCCTCCGGATAGATTTTATTTCAGAGACTATTAACCTAATAGCAGCATCACCTCTGCTTCTGCCCAGAAATCAGCTGCAGAGGGGTCTGAGCTCCTGTAGGAAACGCTAGCCAGCTCTGCCCACACCTGCCCTGGAGCTCCCAGGGCTCTGTATAAATTGATTCTGGCTGTACCCAAGAAACATCTATAGAGTAAGCTGGCAGCAGATTACTGATGGGCACTGGGTACCATAGAAGCATGTCTGAAGGAAGCTAACTTACTTCATTAAATTAAGATGCAGTACAGGTGGTAGTCTAGCCTTTTATTCTCCCTTAAGCACGATTTTCATTGTTTGGCACATTTTACATTTAGCCATAAATCAGACGTGGTGGCAGTTCCACTCTACCTTGCAAAGGTCCCAAGCAAGAGACACGGGTGCAAATGATTTTAAGAGGAAAGAAGAAGGACTGATAGAAGGGCTCTCCTGCTCATTCGTAAAAGCACGCCCACAGCTCTGTCCAGAGAGCCCCCAAAACACAAAGCCCTTTAGAGTAGAGCTGTGAGAAGAGCCAGCTGCCTACAGAGAGACAGCTGGATCCCAGGTAAATCAAAGGAGCTTGGCCCAGTGAGAATCCATTTGGCAAGACAGAAAAGAACTGGGAACTCCCATCTGGGGCCCTAGTGTCCTGCTTCCTGGCATGAGGACCAACAGAGGGACATCTTAAGCTGTCTGTCAGCAAGCCAAGCCATAGATGGTCCAGGTTGTTTGGGAGGACAATGTGGTTGACACCTGGGTGGGAACTGGACCAGATAACCTCTGAGGGACTCATGATCAGAAGACCTTTGATGTGCCACAGCCCCTCTATTCAGAATCTTACATGAATAGAAAGAATCTCCTAGATAATTCTAGGTAAATCAAGGCTACCCCAGATGTTTAGCATGGATTAATGATCATATACAGTCTTATAAAGAAAAGAGTTAAAAGGATAAAAGAAAACGAGAAGTCTAAGAGATGATGTAGAAAATGTGTGTGTGTATCACACACACACACACACACACACACACGTATGTATTTGTGAACAATTCTTCTGATGAGTTAATTTATAAAAGAAATAATCTTGTTCTTTTCTTGAACTTAGATAGAACTTTGACCCTGGTTAAATAAGTTCAATGTTGGGCTGACAGAAACCTATGTTCCAAAGAAAGCTCAGGGCATGGGTCAATGCATCCTGGCAGGGCTGGAGAGATGACTCAGTGGTATGCCCATTTGTTGCTCTTGCAAAGGTCCCAGATTTGGTTCCCAGTACACACATGGCATCTCACAAGCATCCTTAACTCCAGTTCTAGGGAATCCAATGCCCTATTGTAACCTCTGTGGGCACCAGGCATGTACACAGTGCATAGGCACACATGTAGACAAAACACTCAGGCACATCAAATAAAACAAAATTAAGTAAATCTTAAAAGGGGGCGAAATATGATGTTGGGAGAGCAGACATGGCAGCATTTAGACACTGGCTGGACACAGGCTCACACAGGCTACTGAACTGAAGCTTTTGGGGTTCTCGGGTACCTGTTTTGGTCAAAGGGATTGAGAACAGTTGCTGAAGGAGCTTGTTCTCAGATGTCCTCAGGACTACAACCACATCAGCAGGGAGGGTGTCCCTGTTCTTCTCAAGGACTCCAGAAGCATCGTATAATACCTGAAAAAAACAGACAGCAAAGTTTGCAAGCAAGCTAAGGCAACCAACCATGGCACTGGCAGGATATCTGTGTAGTCATTGCCTGGCACTGGTACAAACTCATCCTGTAGCTTGCAGAGCACCAGATCAAAGGGAGACGGTGTACTTTTGACAGGTCAATTTAGCGTAGCTTCTTGTCTGGTTATCTTTGAAGAAAAGGGTCCTATGGAAGATATAGCACATCAGAACAACTGTTCATCGTGTGTGAAACATCCATCTCCATTCTACTGAGAGGCAAGCAGGAGCTTAGCTAGGGGCTGGATGAGGTAGGTGCCTGGCAGTTGTCAGACTGGGACAGATGGACTTTTAAGCTCATGACCACCATGTTCTCACTGTATTCCTGGAATCTGAGTGATCCCTCTAAAAGTCCAAGTAGTTCTTGGTTCTCATCAATGAGGGACTCCAACTTAGAAGTATTTTAAAGGATATTATATAAATCCCTGGAGTGGTGGAGTGGTTTGAATAGGAATGCCTCACACAGGCTCATATACTTGAATGTTTGGTTCCCAGTTTGATGGACTGTTTAGGAAGAACTGTTTAGGTCCTGTTCCCAGTGCCTCCATCAGAAAGGTGCTGCCTTGTTGGAGGAGGTGTGTCACTTGGGATGGGCTCTGGGGCTTCAAGAGTCCATGCCTGGCCCAATCTCTCCCTCTCTCCTCTCTCCCTCTCTCCCTCTCCCCTCTCTCCTCTCTCCGTCCCTCCCTCCCTGCCACCATGCTCCCATGCCATGATGGGCTCACCTCCAAAACTGTAAGCAAGCCCCCAATTAAATGCTTTCTTTTAAAACTTGCCCTAGTCATTGTGTCTCTTCATAGCAATAGTCACCCTAACTAAGATAAGTGGCAAGTAAATTTAGCAAAGGATTCACAAAGCAGAGAGAAA
>JAMJFZ010004032.1:0-45654 GCA_026225945.1 Cricetomys ansorgei
GGGAAGTGTATTCAAGTGTGGCGGTCTTAGGAAGGTTGAGAACCACTGTGTAGAAATAAGTCACACCTGAGTGAATCATGCTCCATAGCAGATCATGATCAGCCCTTAGTGATTGTGGAGACTTGCTATACTGGGGGTGCTGAATCAAATATTGTAGGGGCATTTCGGACATGTAAACAGCCACTTTGGTCATTTCTCTTTATGACCCTTTTGCCATGAACAGGTGTCAATGTTCTTTCGAACCCAACGCTGATCCCCTCAGGATGTGGTGTTCATTTCTGAACTTTGTCCTGTAACTCGAGAAGCGCCATGCGTTGTTCCCACCATGGAATACACTATTTCGGGCAAACCGACTGTGTGTCCATGAGACACAATCATGTGAATGGCTTCAAAAACATCTCCAGTCCCCTGTGAAGCTAGGGTTCAGCCTCCAGACCAGCTTGAGACAGATGCAGTTACTATCAAGTGGGACACGTGCGCCACCGTGTGGCAGCAGACTGCCACTGCGGAGGCAGGCAGCTTCCAGGGAGTTGCCTTCATGGTTGCCCTCTGAACCCTTCTGCCCCAGCCATGAGCAGTAACTGCTCATGGCTGGGGCAGAAGGGTTCAGAGAATTCATTCAAGGACCCTTCCGGACACGTGGTGAGCCTCTTCTCGCCGCCATGAGAACCTCCCTTCTTCTGACTATGCTCAGGCGCACCCTCACCCGTGCGTCCTGATCCTCCTGCTGAGCCCCAGGGTCCTCTCTCTAAAATTCCAGGAACCCCTTCCGGTCCTTTCCCTGGTTCTTTCTGCTTACAAGATCTTGTGGCTGACTCTACTCTTTGCTTTTTTCCCCGGGGCAAGATCAAGGAGCCCTCCACCATTACGGGTCAATGTCAGCTTTTTAACTTACAGGAGCTGGTCTCTGCAGGGGTCACCAATGTGGATGTTGGAACTTCTGCAAAGGTAGCCACATAGAGCGGCTACCATCTAGATGCTGAGGACTGAATCCAGGCCCCTGCGAGGTCACTCAGACATCATAAACGCTTGCAGGTTTTCTTGGAGAAAAAAATTCTCATATATGATGCCTGCACATCTCCACCTTCTGATCCCATCATTGTTTGGAAGAAGGTCTGCAATGCTTGGGGACACAGCCTGTACCGAAACACAAGGGTGACTGAGTCGGAAGGATGGAATGTATGAGCAGAGAACCAGGAACGATCCTGACTCGGAAATTTAGAAACGAAACAATAGAAAAGAAAGAAGGAAAAGAAATGAAAAGGAAAAAAGGAAGAAAAGGTTCGGGTCGTACCTCTCAAGTATTCACAAAGTCCTGGGTTTGATTCTGAACACTCAACCACTTAAAGGAAACCAAAGGTTATAAAAGGGCCTGTGCATATAGGCCAGCAATTCTCATGCTGAGGGGCTCAAGCCAGTTGGGGCTTGGGCGACTGTGTCCCAGGTTTCGATTAAGAACTGCTGCATGTCAGACATTTGCAATACGTTTGATAGAAGTAGCTTTGCAAAACAACACTTACAAGTTAGCAACAGAATAATTTCATTGTTGGGGTTCTCACAACACGAGGAATTGTCTTCAAGTGTGGCAGTCGCAGGAAGTTTGACAACCACTGTGTAGAAACAAGTCACAGCTGACTGAATCATGCTCGACAGCAGATCGTGATCAGACCGTAGTGATTGTGGAGAGTCGGTATTTTGTGGGTCCTGAATCAAATATTGTAGGGTCACTTCGGACTTGTAAACAGCCGCTTTGGCCATTTTATTTTATGACCCCTTTTGCCAAGAACAGATGTCAATGATCTTTCCAAGCCCACGACGATCCCCTCAGGATGTGGTGTTCATTTCTGACTTTGTCCTGTAAATCGAGAAACGCCATGCACTGTTCCAATCACGGAATCCACTATTTCGGGCACACCGACCGTGTTTCCCTGAGACACAGGCATGCAAATGCCTTCCAAAACATCTCCAGTCCCCTGTGACGCGAGGGTTAAGCTTCCAGACCGGCTTGAGACCAAGGCAGTAACTTTCAACTGGGGCTCAAGTGCCAACATTTGGCTCCTGGCTAACTCTGCGGAGGCAGGCAACTTCCACGGAGGCTCCTTCACGCCTGGACTCTGAACCCTTCTGCCCCAGCAATGAGCAAACAAGCTCATTGCTGGGGCAGAAGGGTTCAGAGAATCCATTCAGGGACCCTTCGGGACACATGGATAGCCTCTTCTCGCTGCCCTGAAAACCTCCCTTCTTCAGACCCTGCTCATTTGCACTCCCACCCGTGACTCCTGATCCTTCTGCTGAGCCACTGGGTCCCTGTTCTTAAATTCCACGAAACCCTTCCTGTTTTGTCCCGGGTTCTTTCTGCTCACAGGAACTTGTGGCTGATGCTCCCCTTTGCATCTTTGCAGTAGGCAAGATCAAGGAGCCCTCCTCCATTATGGGTCAATGTCAGCTTTTTCACTTACACCAGCTGCTTCTTTCAAGGGTCAGCAGACTGGATGTTCGAACCACTGGAACGGTAGCCACATGTAGGAGCTAGCATGTAGACACTGAGTACTGAATCCAGGCCCCTGCTAGGGCAAGCAGGCATCATAAATGCTCTGGAGGTGATTTTGTAGAAAACAACTCTCCCTTTGGATGCCAGCACATCTCCATCATCTGATTTCTTCATTGCTGGTAGAAACGTTCTGCCACGCTTGTGGACATGGGCCTGTCACCGAGCTGCAACAGTGCTTGAAGCAGAAGCATGGGTTGTCTGTGAGGGGAGCTCAGATAGATCCTATCTCAAAAAACTGAAAGGGAATGAATAGAAAAGACAAGGAAAGGAAACGAAAGGAAAGCAAAGGAAATGTTTGGATCGTACCTCTCCAGGATTCACAAAGTCCTGGGTTTGATCCTGAGCACCCAAACACTTAAGAGAAACAGAAGGTTCTAACAGGGCCTGTGCATATGAGGCAGCAATTCTCATGCAGCGGGCACAACCAATGTGGAGCGTGAAGAACATTGTCCCAGGATTCGATTAAGAACTGCTGCGTGTCAGACATTTGCATTAAGATTCATACAAGTTGCTTCGCAAAACAAAAGTTGCTAATTAGCAACAGAAGAACTTCATTATCGGGGTCCCCACAACACGAGAAAGTGTATTCAAGTGTGGCGGTCTTAGGAAGGTTGAGAACCACTGTGTAGAAATAAGTCACACCTGAGTGAATCATGCTCCATAGCAGATCATGATCAGCCCTTAGTGATTGTGGAGACTTGCTATACTGGGGGTGCTGAATCAAATATTGTAGGGGCATTTCGGACATGTAAACAGCCACTTTGGTCATTTCTCTTTATGACCCCTTTTGCCATGAACAGGTGTCAATGTTCTTTCGAACCCAACGCTGATCCCCTCAGGATGTGGTGTTCATTTCTGAACTTTGTCCTGTAACTCGAGAAGCGCCATGCGTTGTTCCCACCATGGAATACACTATTTCGGGCAAACCGACTGTGTGTCCATGAGACACAATCATGTGAATGGCTTCAAAAACATCTCCAGTCCCCTGTGAAGCTAGGGTTCAGCCTCCAGACCAGCTTGAGACAGATGCAGTTACTATCAAGTGGGACACGTGCGCCACCGTGTGGCAGCAGACTGCCACTGCGGAGGCAGGCAGCTTCCAGGGAGTTGCCTTCATGGTTGCCCTCTGAACCCTTCTGCCCCAGCCATGAGCAGTAACTGCTCATGGCTGGGGCAGAAGGGTTCAGAGAATTCATTCAAGGACCCTTCCGGACACGTGGTGAGCCTCTTCTCGCCGCCATGAGAACCTCCCTTCTTCTGACTATGCTCAGGCGCACCCTCACCCGTGCGTCCTGATCCTCCTGCTGAGCCCCAGGGTCCTCTCTCTAAAATTCCAGGAACCCCTTCCGGTCCTTTCCCTGGTTCTTTCTGCTTACAAGATCTTGTGGCTGACTCTACTCTTTGCTTTTTTCCCCGGGGCAAGATCAAGGAGCCCTCCACCATTACGGGTCAATGTCAGCTTTTTAACTTACAGGAGCTGGTCTCTGCAGGGGTCACCAATGTGGATGTTGGAACTTCTGCAAAGGTAGCCACATAGAGCGGCTACCATCTAGATGCTGAGGACTGAATCCAGGCCCCTGCGAGGTCACTCAGACATCATAAACGCTTGCAGGTTTTCTTGGAGAAAAAAATTCTCATATATGATGCCTGCACATCTCCACCTTCTGATCCCATCATTGTTTGGAAGAAGGTCTGCAATGCTTGGGGACACAGCCTGTACCGAAACACAAGGGTGACTGAGTCGGAAGGATGGAATGTATGAGCAGAGAACCAGGAACGATCCTGACTCGGAAATTTAGAAACGAAACAATAGAAAAGAAAGAAGGAAAAGAAATGAAAAGGAAAAAAGGAAGAAAAGGTTCGGGTCGTACCTCTCAAGTATTCACAAAGTCCTGGGTTTGATTCTGAACACTCAACCACTTAAAGGAAACCAAAGGTTATAAAAGGGCCTGTGCATATAGGCCAGCAATTCTCATGCTGAGGGGCTCAAGCCAGTTGGGGCTTGGGCGACTGTGTCCCAGGTTTCGATTAAGAACTGCTGCATGTCAGACATTTGCAATACGTTTGATAGAAGTAGCTTTGCAAAACAACACTTACAAGTTAGCAACAGAATAATTTCATTGTTGGGGTTCTCACAACACGAGGAATTGTCTTCAAGTGTGGCAGTCGCAGGAAGTTTGACAACCACTGTGTAGAAACAAGTCACAGCTGACTGAATCATGCTCGACAGCAGATCGTGATCAGACCGTAGTGATTGTGGAGAGTCGGTATTTTGTGGGTCCTGAATCAAATATTGTAGGGTCACTTCGGACTTGTAAACAGCCGCTTTGGCCATTTTATTTTATGACCCCTTTTGCCAAGAACAGATGTCAATGATCTTTCCAAGCCCACGACGATCCCCTCAGGATGTGGTGTTCATTTCTGACTTTGTCCTGTAAATCGAGAAACGCCATGCACTGTTCCAATCACGGAATCCACTATTTCGGGCACACCGACCGTGTTTCCCTGAGACACAGGCATGCAAATGCCTTCCAAAACATCTCCAGTCCCCTGTGACGCGAGGGTTAAGCTTCCAGACCGGCTTGAGACCAAGGCAGTAACTTTCAACTGGGGCTCAAGTGCCAACATTTGGCTCCTGGCTAACTCTGCGGAGGCAGGCAACTTCCACGGAGGCTCCTTCACGCCTGGACTCTGAACCCTTCTGCCCCAGCAATGAGCAAACAAGCTCATTGCTGGGGCAGAAGGGTTCAGAGAATCCATTCAGGGACCCTTCGGGACACATGGATAGCCTCTTCTCGCTGCCCTGAAAACCTCCCTTCTTCAGACCCTGCTCATTTGCACTCCCACCCGTGACTCCTGATCCTTCTGCTGAGCCACTGGGTCCCTGTTCTTAAATTCCACGAACCCCTTCCTGTTTTGTCCCGGGTTCTTTCTGCTCACAGGAACTTGTGGCTGATGCTCCCCTTTGCATCTTTGCAGTAGGCAAGATCAAGGAGCCCTCCTCCATTATGGGTCAATGTCAGCTTTTTCACTTACACCAGCTGCTTCTTTCAAGGGTCAGCAGACTGGATGTTCGAACCACTGGAACGGTAGCCACATGTAGGAGCTAGCATGTAGACACTGAGTACTGAATCCAGGCCCCTGCTAGGGCAAGCAGGCATCATAAATGCTCTGGAGGTGATTTTGTAGAAAACAACTCTCCCTTTGGATGCCAGCACATCTCCATCATCTGATTTCTTCATTGCTGGTAGAAACGTTCTGCCACGCTTGTGGACATGGGCCTGTCACCGAGCTGCAACAGTGCTTGAAGCAGAAGCATGGGTTGTCTGTGAGGGGAGCTCAGATAGATCCTATCTCAAAAAACTGAAAGGGAATGAATAGAAAAGACAAGGAAAGGAAACGAAAGGAAAGCAAAGGAAATGTTTGGATCGTACCTCTCCAGGATTCACAAAGTCCTGGGTTTGATCCTGAGCACCCAAACACTTAAGAGAAACAGAAGGTTCTAACAGGGCCTGTGCATATGAGGCAGCAATTCTCATGCAGCGGGCACAACCAATGTGGAGCGTGAAGAACATTGTCCCAGGATTCGATTAAGAACTGCTGCGTGTCAGACATTTGCATTAAGATTCATACAAGTTGCTTCGCAAAACAAAAGTTGCTAATTAGCAACAGAAGAACTTCATTATCGGGGTCCCCACAACACGAGAAAGTGTATTCAAGTGTGGCGGTCTTAGGAAGGTTGAGAACCACTGTGTAGAAATAAGTCACACCTGAGTGAATCATGCTCCATAGCAGATCATGATCAGCCCTTAGTGATTGTGGAGACTTGCTATACTGGGGGTGCTGAATCAAATATTGTAGGGGCATTTCGGACATGTAAACAGCCACTTTGGTCATTTCTCTTTATGACCCCTTTTGCCATGAACAGGTGTCAATGTTCTTTCGAACCCAACGCTGATCCCCTCAGGATGTGGTGTTCATTTCTGAACTTTGTCCTGTAACTCGAGAAGCGCCATGCGTTGTTCCCACCATGGAATACACTATTTCGGGCAAACCGACTGTGTGTCCATGAGACACAATCATGTGAATGGCTTCAAAAACATCTCCAGTCCCCTGTGAAGCTAGGGTTCAGCCTCCAGACCAGCTTGAGACAGATGCAGTTACTATCAAGTGGGACACGTGCGCCACCGTGTGGCAGCAGACTGCCACTGCGGAGGCAGGCAGCTTCCAGGGAGTTGCCTTCATGGTTGCCCTCTGAACCCTTCTGCCCCAGCCATGAGCAGTAACTGCTCATGGCTGGGGCAGAAGGGTTCAGAGAATTCATTCAAGGACCCTTCCGGACACGTGGTGAGCCTCTTCTCGCCGCCATGAGAACCTCCCTTCTTCTGACTATGCTCAGGCGCACCCTCACCCGTGCGTCCTGATCCTCCTGCTGAGCCCCAGGGTCCTCTCTCTAAAATTCCAGGAACCCCTTCCGGTCCTTTCCCTGGTTCTTTCTGCTTACAAGATCTTGTGGCTGACTCTACTCTTTGCTTTTTTCCCCGGGGCAAGATCAAGGAGCCCTCCACCATTACGGGTCAATGTCAGCTTTTTAACTTACAGGAGCTGGTCTCTGCAGGGGTCACCAATGTGGATGTTGGAACTTCTGCCAAGGTAGCCACATAGAGCGGCTACCATCTAGATGCTGAGGACTGAATCCAGGCCCCTGCGAGGTCACTCAGACATCATAAACGCTTGCAGGTTTTCTTGGAGAAAAAAATTCTCATATATGATGCCTGCACATCTCCACCTTCTGATCCCATCATTGTTTGGAAGAAGGTCTGCAATGCTTGGGGACACAGCCTGTACCGAAACACAAGGGTGACTGAGTCGGAAGGATGGAATGTATGAGCAGAGAACCAGGAACGATCCTGACTCGGAAATTTAGAAACGAAACAATAGAAAAGAAAGAAGGAAAAGAAATGAAAAGGAAAAAAGGAAGAAAAGGTTCGGGTCGTACCTCTCAAGTATTCACAAAGTCCTGGGTTTGATTCTGAACACTCAACCACTTAAAGGAAACCAAAGGTTATAAAAGGGCCTGTGCATATAGGCCAGCAATTCTCATGCTGAGGGGCTCAAGCCAGTTGGGGCTTGAGCGACTGTGTCCCAGGTTTCGATTAAGAACTGCTGCATGTCAGACATTTGCAATACGTTTGATAGAAGTAGCTTTGCAAAACAACACTTACAAGTTAGCAACAGAATAATTTCATTGTTGGGGTTCTCACAACACGAGGAATTGTCTTCAAGTGTGGCAGTCGCAGGAAGTTTGACAACCACTGTGTAGAAACAAGTCACAGCTGACTGAATCATGCTCGACAGCAGATCGTGATCAGACCGTAGTGATTGTGGAGAGTCGGTATTTTGTGGGTCCTGAATCAAATATTGTAGGGTCACTTCGGACTTGTAAACAGCCGCTTTGGCCATTTTATTTTATGACCCCTTTTGCCAAGAACAGATGTCAATGATCTTTCCAAGCCCACGACGATCCCCTCAGGATGTGGTGTTCATTTCTGACTTTGTCCTGTAAATCGAGAAACGCCATGCACTGTTCCAATCACGGAATCCACTATTTCGGGCACACCGACCGTGTTTCCCTGAGACACAGGCATGCAAATGCCTTCCAAAACATCTCCAGTCCCCTGTGACGCGAGGGTTAAGCTTCCAGACCGGCTTGAGACCAAGGCAGTAACTTTCAACTGGGGCTCAAGTGCCAACATTTGGCTCCTGGCTAACTCTGCGGAGGCAGGCAACTTCCACGGAGGCTCCTTCACGCCTGGACTCTGAACCCTTCTGCCCCAGCAATGAGCAAACAAGCTCATTGCTGGGGCAGAAGGGTTCAGAGAATCCATTCAGGGACCCTTCGGGACACATGGATAGCCTCTTCTCGCTGCCCTGAAAACCTCCCTTCTTCAGACCCTGCTCATTTGCACTCCCACCCGTGACTCCTGATCCTTCTGCTGAGCCACTGGGTCCCTGTTCTTAAATTCCACGAACCCCTTCCTGTTTTGTCCCGGGTTCTTTCTGCTCACAGGAACTTGTGGCTGATGCTCCCCTTTGCATCTTTGCAGTAGGCAAGATCAAGGAGCCCTCCTCCATTATGGGTCAATGTCAGCTTTTTCACTTACACCAGCTGCTTCTTTCAAGGGTCAGCAGACTGGATGTTCGAACCACTGGAACGGTAGCCACATGTAGGAGCTAGCATGTAGACACTGAGTACTGAATCCAGGCCCCTGCTAGGGCAAGCAGGCATCATAAATGCTCTGGAGGTGATTTTGTAGAAAACAACTCTCCCTTTGGATGCCAGCACATCTCCATCATCTGATTTCTTCATTGCTGGTAGAAACGTTCTGCCACGCTTGTGGACATGGGCCTGTCACCGAGCTGCAACAGTGCTTGAAGCAGAAGCATGGGTTGTCTGTGAGGGGAGCTCAGATAGATCCTATCTCAAAAAACTGAAAGGGAATGAATAGAAAAGACAAGGAAAGGAAACGAAAGGAAAGCAAAGGAAATGTTTGGATCGTACCTCTCCAGGATTCACAAAGTCCTGGGTTTGATCCTGAGCACCCAAACACTTAAGAGAAACAGAAGGTTCTAACAGGGCCTGTGCATATGAGGCAGCAATTCTCATGCAGCGGGCACAACCAATGTGGAGCGTGAAGAACATTGTCCCAGGATTCGATTAAGAACTGCTGCGTGTCAGACATTTGCATTAAGATTCATACAAGTTGCTTCGCAAAACAAAAGTTGCTAATTAGCAACAGAAGAACTTCATTATCGGGGTCCCCACAACACGAGAAAGTGTATTCAAGTGTGGCGGTCTTAGGAAGGTTGAGAACCACTGTGTAGAAATAAGTCACACCTGAGTGAATCATGCTCCATAGCAGATCATGATCAGCCCTTAGTGATTGTGGAGACTTGCTATACTGGGGGTGCTGAATCAAATATTGTAGGGGCATTTCGGACATGTAAACAGCCACTTTGGTCATTTCTCTTTATGACCCCTTTTGCCATGAACAGGTGTCAATGTTCTTTCGAACCCAACGCTGATCCCCTCAGGATGTGGTGTTCATTTCTGAACTTTGTCCTGTAACTCGAGAAGCGCCATGCGTTGTTCCCACCATGGAATACACTATTTCGGGCAAACCGACTGTGTGTCCATGAGACACAATCATGTGAATGGCTTCAAAAACATCTCCAGTCCCCTGTGAAGCTAGGGTTCAGCCTCCAGACCAGCTTGAGACAGATGCAGTTACTATCAAGTGGGACACGTGCGCCACCGTGTGGCAGCAGACTGCCACTGCGGAGGCAGGCAGCTTCCAGGGAGTTGCCTTCATGGTTGCCCTCTGAACCCTTCTGCCCCAGCCATGAGCAGTAACTGCTCATGGCTGGGGCAGAAGGGTTCAGAGAATTCATTCAAGGACCCTTCCGGACACGTGGTGAGCCTCTTCTCGCCGCCATGAGAACCTCCCTTCTTCTGACTATGCTCAGGCGCACCCTCACCCGTGCGTCCTGATCCTCCTGCTGAGCCCCAGGGTCCTCTCTCTAAAATTCCAGGAACCCCTTCCGGTCCTTTCCCTGGTTCTTTCTGCTTACAAGATCTTGTGGCTGACTCTACTCTTTGCTTTTTTCCCCGGGGCAAGATCAAGGAGCCCTCCACCATTACGGGTCAATGTCAGCTTTTTAACTTACAGGAGCTGGTCTCTGCAGGGGTCACCAATGTGGATGTTGGAACTTCTGCAAAGGTAGCCACATAGAGCGGCTACCATCTAGATGCTGAGGACTGAATCCAGGCCCCTGCGAGGTCACTCAGACATCATAAACGCTTGCAGGTTTTCTTGGAGAAAAAAATTCTCATATATGATGCCTGCACATCTCCACCTTCTGATCCCATCATTGTTTGGAAGAAGGTCTGCAATGCTTGGGGACACAGCCTGTACCGAAACACAAGGGTGACTGAGTCGGAAGGATGGAATGTATGAGCAGAGAACCAGGAACGATCCTGACTCGGAAATTTAGAAACGAAACAATAGAAAAGAAAGAAGGAAAAGAAATGAAAAGGAAAAAAGGAAGAAAAGGTTCGGGTCGTACCTCTCAAGTATTCACAAAGTCCTGGGTTTGATTCTGAACACTCAACCACTTAAAGGAAACCAAAGGTTATAAAAGGGCCTGTGCATATAGGCCAGCAATTCTCATGCTGAGGGGCTCAAGCCAGTTGGGGCTTGAGCGACTGTGTCCCAGGTTTCGATTAAGAACTGCTGCATGTCAGACATTTGCAATACGTTTGATAGAAGTAGCTTTGCAAAACAACACTTACAAGTTAGCAACAGAATAATTTCATTGTTGGGGTTCTCACAACACGAGGAATTGTCTTCAAGTGTGGCAGTCGCAGGAAGTTTGACAACCACTGTGTAGAAACAAGTCACAGCTGACTGAATCATGCTCGACAGCAGATCGTGATCAGACCGTAGTGATTGTGGAGAGTCGGTATTTTGTGGGTCCTGAATCAAATATTGTAGGGTCACTTCGGACTTGTAAACAGCCGCTTTGGCCATTTTATTTTATGACCCCTTTTGCCAAGAACAGATGTCAATGATCTTTCCAAGCCCACGACGATCCCCTCAGGATGTGGTGTTCATTTCTGACTTTGTCCTGTAAATCGAGAAACGCCATGCACTGTTCCAATCACGGAATCCACTATTTCGGGCAAACCGACCGTGTTTCCCTGAGACACAGGCATGCAAATGCCTTCCAAAACATCTCCAGTCCCCTGTGACGCGAGGGTTAAGCTTCCAGACCGGCTTGAGACCAAGGCAGTAACTTTCAACTGGGGCTCAAGTGCCAACATTTGGCTCCTGGCTAACTCTGCGGAGGCAGGCAACTTCCACGGAGGCTCCTTCACGCCTGGACTCTGAACCCTTCTGCCCCAGCAATGAGCAAACAAGCTCATTGCTGGGGCAGAAGGGTTCAGAGAATCCATTCAGGGACCCTTCGGGACACATGGATAGCCTCTTCTCGCTGCCCTGAAAACCTCCCTTCTTCAGACCCTGCTCATTTGCACTCCCACCCGTGACTCCTGATCCTTCTGCTGAGCCACTGGGTCCCTGTTCTTAAATTCCACGAACCCCTTCCTGTTTTGTCCCGGGTTCTTTCTGCTCACAGGAACTTGTGGCTGATGCTCCCCTTTGCATCTTTGCAGTAGGCAAGATCAAGGAGCCCTCCTCCATTATGGGTCAATGTCAGCTTTTTCACTTACACCAGCTGCTTCTTTCAAGGGTCAGCAGACTGGATGTTCGAACCACTGGAACGGTAGCCACATGTAGGAGCTAGCATGTAGACACTGAGTACTGAATCCAGGCCCCTGCTAGGGCAAGCAGGCATCATAAATGCTCTGGAGGTGATTTTGTAGAAAACAACTCTCCCTTTGGATGCCAGCACATCTCCATCATCTGATTTCTTCATTGCTGGTAGAAACGTTCTGCCACGCTTGTGGACATGGGCCTGTCACCGAGCTGCAACAGTGCTTGAAGCAGAAGCATGGGTTGTCTGTGAGGGGAGCTCAGATAGATCCTATCTCAAAAAACTGAAAGGGAATGAATAGAAAAGACAAGGAAAGGAAACGAAAGGAAAGCAAAGGAAATGTTTGGATCGTACCTCTCCAGGATTCACAAAGTCCTGGGTTTGATCCTGAGCACCCAAACACTTAAGAGAAACAGAAGGTTCTAACAGGGCCTGTGCATATGAGGCAGCAATTCTCATGCAGCGGGCACAACCAATGTGGAGCGTGAAGAACATTGTCCCAGGATTCGATTAAGAACTGCTGCGTGTCAGACATTTGCATTAAGATTCATACAAGTTGCTTCGCAAAACAAAAGTTGCTAATTAGCAACAGAAGAACTTCATTATCGGGGTCCCCACAACACGAGAAAGTGTATTCAAGTGTGGCGGTCTTAGGAAGGTTGAGAACCACTGTGTAGAAATAAGTCACACCTGAGTGAATCATGCTCCATAGCAGATCATGATCAGCCCTTAGTGATTGTGGAGACTTGCTATACTGGGGGTGCTGAATCAAATATTGTAGGGGCATTTCGGACATGTAAACAGCCACTTTGGTCATTTCTCTTTATGACCCCTTTTGCCATGAACAGGTGTCAATGTTCTTTCGAACCCAACGCTGATCCCCTCAGGATGTGGTGTTCATTTCTGAACTTTGTCCTGTAACTCGAGAAGCGCCATGCGTTGTTCCCACCATGGAATACACTATTTCGGGCAAACCGACTGTGTGTCCATGAGACACAATCATGTGAATGGCTTCAAAAACATCTCCAGTCCCCTGTGAAGCTAGGGTTCAGCCTCCAGACCAGCTTGAGACAGATGCAGTTACTATCAAGTGGGACACGTGCGCCACCGTGTGGCAGCAGACTGCCACTGCGGAGGCAGGCAGCTTCCAGGGAGTTGCCTTCATGGTTGCCCTCTGAACCCTTCTGCCCCAGCCATGAGCAGTAACTGCTCATGGCTGGGGCAGAAGGGTTCAGAGAATTCATTCAAGGACCCTTCCGGACACGTGGTGAGCCTCTTCTCGCCGCCATGAGAACCTCCCTTCTTCTGACTATGCTCAGGCGCACCCTCACCCGTGCGTCCTGATCCTCCTGCTGAGCCCCAGGGTCCTCTCTCTAAAATTCCAGGAACCCCTTCCGGTCCTTTCCCTGGTTCTTTCTGCTTACAAGATCTTGTGGCTGACTCTACTCTTTGCTTTTTTCCCCGGGGCAAGATCAAGGAGCCCTCCACCATTACGGGTCAATGTCAGCTTTTTAACTTACAGGAGCTGGTCTCTGCAGGGGTCACCAATGTGGATGTTGGAACTTCTGCAAAGGTAGCCACATAGAGCGGCTACCATCTAGATGCTGAGGACTGAATCCAGGCCCCTGCGAGGTCACTCAGACATCATAAACGCTTGCAGGTTTTCTTGGAGAAAAAAATTCTCATATATGATGCCTGCACATCTCCACCTTCTGATCCCATCATTGTTTGGAAGAAGGTCTGCAATGCTTGGGGACACAGCCTGTACCGAAACACAAGGGTGACTGAGTCGGAAGGATGGAATGTATGAGCAGAGAACCAGGAACGATCCTGACTCGGAAATTTAGAAACGAAACAATAGAAAAGAAAGAAGGAAAAGAAATGAAAAGGAAAAAAGGAAGAAAAGGTTCGGGTCGTACCTCTCAAGTATTCACAAAGTCCTGGGTTTGATTCTGAACACTCAACCACTTAAAGGAAACCAAAGGTTATAAAAGGGCCTGTGCATATAGGCCAGCAATTCTCATGCTGAGGGGCTCAAGCCAGTTGGGGCTTGAGCGACTGTGTCCCAGGTTTCGATTAAGAACTGCTGCATGTCAGACATTTGCAATACGTTTGATAGAAGTAGCTTTGCAAAACAACACTTACAAGTTAGCAACAGAATAATTTCATTGTTGGGGTTCTCACAACACGAGGAATTGTCTTCAAGTGTGGCAGTCGCAGGAAGTTTGACAACCACTGTGTAGAAACAAGTCACAGCTGACTGAATCATGCTCGACAGCAGATCGTGATCAGACCGTAGTGATTGTGGAGAGTCGGTATTTTGTGGGTCCTGAATCAAATATTGTAGGGTCACTTCGGACTTGTAAACAGCCGCTTTGGCCATTTTATTTTATGACCCCTTTTGCCAAGAACAGATGTCAATGATCTTTCCAAGCCCACGACGATCCCCTCAGGATGTGGTGTTCATTTCTGACTTTGTCCTGTAAATCGAGAAACGCCATGCACTGTTCCAATCACGGAATCCACTATTTCGGGCAAACCGACCGTGTTTCCCTGAGACACAGGCATGCAAATGCCTTCCAAAACATCTCCAGTCCCCTGTGACGCGAGGGTTAAGCTTCCAGACCGGCTTGAGACCAAGGCAGTAACTTTCAACTGGGGCTCAAGTGCCAACATTTGGCTCCTGGCTAACTCTGCGGAGGCAGGCAACTTCCACGGAGGCTCCTTCACGCCTGGACTCTGAACCCTTCTGCCCCAGCAATGAGCAAACAAGCTCATTGCTGGGGCAGAAGGGTTCAGAGAATCCATTCAGGGACCCTTCGGGACACATGGATAGCCTCTTCTCGCTGCCCTGAAAACCTCCCTTCTTCAGACCCTGCTCATTTGCACTCCCACCCGTGACTCCTGATCCTTCTGCTGAGCCACTGGGTCCCTGTTCTTAAATTCCACGAACCCCTTCCTGTTTTGTCCCGGGTTCTTTCTGCTCACAGGAACTTGTGGCTGATGCTCCCCTTTGCATCTTTGCAGTAGGCAAGATCAAGGAGCCCTCCTCCATTATGGGTCAATGTCAGCTTTTTCACTTACACCAGCTGCTTCTTTCAAGGGTCAGCAGACTGGATGTTCGAACCACTGGAACGGTAGCCACATGTAGGAGCTAGCATGTAGACACTGAGTACTGAATCCAGGCCCCTGCTAGGGCAAGCAGGCATCATAAATGCTCTGGAGGTGATTTTGTAGAAAACAACTCTCCCTTTGGATGCCAGCACATCTCCATCATCTGATTTCTTCATTGCTGGTAGAAACGTTCTGCCACGCTTGTGGACATGGGCCTGTCACCGAGCTGCAACAGTGCTTGAAGCAGAAGCATGGGTTGTCTGTGAGGGGAGCTCAGATAGATCCTATCTCAAAAAACTGAAAGGGAATGAATAGAAAAGACAAGGAAAGGAAACGAAAGGAAAGCAAAGGAAATGTTTGGATCGTACCTCTCCAGGATTCACAAAGTCCTGGGTTTGATCCTGAGCACCCAAACACTTAAGAGAAACAGAAGGTTCTAACAGGGCCTGTGCATATGAGGCAGCAATTCTCATGCAGCGGGCACAACCAATGTGGAGCGTGAAGAACATTGTCCCAGGATTCGATTAAGAACTGCTGCGTGTCAGACATTTGCATTAAGATTCATACAAGTTGCTTCGCAAAACAAAAGTTGCTAATTAGCAACAGAAGAACTTCATTATCGGGGTCCCCACAACACGAGAAAGTGTATTCAAGTGTGGCGGTCTTAGGAAGGTTGAGAACCACTGTGTAGAAATAAGTCACACCTGAGTGAATCATGCTCCATAGCAGATCATGATCAGCCCTTAGTGATTGTGGAGACTTGCTATACTGGGGGTGCTGAATCAAATATTGTAGGGGCATTTCGGACATGTAAACAGCCACTTTGGTCATTTCTCTTTATGACCCCTTTTGCCATGAACAGGTGTCAATGTTCTTTCGAACCCAACGCTGATCCCCTCAGGATGTGGTGTTCATTTCTGAACTTTGTCCTGTAACTCGAGAAGCGCCATGCGTTGTTCCCACCATGGAATACACTATTTCGGGCAAACCGACTGTGTGTCCATGAGACACAATCATGTGAATGGCTTCAAAAACATCTCCAGTCCCCTGTGAAGCTAGGGTTCAGCCTCCAGACCAGCTTGAGACAGATGCAGTTACTATCAAGTGGGACACGTGCGCCACCGTGTGGCAGCAGACTGCCACTGCGGAGGCAGGCAGCTTCCAGGGAGTTGCCTTCATGGTTGCCCTCTGAACCCTTCTGCCCCAGCCATGAGCAGTAACTGCTCATGGCTGGGGCAGAAGGGTTCAGAGAATTCATTCAAGGACCCTTCCGGACACGTGGTGAGCCTCTTCTCGCCGCCATGAGAACCTCCCTTCTTCTGACTATGCTCAGGCGCACCCTCACCCGTGCGTCCTGATCCTCCTGCTGAGCCCCAGGGTCCTCTCTCTAAAATTCCAGGAACCCCTTCCGGTCCTTTCCCTGGTTCTTTCTGCTTACAAGATCTTGTGGCTGACTCTACTCTTTGCTTTTTTCCCCGGGGCAAGATCAAGGAGCCCTCCACCATTACGGGTCAATGTCAGCTTTTTAACTTACAGGAGCTGGTCTCTGCAGGGGTCACCAATGTGGATGTTGGAACTTCTGCAAAGGTAGCCACATAGAGCGGCTACCATCTAGATGCTGAGGACTGAATCCAGGCCCCTGCGAGGTCACTCAGACATCATAAACGCTTGCAGGTTTTCTTGGAGAAAAAAATTCTCATATATGATGCCTGCACATCTCCACCTTCTGATCCCATCATTGTTTGGAAGAAGGTCTGCAATGCTTGGGGACACAGCCTGTACCGAAACACAAGGGTGACTGAGTCGGAAGGATGGAATGTATGAGCAGAGAACCAGGAACGATCCTGACTCGGAAATTTAGAAACGAAACAATAGAAAAGAAAGAAGGAAAAGAAATGAAAAGGAAAAAAGGAAGAAAAGGTTCGGGTCGTACCTCTCAAGTATTCACAAAGTCCTGGGTTTGATTCTGAACACTCAACCACTTAAAGGAAACCAAAGGTTATAAAAGGGCCTGTGCATATAGGCCAGCAATTCTCATGCTGAGGGGCTCAAGCCAGTTGGGGCTTGAGCGACTGTGTCCCAGGTTTCGATTAAGAACTGCTGCATGTCAGACATTTGCAATACGTTTGATAGAAGTAGCTTTGCAAAACAACACTTACAAGTTAGCAACAGAATAATTTCATTGTTGGGGTTCTCACAACACGAGGAATTGTCTTCAAGTGTGGCAGTCGCAGGAAGTTTGACAACCACTGTGTAGAAACAAGTCACAGCTGACTGAATCATGCTCGACAGCAGATCGTGATCAGACCGTAGTGATTGTGGAGAGTCGGTATTTTGTGGGTCCTGAATCAAATATTGTAGGGTCACTTCGGACTTGTAAACAGCCGCTTTGGCCATTTTATTTTATGACCCCTTTTGCCAAGAACAGATGTCAATGATCTTTCCAAGCCCACGACGATCCCCTCAGGATGTGGTGTTCATTTCTGACTTTGTCCTGTAAATCGAGAAACGCCATGCACTGTTCCAATCACGGAATCCACTATTTCGGGCAAACCGACCGTGTTTCCCTGAGACACAGGCATGCAAATGCCTTCCAAAACATCTCCAGTCCCCTGTGACGCGAGGGTTAAGCTTCCAGACCGGCTTGAGACCAAGGCAGTAACTTTCAACTGGGGCTCAAGTGCCAACATTTGGCTCCTGGCTAACTCTGCGGAGGCAGGCAACTTCCACGGAGGCTCCTTCACGCCTGGACTCTGAACCCTTCTGCCCCAGCAATGAGCAAACAAGCTCATTGCTGGGGCAGAAGGGTTCAGAGAATCCATTCAGGGACCCTTCGGGACACATGGATAGCCTCTTCTCGCTGCCCTGAAAACCTCCCTTCTTCAGACCCTGCTCATTTGCACTCCCACCCGTGACTCCTGATCCTTCTGCTGAGCCACTGGGTCCCTGTTCTTAAATTCCACGAACCCCTTCCTGTTTTGTCCCGGGTTCTTTCTGCTCACAGGAACTTGTGGCTGATGCTCCCCTTTGCATCTTTGCAGTAGGCAAGATCAAGGAGCCCTCCTCCATTATGGGTCAATGTCAGCTTTTTCACTTACACCAGCTGCTTCTTTCAAGGGTCAGCAGACTGGATGTTCGAACCACTGGAACGGTAGCCACATGTAGGAGCTAGCATGTAGACACTGAGTACTGAATCCAGGCCCCTGCTAGGGCAAGCAGGCATCATAAATGCTCTGGAGGTGATTTTGTAGAAAACAACTCTCCCTTTGGATGCCAGCACATCTCCATCATCTGATTTCTTCATTGCTGGTAGAAACGTTCTGCCACGCTTGTGGACATGGGCCTGTCACCGAGCTGCAACAGTGCTTGAAGCAGAAGCATGGGTTGTCTGTGAGGGGAGCTCAGATAGATCCTATCTCAAAAAACTGAAAGGGAATGAATAGAAAAGACAAGGAAAGGAAACGAAAGGAAAGCAAAGGAAATGTTTGGATCGTACCTCTCCAGGATTCACAAAGTCCTGGGTTTGATCCTGAGCACCCAAACACTTAAGAGAAACAGAAGGTTCTAACAGGGCCTGTGCATATGAGGCAGCAATTCTCATGCAGCGGGCACAACCAATGTGGAGCGTGAAGAACATTGTCCCAGGATTCGATTAAGAACTGCTGCGTGTCAGACATTTGCATTAAGATTCATACAAGTTGCTTCGCAAAACAAAAGTTGCTAATTAGCAACAGAAGAACTTCATTATCGGGGTCCCCACAACACGAGAAAGTGTATTCAAGTGTGGCGGTCTTAGGAAGGTTGAGAACCACTGTGTAGAAATAAGTCACACCTGAGTGAATCATGCTCCATAGCAGATCATGATCAGCCCTTAGTGATTGTGGAGACTTGCTATACTGGGGGTGCTGAATCAAATATTGTAGGGGCATTTCGGACATGTAAACAGCCACTTTGGTCATTTCTCTTTATGACCCCTTTTGCCATGAACAGGTGTCAATGTTCTTTCGAACCCAACGCTGATCCCCTCAGGATGTGGTGTTCATTTCTGAACTTTGTCCTGTAACTCGAGAAGCGCCATGCGTTGTTCCCACCATGGAATACACTATTTCGGGCAAACCGACTGTGTGTCCATGAGACACAATCATGTGAATGGCTTCAAAAACATCTCCAGTCCCCTGTGAAGCTAGGGTTCAGCCTCCAGACCAGCTTGAGACAGATGCAGTTACTATCAAGTGGGACACGTGCGCCACCGTGTGGCAGCAGACTGCCACTGCGGAGGCAGGCAGCTTCCAGGGAGTTGCCTTCATGGTTGCCCTCTGAACCCTTCTGCCCCAGCCATGAGCAGTAACTGCTCATGGCTGGGGCAGAAGGGTTCAGAGAATTCATTCAAGGACCCTTCCGGACACGTGGTGAGCCTCTTCTCGCCGCCATGAGAACCTCCCTTCTTCTGACTATGCTCAGGCGCACCCTCACCCGTGCGTCCTGATCCTCCTGCTGAGCCCCAGGGTCCTCTCTCTAAAATTCCAGGAACCCCTTCCGGTCCTTTCCCTGGTTCTTTCTGCTTACAAGATCTTGTGGCTGACTCTACTCTTTGCTTTTTTCCCCGGGGCAAGATCAAGGAGCCCTCCACCATTACGGGTCAATGTCAGCTTTTTAACTTACAGGAGCTGGTCTCTGCAGGGGTCACCAATGTGGATGTTGGAACTTCTGCAAAGGTAGCCACATAGAGCGGCTACCATCTAGATGCTGAGGACTGAATCCAGGCCCCTGCGAGGTCACTCAGACATCATAAACGCTTGCAGGTTTTCTTGGAGAAAAAAATTCTCATATATGATGCCTGCACATCTCCACCTTCTGATCCCATCATTGTTTGGAAGAAGGTCTGCAATGCTTGGGGACACAGCCTGTACCGAAACACAAGGGTGACTGAGTCGGAAGGATGGAATGTATGAGCAGAGAACCAGGAACGATCCTGACTCGGAAATTTAGAAACGAAACAATAGAAAAGAAAGAAGGAAAAGAAATGAAAAGGAAAAAAGGAAGAAAAGGTTCGGGTCGTACCTCTCAAGTATTCACAAAGTCCTGGGTTTGATTCTGAACACTCAACCACTTAAAGGAAACCAAAGGTTATAAAAGGGCCTGTGCATATAGGCCAGCAATTCTCATGCTGAGGGGCTCAAGCCAGTTGGGGCTTGAGCGACTGTGTCCCAGGTTTCGATTAAGAACTGCTGCATGTCAGACATTTGCAATACGTTTGATAGAAGTAGCTTTGCAAAACAACACTTACAAGTTAGCAACAGAATAATTTCATTGTTGGGGTTCTCACAACACGAGGAATTGTCTTCAAGTGTGGCAGTCGCAGGAAGTTTGACAACCACTGTGTAGAAACAAGTCACAGCTGACTGAATCATGCTCGACAGCAGATCGTGATCAGACCGTAGTGATTGTGGAGAGTCGGTATTTTGTGGGTCCTGAATCAAATATTGTAGGGTCACTTCGGACTTGTAAACAGCCGCTTTGGCCATTTTATTTTATGACCCCTTTTGCCAAGAACAGATGTCAATGATCTTTCCAAGCCCACGACGATCCCCTCAGGATGTGGTGTTCATTTCTGACTTTGTCCTGTAAATCGAGAAACGCCATGCACTGTTCCAATCACGGAATCCACTATTTCGGGCAAACCGACCGTGTTTCCCTGAGACACAGGCATGCAAATGCCTTCCAAAACATCTCCAGTCCCCTGTGACGCGAGGGTTAAGCTTCCAGACCGGCTTGAGACCAAGGCAGTAACTTTCAACTGGGGCTCAAGTGCCAACATTTGGCTCCTGGCTAACTCTGCGGAGGCAGGCAACTTCCACGGAGGCTCCTTCACGCCTGGACTCTGAACCCTTCTGCCCCAGCAATGAGCAAACAAGCTCATTGCTGGGGCAGAAGGGTTCAGAGAATCCATTCAGGGACCCTTCGGGACACATGGATAGCCTCTTCTCGCTGCCCTGAAAACCTCCCTTCTTCTGACTATGCTCAGGCGCACCCTCACCCGTGCGTCCTGATCCTCCTGCTGAGCCCCAGGGTCCTCTCTCTAAAATTCCAGGAACCCCTTCCGGTCCTTTCCCTGGTTCTTTCTGCTTACAAGATCTTGTGGCTGACTCTACTCTTTGCTTTTTTCCCCGGGGCAAGATCAAGGAGCCCTCCACCATTACGGGTCAATGTCAGCTTTTTAACTTACAGGAGCTGGTCTCTGCAGGGGTCACCAATGTGGATGTTGGAACTTCTGCAAAGGTAGCCACATAGAGCGGCTACCATCTAGATGCTGAGGACTGAATCCAGGCCCCTGCGAGGTCACTCAGACATCATAAACGCTTGCAGGTTTTCTTGGAGAAAAAAATTCTCATATATGATGCCTGCACATCTCCACCTTCTGATCCCATCATTGTTTGGAAGAAGGTCTGCAATGCTTGGGGACACAGCCTGTACCGAAACACAAGGGTGACTGAGTCGGAAGGATGGAATGTATGAGCAGAGAACCAGGAACGATCCTGACTCGGAAATTTAGAAACGAAACAATAGAAAAGAAAGAAGGAAAAGAAATGAAAAGGAAAAAAGGAAGAAAAGGTTCGGGTCGTACCTCTCAAGTATTCACAAAGTCCTGGGTTTGATTCTGAACACTCAACCACTTAAAGGAAACCAAAGGTTATAAAAGGGCCTGTGCATATAGGCCAGCAATTCTCATGCTGAGGGGCTCAAGCCAGTTGGGGCTTGAGCGACTGTGTCCCAGGTTTCGATTAAGAACTGCTGCATGTCAGACATTTGCAATACGTTTGATAGAAGTAGCTTTGCAAAACAACACTTACAAGTTAGCAACAGAATAATTTCATTGTTGGGGTTCTCACAACACGAGGAATTGTCTTCAAGTGTGGCAGTCGCAGGAAGTTTGACAACCACTGTGTAGAAACAAGTCACAGCTGACTGAATCATGCTCGACAGCAGATCGTGATCAGACCGTAGTGATTGTGGAGAGTCGGTATTTTGTGGGTCCTGAATCAAATATTGTAGGGTCACTTCGGACTTGTAAACAGCCGCTTTGGCCATTTTATTTTATGACCCCTTTTGCCAAGAACAGATGTCAATGATCTTTCCAAGCCCACGACGATCCCCTCAGGATGTGGTGTTCATTTCTGACTTTGTCCTGTAAATCGAGAAACGCCATGCACTGTTCCAATCACGGAATCCACTATTTCGGGCAAACCGACCGTGTTTCCCTGAGACACAGGCATGCAAATGCCTTCCAAAACATCTCCAGTCCCCTGTGACGCGAGGGTTAAGCTTCCAGACCGGCTTGAGACCAAGGCAGTAACTTTCAACTGGGGCTCAAGTGCCAACATTTGGCTCCTGGCTAACTCTGCGGAGGCAGGCAACTTCCACGGAGGCTCCTTCACGCCTGGACTCTGAACCCTTCTGCCCCAGCAATGAGCAAACAAGCTCATTGCTGGGGCAGAAGGGTTCAGAGAATCCATTCAGGGACCCTTCGGGACACATGGATAGCCTCTTCTCGCTGCCCTGAAAACCTCCCTTCTTCAGACCCTGCTCATTTGCACTCCCACCCGTGACTCCTGATCCTTCTGCTGAGCCACTGGGTCCCTGTTCTTAAATTCCACGAACCCCTTCCTGTTTTGTCCCGGGTTCTTTCTGCTCACAGGAACTTGTGGCTGATGCTCCCCTTTGCATCTTTGCAGTAGGCAAGATCAAGGAGCCCTCCTCCATTATGGGTCAATGTCAGCTTTTTCACTTACACCAGCTGCTTCTTTCAAGGGTCAGCAGACTGGATGTTCGAACCACTGGAACGGTAGCCACATGTAGGAGCTAGCATGTAGACACTGAGTACTGAATCCAGGCCCCTGCTAGGGCAAGCAGGCATCATAAATGCTCTGGAGGTGATTTTGTAGAAAACAACTCTCCCTTTGGATGCCAGCACATCTCCATCATCTGATTTCTTCATTGCTGTGTAGAAACGTTCTGCCACGCTTGTGGACATGGGCCTGTCACCGAGCTGCAACAGTGCTTGAAGCAGAAGCATGGGTTGTCTGTGAGGGGAGCTCAGATAGATCCTATCTCAAAAAACTGAAAGGGAATGAATAGAAAAGACAAGGAAAGGAAACGAAAGGAAAGCAAAGGAAATGTTTGGATCGTACCTCTCCAGGATTCACAAAGTCCTGGGTTTGATCCTGAGCACCCAAACACTTAAGAGAAACAGAAGGTTCTAACAGGGCCTGTGCATATGAGGCAGCAATTCTCATGCAGCGGGCACAACCAATGTGGAGCGTGAAGAACATTGTCCCAGGATTCGATTAAGAACTGCTGCGTGTCAGACATTTGCATTAAGATTCATACAAGTTGCTTCGCAAAACAAAAGTTGCTAATTAGCAACAGAAGAACTTCATTATCGGGGTCCCCACAACACGAGAAAGTGTATTCAAGTGTGGCGGTCTTAGGAAGGTTGAGAACCACTGTGTAGAAATAAGTCACACCTGAGTGAATCATGCTCCATAGCAGATCATGATCAGCCCTTAGTGATTGTGGAGACTTGCTATACTGGGGGTGCTGAATCAAATATTGTAGGGGCATTTCGGACATGTAAACAGCCACTTTGGTCATTTCTCTTTATGACCCCTTTTGCCATGAACAGGTGTCAATGTTCTTTCGAACCCAACGCTGATCCCCTCAGGATGTGGTGTTCATTTCTGAACTTTGTCCTGTAACTCGAGAAGCGCCATGCGTTGTTCCCACCATGGAATACACTATTTCGGGCAAACCGACTGTGTGTCCATGAGACACAATCATGTGAATGGCTTCAAAAACATCTCCAGTCCCCTGTGAAGCTAGGGTTCAGCCTCCAGACCAGCTTGAGACAGATGCAGTTACTATCAAGTGGGACACGTGCGCCACCGTGTGGCAGCAGACTGCCACTGCGGAGGCAGGCAGCTTCCAGGGAGTTGCCTTCATGGTTGCCCTCTGAACCCTTCTGCCCCAGCCATGAGCAGTAACTGCTCATGGCTGGGGCAGAAGGGTTCAGAGAATTCATTCAAGGACCCTTCCGGACACGTGGTGAGCCTCTTCTCGCCGCCATGAGAACCTCCCTTCTTCTGACTATGCTCAGGCGCACCCTCACCCGTGCGTCCTGATCCTCCTGCTGAGCCCCAGGGTCCTCTCTCTAAAATTCCAGGAACCCCTTCCGGTCCTTTCCCTGGTTCTTTCTGCTTACAAGATCTTGTGGCTGACTCTACTCTTTGCTTTTTTCCCCGGGGCAAGATCAAGGAGCCCTCCACCATTACGGGTCAATGTCAGCTTTTTAACTTACAGGAGCTGGTCTCTGCAGGGGTCACCAATGTGGATGTTGGAACTTCTGCAAAGGTAGCCACATAGAGCGGCTACCATCTAGATGCTGAGGACTGAATCCAGGCCCCTGCGAGGTCACTCAGACATCATAAACGCTTGCAGGTTTTCCTTGGAGAAAAAAATTCTCATATATGATGCCTGCACATCTCCACCTTCTGATCCCATCATTGTTTGGAAGAAGGTCTGCAATGCTTGGGGACACAGCCTGTACCGAAACACAAGGGTGACTGAGTCGGAAGGATGGAATGTATGAGCAGAGAACCAGGAACGATCCTGACTCGGAAATTTAGAAACGAAACAATAGAAAAGAAAGAAGGAAAAGAAATGAAAAGGAAAAAAGGAAGAAAAGGTTCGGGTCGTACCTCTCAAGTATTCACAAAGTCCTGGGTTTGATTCTGAACACTCAACCACTTAAAGGAAACCAAAGGTTATAAAAGGGCCTGTGCATATAGGCCAGCAATTCTCATGCTGAGGGGCTCAAGCCAGTTGGGGCTTGAGCGACTGTGTCCCAGGTTTCGATTAAGAACTGCTGCATGTCAGACATTTGCAATACGTTTGATAGAAGTAGCTTTGCAAAACAACACTTACAAGTTAGCAACAGAATAATTTCATTGTTGGGGTTCTCACAACACGAGGAATTGTCTTCAAGTGTGGCAGTCGCAGGAAGTTTGACAACCACTGTGTAGAAACAAGTCACAGCTGACTGAATCATGCTCGACAGCAGATCGTGATCAGACCGTAGTGATTGTGGAGAGTCGGTATTTTGTGGGTCCTGAATCAAATATTGTAGGGTCACTTCGGACTTGTAAACAGCCGCTTTGGCCATTTTATTTTATGACCCCTTTTGCCAAGAACAGATGTCAATGATCTTTCCAAGCCCACGACGATCCCCTCAGGATGTGGTGTTCATTTCTGACTTTGTCCTGTAAATCGAGAAACGCCATGCACTGTTCCAATCACGGAATCCACTATTTCGGGCACACCGACCGTGTTTCCCTGAGACACAGGCATGCAAATGCCTTCCAAAACATCTCCAGTCCCCTGTGACGCGAGGGTTAAGCTTCCAGACCGGCTTGAGACCAAGGCAGTAACTTTCAACTGGGGCTCAAGTGCCAACATTTGGCTCCTGGCTAACTCTGCGGAGGCAGGCAACTTCCACGGAGGCTCCTTCACGCCTGGACTCTGAACCCTTCTGCCCCAGCAATGAGCAAACAAGCTCATTGCTGGGGCAGAAGGGTTCAGAGAATCCATTCAGGGACCCTTCGGGACACATGGATAGCCTCTTCTCGCTGCCCTGAAAACCTCCCTTCTTCAGACCCTGCTCATTTGCACTCCCACCCGTGACTCCTGATCCTTCTGCTGAGCCACTGGGTCCCTGTTCTTAAATTCCACGAACCCCTTCCTGTTTTGTCCCGGGTTCTTTCTGCTCACAGGAACTTGTGGCTGATGCTCCCCTTTGCATCTTTGCAGTAGGCAAGATCAAGGAGCCCTCCTCCATTATGGGTCAATGTCAGCTTTTTCACTTACACCAGCTGCTTCTTTCAAGGGTCAGCAGACTGGATGTTCGAACCACTGGAACGGTAGCCACATGTAGGAGCTAGCATGTAGCAGACACTGAGTACTGAATCCAGGCCCCTGCTAGGGCAAGCAGGCATCATAAATGCTCTGGAGGTGATTCTGTAGAAAACAACTCTCCCTTTGGATGCCAGCACATCTCCATCATCTGATTTCTTCATTGCTGGTAGAAACGTTCTGCCACGCTTGTGGACATGGGCCTGTCACCGAGCTGCAACAGTGCTTGAAGCAGAAGCATGGGTTGTCTGTGAGGGGAGCTCAGATAGATCCTATCTCAAAAAACTGAAAGGGAATGAATAGAAAAGACAAGGAAAGGAAACGAAAGGAAAGCAAAGGAAATGTTTGGATCGTACCTCTCCAGGATTCACAAAGTCCTGGGTTTGATCCTGAGCACCCAAACACTTAAGAGAAACAGAAGGTTCTAACAGGGCCTGTGCATATGAGGCAGCAATTCTCATGCAGCGGGCACAACCAATGTGGAGCGTGAAGAACATTGTCCCAGGATTCGATTAAGAACTGCTGCGTGTCAGACATTTGCATTAAGATTCATACAAGTTGCTTCGCAAAACAAAAGTTGCTAATTAGCAACAGAAGAACTTCATTATCGGGGTCCCCACAACACGAGAAAGTGTATTCAAGTGTGGCGGTCTTAGGAAGGTTGAGAACCACTGTGTAGAAATAAGTCACACCTGAGTGAATCATGCTCCATAGCAGATCATGATCAGCCCTTAGTGATTGTGGAGACTTGCTATACTGGGGGTGCTGAATCAAATATTGTAGGGGCATTTCGGACATGTAAACAGCCACTTTGGTCATTTCTCTTTATGACCCCTTTTGCCATGAACAGGTGTCAATGTTCTTTCGAACCCAACGCTGATCCCCTCAGGATGTGGTGTTCATTTCTGAACTTTGTCCTGTAACTCGAGAAGCGCCATGCGTTGTTCCCACCATGGAATACACTATTTCGGGCAAACCGACTGTGTGTCCATGAGACACAATCATGTGAATGGCTTCAAAAACATCTCCAGTCCCCTGTGAAGCTAGGGTTCAGCCTCCAGACCAGCTTGAGACAGATGCAGTTACTATCAAGTGGGACACGTGCGCCACCGTGTGGCAGCAGACTGCCACTGCGGAGGCAGGCAGCTTCCAGGGAGTTGCCTTCATGGTTGCCCTCTGAACCCTTCTGCCCCAGCCATGAGCAGTAACTGCTCATGGCTGGGGCAGAAGGGTTCAGAGAATTCATTCAAGGACCCTTCCGGACACGTGGTGAGCCTCTTCTCGCCGCCATGAGAACCTCCCTTCTTCTGACTATGCTCAGGCGCACCCTCACCCGTGCGTCCTGATCCTCCTGCTGAGCCCCAGGGTCCTCTCTCTAAAATTCCAGGAACCCCTTCCGGTCCTTTCCCTGGTTCTTTCTGCTTACAAGATCTTGTGGCTGACTCTACTCTTTGCTTTTTCCCCGGGGCAAGATCAAGGAGCCCTCCACCATTACGGGTCAATGTCAGCTTTTTAACTTACAGGAGCTGGTCTCTGCAGGGGTCACCAATGTGGATGTTGGAACTTCTGCAAAGGTAGCCACATAGAGCGGCTACCATCTAGATGCTGAGGACTGAATCCAGGCCCCTGCGAGGTCACTCAGACATCATAAACGCTTGCAGGTTTTCTTGGAGAAAAAAATTCTCATATATGATGCCTGCACATCTCCACCTTCTGATCCCATCATTGTTTGGAAGAAGGTCTGCAATGCTTGGGGACACAGCCTGTACCGAAACACAAGGGTGACTGAGTCGGAAGGATGGAATGTATGAGCAGAGAACCAGGAACGATCCTGACTCGGAAATTTAGAAACGAAACAATAGAAAAGAAAGAAGGAAAAGAAATGAAAAGGAAAAAAGGAAGAAAAGGTTCGGGTCGTACCTCTCAAGTATTCACAAAGTCCTGGGTTTGATTCTGAACACTCAACCACTTAAAGGAAACCAAAGGTTATAAAAGGGCCTGTGCATATAGGCCAGCAATTCTCATGCTGAGGGGCTCAAGCCAGTTGGGGCTTGAGCGACTGTGTCCCAGGTTTCGATTAAGAACTGCTGCATGTCAGACATTTGCAATACGTTTGATAGAAGTAGCTTTGCAAAACAACACTTACAAGTTAGCAACAGAATAATTTCATTGTTGGGGTTCTCACAACACGAGGAATTGTCTTCAAGTGTGGCAGTCGCAGGAAGTTTGACAACCACTGTGTAGAAACAAGTCACAGCTGACTGAATCATGCTCGACAGCAGATCGTGATCAGACCGTAGTGATTGTGGAGAGTCGGTATTTTGTGGGTCCTGAATCAAATATTGTAGGGTCACTTCGGACTTGTAAACAGCCGCTTTGGCCATTTTATTTTATGACCCCTTTTGCCAAGAACAGATGTCAATGATCTTTCCAAGCCCACGACGATCCCCTCAGGATGTGGTGTTCATTTCTGACTTTGTCCTGTAAATCGAGAAACGCCATGCACTGTTCCAATCACGGAATCCACTATTTCGGGCAAACCGACCGTGTTTCCCTGAGACACAGGCATGCAAATGCCTTCCAAAACATCTCCAGTCCCCTGTGACGCGAGGGTTAAGCTTCCAGACCGGCTTGAGACCAAGGCAGTAACTTTCAACTGGGGCTCAAGTGCCAACATTTGGCTCCTGGCTAACTCTGCGGAGGCAGGCAACTTCCACGGAGGCTCCTTCACGCCTGGACTCTGAACCCTTCTGCCCCAGCAATGAGCAAACAAGCTCATTGCTGGGGCAGAAGGGTTCAGAGAATCCATTCAGGGACCCTTCGGGACACATGGATAGCCTCTTCTCGCTGCCCTGAAAACCTCCCTTCTTCAGACCCTGCTCATTTGCACTCCCACCCGTGACTCCTGATCCTTCTGCTGAGCCACTGGGTCCCTGTTCTTAAATTCCACGAACCCCTTCCTGTTTTGTCCCGGTTCTTTCTGCTCACAGGAACTTGTGGCTGATGCTCCCCTTTGCATCTTTGCAGTAGGCAAGATCAAGGAGCCCTCCTCCATTATGGGTCAATGTCAGCTTTTTCACTTACACCAGCTGCTTCTTTCAAGGGTCAGCAGACTGGATGTTCGAACCACTGGAACGGTAGCCACATGTAGGAGCTAGCATGTAGACACTGAGTACTGAATCCAGGCCCCTGCTAGGGCAAGCAGGCATCATAAATGCTCTGGAGGTGATTTTGTAGAAAACAACTCTCCCTTTGGATGCCAGCACATCTCCATCATCTGATTTCTTCATTGCTGGTAGAAACGTTCTGCCACGCTTGTGGACATGGGCCTGTCACCGAGCTGCAACAGTGCTTGAAGCAGAAGCATGGGTTGTCTGTGAGGGGAGCTCAGATAGATCCTATCTCAAAAAACTGAAAGGGAATGAATAGAAAAGACAAGGAAAGGAAACGAAAGGAAAGCAAAGGAAATGTTTGGATCGTACCTCTCCAGGATTCACAAAGTCCTGGGTTTGATCCTGAGCACCCAAACACTTAAGAGAAACAGAAGGTTCTAACAGGGCCTGTGCATATGAGGCAGCAATTCTCATGCAGCGGGCACAACCAATGTGGAGCGTGAAGAACATTGTCCCAGGATTCGATTAAGAACTGCTGCGTGTCAGACATTTGCATTAAGATTCATACAAGTTGCTTCGCAAAACAAAAGTTGCTAATTAGCAACAGAAGAACTTCATTATCGGGGTCCCCACAACACGAGAAAGTGTATTCAAGTGTGGCGGTCTTAGGAAGGTTGAGAACCACTGTGTAGAAATAAGTCACACCTGAGTGAATCATGCTCCATAGCAGATCATGATCAGCCCTTAGTGATTGTGGAGACTTGCTATACTGGGGGTGCTGAATCAAATATTGTAGGGGCATTTCGGACATGTAAACAGCCACTTTGGTCATTTCTCTTTATGACCCCTTTTGCCATGAACAGGTGTCAATGTTCTTTCGAACCCAACGCTGATCCCCTCAGGATGTGGTGTTCATTTCTGAACTTTGTCCTGTAACTCGAGAAGCGCCATGCGTTGTTCCCACCATGGAATACACTATTTCGGGCAAACCGACTGTGTGTCCATGAGACACAATCATGTGAATGGCTTCAAAAACATCTCCAGTCCCCTGTGAAGCTAGGGTTCAGCCTCCAGACCAGCTTGAGACAGATGCAGTTACTATCAAGTGGGACACGTGCGCCACCGTGTGGCAGCAGACTGCCACTGCGGAGGCAGGCAGCTTCCAGGGAGTTGCCTTCATGGTTGCCCTCTGAACCCTTCTGCCCCAGCCATGAGCAGTAACTGCTCATGGCTGGGGCAGAAGGGTTCAGAGAATTCATTCAAGGACCCTTCCGGACACGTGGTGAGCCTCTTCTCGCCGCCATGAGAACCTCCCTTCTTCTGACTATGCTCAGGCGCACCCTCACCCGTGCGTCCTGATCCTCCTGCTGAGCCCAGGGTCCTCTCTCTAAAATTCCAGGAACCCCTTCCGGTCCTTTCCCTGGTTCTTTCTGCTTACAAGATCTTGTGGCTGACTCTACTCTTTGCTTTTTTCCCCGGGGCAAGATCAAGGAGCCCTCCACCATTACGGGTCAATGTCAGCTTTTTAACTTACAGGAGCTGGTCTCTGCAGGGGTCACCAATGTGGATGTTGGAACTTCTGCAAAGGTAGCCACATAGAGCGGCTACCATCTAGATGCTGAGGACTGAATCCAGGCCCCTGCGAGGTCACTCAGACATCATAAACGCTTGCAGGTTTTCTTGGAGAAAAAAATTCTCATATATGATGCCTGCACATCTCCACCTTCTGATCCCATCATTGTTTGGAAGAAGGTCTGCAATGCTTGGGGACACAGCCTGTACCGAAACACAAGGGTGACTGAGTCGGAAGGATGGAATGTATGAGCAGAGAACCAGGAACGATCCTGACTCGGAAATTTAGAAACGAAACAATAGAAAAGAAAGAAGGAAAAGAAATGAAAAGGAAAAAAGGAAGAAAAGGTTCGGGTCGTACCTCTCAAGTATTCACAAAGTCCTGGGTTTGATTCTGAACACTCAACCACTTAAAGGAAACCAAAGGTTATAAAAGGGCCTGTGCATATAGGCCAGCAATTCTCATGCTGAGGGGCTCAAGCCAGTTGGGGCTTGAGCGACTGTGTCCCAGGTTTCGATTAAGAACTGCTGCATGTCAGACATTTGCAATACGTTTGATAGAAGTAGCTTTGCAAAACAACACTTACAAGTTAGCAACAGAATAATTTCATTGTTGGGGTTCTCACAACACGAGGAATTGTCTTCAAGTGTGGCAGTCGCAGGAAGTTTGACAACCACTGTGTAGAAACAAGTCACAGCTGACTGAATCATGCTCGACAGCAGATCGTGATCAGACCGTAGTGATTGTGGAGAGTCGGTATTTTGTGGGTCCTGAATCAAATATTGTAGGGTCACTTCGGACTTGTAAACAGCCGCTTTGGCCATTTTATTTTATGACCCCTTTTGCCAAGAACAGATGTCAATGATCTTTCCAAGCCCACGACGATCCCCTCAGGATGTGGTGTTCATTTCTGACTTTGTCCTGTAAATCGAGAAACGCCATGCACTGTTCCAATCACGGAATCCACTATTTCGGGCAACCGACCGTGTTTCCCTGAGACACAGGCATGCAAATGCCTTCCAAAACATCTCCAGTCCCCTGTGACGCGAGGGTTAAGCTTCCAGACCGGCTTGAGACCAAGGCAGTAACTTTCAACTGGGGCTCAAGTGCCAACATTTGGCTCCTGGCTAACTCTGCGGAGGCAGGCAACTTCCACGGAGGCTCCTTCACGCCTGGACTCTGAACCCTTCTGCCCCAGCAATGAGCAAACAAGCTCATTGCTGGGGCAGAAGGGTTCAGAGAATCCATTCAGGGACCCTTCGGGACACATGGATAGCCTCTTCTCGCTGCCCTGAAAACCTCCCTTCTTCAGACCCTGCTCATTTGCACTCCCACCCGTGACTCCTGATCCTTCTGCTGAGCCACTGGGTCCCTGTTCTTAAATTCCACGAACCCCTTCCTGTTTTGTCCCGGGTTCTTTCTGCTCACAGGAACTTGTGGCTGATGCTCCCCTTTGCATCTTTGCAGTAGGCAAGATCAAGGAGCCCTCCTCCATTATGGGTCAATGTCAGCTTTTTCACTTACACCAGCTGCTTCTTTCAAGGGTCAGCAGACTGGATGTTCGAACCACTGGAACGGTAGCCACATGTAGGAGCTAGCATGTAGACACTGAGTACTGAATCCAGGCCCCTGCTAGGGCAAGCAGGCATCATAAATGCTCTGGAGGTGATTTTGTAGAAAACAACTCTCCCTTTGGATGCCAGCACATCTCCATCATCTGATTTCTTCATTGCTGGTAGAAACGTTCTGCCACGCTTGTGGACATGGGCCTGTCACCGAGCTGCAACAGTGCTTGAAGCAGAAGCATGGGTTGTCTGTGAGGGGAGCTCAGATAGATCCTATCTCAAAAAAACTGAAAGGGAATGAATAGAAAAGACAAGGAAAGGAAACGAAAGGAAAGCAAAGGAAATGTTTGGATCGTACCTCTCCAGGATTCACAAAGTCCTGGGTTTGATCCTGAGCACCCAAACACTTAAGAGAAACAGAAGGTTCTAACAGGGCCTGTGCATATGAGGCAGCAATTCTCATGCAGCGGGCACAACCAATGTGGAGCGTGAAGAACATTGTCCCAGGATTCGATTAAGAACTGCTGCGTGTCAGACATTTGCATTAAGATTCATACAAGTTGCTTCGCAAAACAAAAGTTGCTAATTAGCAACAGAAGAACTTCATTATCGGGGTCCCCACAACACGAGAAAGTGTATTCAAGTGTGGCGGTCTTAGGAAGGTTGAGAACCACTGTGTAGAAATAAGTCACACCTGAGTGAATCATGCTCCATAGCAGATCATGATCAGCCCTTAGTGATTGTGGAGACTTGCTATACTGGGGGTGCTGAATCAAATATTGTAGGGGCATTTCGGACATGTAAACAGCCACTTTGGTCATTTCTCTTTATGACCCCTTTTGCCATGAACAGGTGTCAATGTTCTTTCGAACCCAACGCTGATCCCCTCAGGATGTGGTGTTCATTTCTGAACTTTGTCCTGTAACTCGAGAAGCGCCATGCGTTGTTCCCACCATGGAATACACTATTTCGGGCAAACCGACTGTGTGTCCATGAGACACAATCATGTGAATGGCTTCAAAAACATCTCCAGTCCCCTGTGAAGCTAGGGTTCAGCCTCCAGACCAGCTTGAGACAGATGCAGTTACTATCAAGTGGGACACGTGCGCCACCGTGTGGCAGCAGACTGCCACTGCGGAGGCAGGCAGCTTCCAGGGAGTTGCCTTCATGGTTGCCCTCTGAACCCTTCTGCCCCAGCCATGAGCAGTAACTGCTCATGGCTGGGGCAGAAGGGTTCAGAGAATTCATTCAAGGACCCTTCCGGACACGTGGTGAGCCTCTTCTCGCCGCCATGAGAACCTCCCTTCTTCTGACTATGCTCAGGCGCACCCTCACCCGTGCGTCCTGATCCTCCTGCTGAGCCCCAGGGTCCTCTCTCTAAAATTCCAGGAACCCCTTCCGGTCCTTTCCCTGGTTCTTTCTGCTTACAAGATCTTGTGGCTGACTCTACTCTTTGCTTTTTTCCCCGGGGCAAGATCAAGGAGCCCTCCACCATTACGGGTCAATGTCAGCTTTTTAACTTACAGGAGCTGGTCTCTGCAGGGGTCACCAATGTGGATGTTGGAACTTCTGCAAAGGTAGCCACATAGAGCGGCTACCATCTAGATGCTGAGGACTGAATCCAGGCCCCTGCGAGGTCACTCAGACATCATAAACGCTTGCAGGTTTTCTTGGAGAAAAAAATTCTCATATATGATGCCTGCACATCTCCACCTTCTGATCCCATCATTGTTTGGAAGAAGGTCTGCAATGCTTGGGGACACAGCCTGTACCGAAACACAAGGGTGACTGAGTCGGAAGGATGGAATGTATGAGCAGAGAACCAGGAACGATCCTGACTCGGAAATTTAGAAACGAAACAATAGAAAAGAAAGAAGGAAAAGAAATGAAAAGGAAAAAAGGAAGAAAAGGTTCGGGTCGTACCTCTCAAGTATTCACAAAGTCCTGGGTTTGATTCTGAACACTCAACCACTTAAAGGAAACCAAAGGTTATAAAAGGGCCTGTGCATATAGGCCAGCAATTCTCATGCTGAGGGGCTCAAGCCAGTTGGGGCTTGAGCGACTGTGTCCCAGGTTTCGATTAAGAACTGCTGCATGTCAGACATTTGCAATACGTTTGATAGAAGTAGCTTTGCAAAACAACACTTACAAGTTAGCAACAGAATAATTTCATTGTTGGGGTTCTCACAACACGAGGAATTGTCTTCAAGTGTGGCAGTCGCAGGAAGTTTGACAACCACTGTGTAGAAACAAGTCACAGCTGACTGAATCATGCTCGACAGCAGATCGTGATCAGACCGTAGTGATTGTGGAGAGTCGGTATTTTGTGGGTCCTGAATCAAATATTGTAGGGTCACTTCGGACTTGTAAACAGCCGCTTTGGCCATTTTATTTTATGACCCCTTTTGCCAAGAACAGATGTCAATGATCTTTCCAAGCCCACGACGATCCCCTCAGGATGTGGTGTTCATTTCTGACTTTGTCCTGTAAATCGAGAAACGCCATGCACTGTTCCAATCACGGAATCCACTATTTCGGGCAAACCGACCGTGTTTCCCTGAGACACAGGCATGCAAATGCCTTCCAAAACATCTCCAGTCCCCTGTGACGCGAGGGTTAAGCTTCCAGACCGGCTTGAGACCAAGGCAGTAACTTTCAACTGGGGCTCAAGTGCCAACATTTGGCTCCTGGCTAACTCTGCGGAGGCAGGCAACTTCCACGGAGGCTCCTTCACGCCTGGACTCTGAACCCTTCTGCCCCAGCAATGAGCAAACAAGCTCATTGCTGGGGCAGAAGGGTTCAGAGAATCCATTCAGGGACCCTTCGGGACACATGGATAGCCTCTTCTCGCTGCCCTGAAAACCTCCCTTCTTCAGACCCTGCTCATTTGCACTCCCACCCGTGACTCCTGATCCTTCTGCTGAGCCACTGGGTCCCTGTTCTTAAATTCCACGAACCCCTTCCTGTTTTGTCCCGGGTTCTTTCTGCTCACAGGAACTTGTGGCTGATGCTCCCCTTTGCATCTTTGCAGTAGGCAAGATCAAGGAGCCCTCCTCCATTATGGGTCAATGTCAGCTTTTTCACTTACACCAGCTGCTTCTTTCAAGGGTCAGCAGACTGGATGTTCGAACCACTGGAACGGTAGCCACATGTAGGAGCTAGCATGTAGACACTGAGTACTGAATCCAGGCCCCTGCTAGGGCAAGCAGGCATCATAAATGCTCTGGAGGTGATTTTGTAGAAAACAACTCTCCCTTTGGATGCCAGCACATCTCCATCATCTGATTTCTTCATTGCTGGTAGAAACGTTCTGCCACGCTTGTGGACATGGGCCTGTCACCGAGCTGCAACAGTGCTTGAAGCAGAAGCATGGGTTGTCTGTGAGGGGAGCTCAGATAGATCCTATCTCAAAAAACTGAAAGGGAATGAATAGAAAAGACAAGGAAAGGAAACGAAAGGAAAGCAAAGGAAATGTTTGGATCGTACCTCTCCAGGATTCACAAAGTCCTGGGTTTGATCCTGAGCACCCAAACACTTAAGAGAAACAGAAGGTTCTAACAGGGCCTGTGCATATGAGGCAGCAATTCTCATGCAGCGGGCACAACCAATGTGGAGCGTGAAGAACATTGTCCCAGGATTCGATTAAGAACTGCTGCGTGTCAGACATTTGCATTAAGATTCATACAAGTTGCTTCGCAAAACAAAAGTTGCTAATTAGCAACAGAAGAACTTCATTATCGGGGTCCCCACAACACGAGAAAGTGTATTCAAGTGTGGCGGTCTTAGGAAGGTTGAGAACCACTGTGTAGAAATAAGTCACACCTGAGTGAATCATGCTCCATAGCAGATCATGATCAGCCCTTAGTGATTGTGGAGACTTGCTATACTGGGGGTGCTGAATCAAATATTGTAGGGGCATTTCGGACATGTAAACAGCCACTTTGGTCATTTCTCTTTATGACCCCTTTTGCCATGAACAGGTGTCAATGTTCTTTCGAACCCAACGCTGATCCCCTCAGGATGTGGTGTTCATTTCTGAACTTTGTCCTGTAACTCGAGAAGCGCCATGCGTTGTTCCCACCATGGAATACACTATTTCGGGCAAACCGACTGTGTGTCCATGAGACACAATCATGTGAATGGCTTCAAAAACATCTCCAGTCCCCTGTGAAGCTAGGGTTCAGCCTCCAGACCAGCTTGAGACAGATGCAGTTACTATCAAGTGGGACACGTGCGCCACCGTGTGGCAGCAGACTGCCACTGCGGAGGCAGGCAGCTTCCAGGGAGTTGCCTTCATGGTTGCCCTCTGAACCCTTCTGCCCCAGCCATGAGCAGTAACTGCTCATGGCTGGGGCAGAAGGGTTCAGAGAATTCATTCAAGGACCCTTCCGGACACGTGGTGAGCCTCTTCTCGCCGCCATGAGAACCTCCCTTCTTCTGACTATGCTCAGGCGCACCCTCACCCGTGCGTCCTGATCCTCCTGCTGAGCCCCAGGGTCCTCTCTCTAAAATTCCAGGAACCCCTTCCGGTCCTTTCCCTGGTTCTTTCTGCTTACAAGATCTTGTGGCTGACTCTACTCTTTGCTTTTTTCCCCGGGGCAAGATCAAGGAGCCCTCCACCATTACGGGTCAATGTCAGCTTTTTAACTTACAGGAGCTGGTCTCTGCAGGGGTCACCAATGTGGATGTTGGAACTTCTGCAAAGGTAGCCACATAGAGCGGCTACCATCTAGATGCTGAGGACTGAATCCAGGCCCCTGCGAGGTCACTCAGACATCATAAACGCTTGCAGGTTTTCTTGGAGAAAAAAATTCTCATATATGATGCCTGCACATCTCCACCTTCTGATCCCATCATTGTTTGGAAGAAGGTCTGCAATGCTTGGGGACACAGCCTGTACCGAAACACAAGGGTGACTGAGTCGGAAGGATGGAATGTATGAGCAGAGAACCAGGAACGATCCTGACTCGGAAATTTAGAAACGAAACAATAGAAAAGAAAGAAGGAAAAGAAATGAAAAGGAAAAAAGGAAGAAAAGGTTCGGGTCGTACCTCTCAAGTATTCACAAAGTCCTGGGTTTGATTCTGAACACTCAACCACTTAAAGGAAACCAAAGGTTATAAAAGGGCCTGTGCATATAGGCCAGCAATTCTCATGCTGAGGGGCTCAAGCCAGTTGGGGCTTGAGCGACTGTGTCCCAGGTTTCGATTAAGAACTGCTGCATGTCAGACATTTGCAATACGTTTGATAGAAGTAGCTTTGCAAAACAACACTTACAAGTTAGCAACAGAATAATTTCATTGTTGGGGTTCTCACAACACGAGGAATTGTCTTCAAGTGTGGCAGTCGCAGGAAGTTTGACAACCACTGTGTAGAAACAAGTCACAGCTGACTGAATCATGCTCGACAGCAGATCGTGATCAGACCGTAGTGATTGTGGAGAGTCGGTATTTTGTGGGTCCTGAATCAAATATTGTAGGGTCACTTCGGACTTGTAAACAGCCGCTTTGGCCATTTTATTTTATGACCCCTTTTGCCAAGAACAGATGTCAATGATCTTTCCAAGCCCACGACGATCCCCTCAGGATGTGGTGTTCATTTCTGACTTTGTCCTGTAAATCGAGAAACGCCATGCACTGTTCCAATCACGGAATCCACTATTTCGGGCAAACCGACCGTGTTTCCCTGAGACACAGGCATGCAAATGCCTTCCAAAACATCTCCAGTCCCCTGTGACGCGAGGGTTAAGCTTCCAGACCGGCTTGAGACCAAGGCAGTAACTTTCAACTGGGGCTCAAGTGCCAACATTTGGCTCCTGGCTAACTCTGCGGAGGCAGGCAACTTCCACGGAGGCTCCTTCACGCCTGGACTCTGAACCCTTCTGCCCCAGCAATGAGCAAACAAGCTCATTGCTGGGGCAGAAGGGTTCAGAGAATCCATTCAGGGACCCTTCGGGACACATGGATAGCCTCTTCTCGCTGCCCTGAAAACCTCCCTTCTTCAGACCCTGCTCATTTGCACTCCCACCCGTGACTCCTGATCCTTCTGCTGAGCCACTGGGTCCCTGTTCTTAAATTCCACGAACCCCTTCCTGTTTTGTCCCGGGTTCTTTCTGCTCACAGGAACTTGTGGCTGATGCTCCCCTTTGCATCTTTGCAGTAGGCAAGATCAAGGAGCCCTCCTCCATTATGGGTCAATGTCAGCTTTTTCACTTACACCAGCTGCTTCTTTCAAGGGTCAGCAGACTGGATGTTCGAACCACTGGAACGGTAGCCACATGTAGGAGCTAGCATGTAGACACTGAGTACTGAATCCAGGCCCCTGCTAGGGCAAGCAGGCATCATAAATGCTCTGGAGGTGATTTTGTAGAAAACAACTCTCCCTTTGGATGCCAGCACATCTCCATCATCTGATTTCTTCATTGCTGGTAGAAACGTTCTGCCACGCTTGTGGACATGGGCCTGTCACCGAGCTGCAACAGTGCTTGAAGCAGAAGCATGGGTTGTCTGTGAGGGGAGCTCAGATAGATCCTATCTCAAAAAACTGAAAGGGAATGAATAGAAAAGACAAGGAAAGGAAACGAAAGGAAAGCAAAGGAAATGTTTGGATCGTACCTCTCCAGGATTCACAAAGTCCTGGGTTTGATCCTGAGCACCCAAACACTTAAGAGAAACAGAAGGTTCTAACAGGGCCTGTGCATATGAGGCAGCAATTCTCATGCAGCGGGCACAACCAATGTGGAGCGTGAAGAACATTGTCCCAGGATTCGATTAAGAACTGCTGCGTGTCAGACATTTGCATTAAGATTCATACAAGTTGCTTCGCAAAACAAAAGTTGCTAATTAGCAACAGAAGAACTTCATTATCGGGGTCCCCACAACACGAGAAAGTGTATTCAAGTGTGGCGGTCTTAGGAAGGTTGAGAACCACTGTGTAGAAATAAGTCACACCTGAGTGAATCATGCTCCATAGCAGATCATGATCAGCCCTTAGTGATTGTGGAGACTTGCTATACTGGGGGTGCTGAATCAAATATTGTAGGGGCATTTCGGACATGTAAACAGCCACTTTGGTCATTTCTCTTTATGACCCCTTTTGCCATGAACAGGTGTCAATGTTCTTTCGAACCCAACGCTGATCCCCTCAGGATGTGGTGTTCATTTCTGAACTTTGTCCTGTAACTCGAGAAGCGCCATGCGTTGTTCCCACCATGGAATACACTATTTCGGGCAAACCGACTGTGTGTCCATGAGACACAATCATGTGAATGGCTTCAAAAACATCTCCAGTCCCCTGTGAAGCTAGGGTTCAGCCTCCAGACCAGCTTGAGACAGATGCAGTTACTATCAAGTGGGACACGTGCGCCACCGTGTGGCAGCAGACTGCCACTGCGGAGGCAGGCAGCTTCCAGGGAGTTGCCTTCATGGTTGCCCTCTGAACCCTTCTGCCCCAGCCATGAGCAGTAACTGCTCATGGCTGGGGCAGAAGGGTTCAGAGAATTCATTCAAGGACCCTTCCGGACACGTGGTGAGCCTCTTCTCGCCGCCATGAGAACCTCCCTTCTTCTGACTATGCTCAGGCGCACCCTCACCCGTGCGTCCTGATCCTCCTGCTGAGCCCCAGGGTCCTCTCTCTAAAATTCCAGGAACCCCTTCCGGTCCTTTCCCTGGTTCTTTCTGCTTACAAGATCTTGTGGCTGACTCTACTCTTTGCTTTTTTCCCCGGGGCAAGATCAAGGAGCCCTCCACCATTACGGGTCAATGTCAGCTTTTTAACTTACAGGAGCTGGTCTCTGCAGGGGTCACCAATGTGGATGTTGGAACTTCTGCAAAGGTAGCCACATAGAGCGGCTACCATCTAGATGCTGAGGACTGAATCCAGGCCCCTGCGAGGTCACTCAGACATCATAAACGCTTGCAGGTTTTCTTGGAGAAAAAAATTCTCATATATGATGCCTGCACATCTCCACCTTCTGATCCCATCATTGTTTGGAAGAAGGTCTGCAATGCTTGGGGACACAGCCTGTACCGAAACACAAGGGTGACTGAGTCGGAAGGATGGAATGTATGAGCAGAGAACCAGGAACGATCCTGACTCGGAAATTTAGAAACGAAACAATAGAAAAGAAAGAAGGAAAAGAAATGAAAAGGAAAAAAGGAAGAAAAGGTTCGGGTCGTACCTCTCAAGTATTCACAAAGTCCTGGGTTTGATTCTGAACACTCAACCACTTAAAGGAAACCAAAGGTTATAAAAGGGCCTGTGCATATAGGCCAGCAATTCTCATGCTGAGGGGCTCAAGCCAGTTGGGGCTTGAGCGACTGTGTCCCAGGTTTCGATTAAGAACTGCTGCATGTCAGACATTTGCAATACGTTTGATAGAAGTAGCTTTGCAAAACAACACTTACAAGTTAGCAACAGAATAATTTCATTGTTGGGGTTCTCACAACACGAGGAATTGTCTTCAAGTGTGGCAGTCGCAGGAAGTTTGACAACCACTGTGTAGAAACAAGTCACAGCTGACTGAATCATGCTCGACAGCAGATCGTGATCAGACCGTAGTGATTGTGGAGAGTCGGTATTTTGTGGGTCCTGAATCAAATATTGTAGGGTCACTTCGGACTTGTAAACAGCCGCTTTGGCCATTTTATTTTATGACCCCTTTTGCCAAGAACAGATGTCAATGATCTTTCCAAGCCCACGACGATCCCCTCAGGATGTGGTGTTCATTTCTGACTTTGTCCTGTAAATCGAGAAACGCCATGCACTGTTCCAATCACGGAATCCACTATTTCGGGCAAACCGACCGTGTTTCCCTGAGACACAGGCATGCAAATGCCTTCCAAAACATCTCCAGTCCCCTGTGACGCGAGGGTTAAGCTTCCAGACCGGCTTGAGACCAAGGCAGTAACTTTCAACTGGGGCTCAAGTGCCAACATTTGGCTCCTGGCTAACTCTGCGGAGGCAGGCAACTTCCACGGAGGCTCCTTCACGCCTGGACTCTGAACCCTTCTGCCCCAGCAATGAGCAAACAAGCTCATTGCTGGGGCAGAAGGGTTCAGAGAATCCATTCAGGGACCCTTCGGGACACATGGATAGCCTCTTCTCGCTGCCCTGAAAACCTCCCTTCTTCAGACCCTGCTCATTTGCACTCCCACCCGTGACTCCTGATCCTTCTGCTGAGCCACTGGGTCCCTGTTCTTAAATTCCACGAACCCCTTCCTGTTTTGTCCCGGGTTCTTTCTGCTCACAGGAACTTGTGGCTGATGCTCCCCTTTGCATCTTTGCAGTAGGCAAGATCAAGGAGCCCTCCTCCATTATGGGTCAATGTCAGCTTTTTCACTTACACCAGCTGCTTCTTTCAAGGGTCAGCAGACTGGATGTTCGAACCACTGGAACGGTAGCCACATGTAGGAGCTAGCATGTAGACACTGAGTACTGAATCCAGGCCCCTGCTAGGGCAAGCAGGCATCATAAATGCTCTGGAGGTGATTTTGTAGAAAACAACTCTCCCTTTGGATGCCAGCACATCTCCATCATCTGATTTCTTCATTGCTGGTAGAAACGTTCTGCCACGCTTGTGGACATGGGCCTGTCACCGAGCTGCAACAGTGCTTGAAGCAGAAGCATGGGTTGTCTGTGAGGGGAGCTCAGATAGATCCTATCTCAAAAAACTGAAAGGGAATGAATAGAAAAGACAAGGAAAGGAAACGAAAGGAAAGCAAAGGAAATGTTTGGATCGTACCTCTCCAGGATTCACAAAGTCCTGGGTTTGATCCTGAGCACCCAAACACTTAAGAGAAACAGAAGGTTCTAACAGGGCCTGTGCATATGAGGCAGCAATTCTCATGCAGCGGGCACAACCAATGTGGAGCGTGAAGAACATTGTCCCAGGATTCGATTAAGAACTGCTGCGTGTCAGACATTTGCATTAAGATTCATACAAGTTGCTTCGCAAAACAAAAGTTGCTAATTAGCAACAGAAGAACTTCATTATCGGGGTCCCCACAACACGAGAAAGTGTATTCAAGTGTGGCGGTCTTAGGAAGGTTGAGAACCACTGTGTAGAAATAAGTCACACCTGAGTGAATCATGCTCCATAGCAGATCATGATCAGCCCTTAGTGATTGTGGAGACTTGCTATACTGGGGGTGCTGAATCAAATATTGTAGGGGCATTTCGGACATGTAAACAGCCACTTTGGTCATTTCTCTTTATGACCCCTTTTGCCATGAACAGGTGTCAATGTTCTTTCGAACCCAACGCTGATCCCCTCAGGATGTGGTGTTCATTTCTGAACTTTGTCCTGTAACTCGAGAAGCGCCATGCGTTGTTCCCACCATGGAATACACTATTTCGGGCAAACCGACTGTGTGTCCATGAGACACAATCATGTGAATGGCTTCAAAAACATCTCCAGTCCCCTGTGAAGCTAGGGTTCAGCCTCCAGACCAGCTTGAGACAGATGCAGTTACTATCAAGTGGGACACGTGCGCCACCGTGTGGCAGCAGACTGCCACTGCGGAGGCAGGCAGCTTCCAGGGAGTTGCCTTCATGGTTGCCCTCTGAACCCTTCTGCCCCAGCCATGAGCAGTAACTGCTCATGGCTGGGGCAGAAGGGTTCAGAGAATTCATTCAAGGACCCTTCCGGACACGTGGTGAGCCTCTTCTCGCCGCCATGAGAACCTCCCTTCTTCTGACTATGCTCAGGCGCACCCTCACCCGTGCGTCCTGATCCTCCTGCTGAGCCCCAGGGTCCTCTCTCTAAAATTCCAGGAACCCCTTCCGGTCCTTTCCCTGGTTCTTTCTGCTTACAAGATCTTGTGGCTGACTCTACTCTTTGCTTTTTTCCCCGGGGCAAGATCAAGGAGCCCTCCACCATTACGGGTCAATGTCAGCTTTTTAACTTACAGGAGCTGGTCTCTGCAGGGGTCACCAATGTGGATGTTGGAACTTCTGCAAAGGTAGCCACATAGAGCGGCTACCATCTAGATGCTGAGGACTGAATCCAGGCCCCTGCGAGGTCACTCAGACATCATAAACGCTTGCAGGTTTTCTTGGAGAAAAAAATTCTCATATATGATGCCTGCACATCTCCACCTTCTGATCCCATCATTGTTTGGAAGAAGGTCTGCAATGCTTGGGGACACAGCCTGTACCGAAACACAAGGGTGACTGAGTCGGAAGGATGGAATGTATGAGCAGAGAACCAGGAACGATCCTGACTCGGAAATTTAGAAACGAAACAATAGAAAAGAAAGAAGGAAAAGAAATGAAAAGGAAAAAAGGAAGAAAAGGTTCGGGTCGTACCTCTCAAGTATTCACAAAGTCCTGGGTTTGATTCTGAACACTCAACCACTTAAAGGAAACCAAAGGTTATAAAAGGGCCTGTGCATATAGGCCAGCAATTCTCATGCTGAGGGGCTCAAGCCAGTTGGGGCTTGAGCGACTGTGTCCCAGGTTTCGATTAAGAACTGCTGCATGTCAGACATTTGCAATACGTTTGATAGAAGTAGCTTTGCAAAACAACACTTACAAGTTAGCAACAGAATAATTTCATTGTTGGGGTTCTCACAACACGAGGAATTGTCTTCAAGTGTGGCAGTCGCAGGAAGTTTGACAACCACTGTGTAGAAACAAGTCACAGCTGACTGAATCATGCTCGACAGCAGATCGTGATCAGACCGTAGTGATTGTGGAGAGTCGGTATTTTGTGGGTCCTGAATCAAATATTGTAGGGTCACTTCGGACTTGTAAACAGCCGCTTTGGCCATTTTATTTTATGACCCCTTTTGCCAAGAACAGATGTCAATGATCTTTCCAAGCCCACGACGATCCCCTCAGGATGTGGTGTTCATTTCTGACTTTGTCCTGTAAATCGAGAAACGCCATGCACTGTTCCAATCACGGAATCCACTATTTCGGGCAAACCGACCGTGTTTCCCTGAGACACAGGCATGCAAATGCCTTCCAAAACATCTCCAGTCCCCTGTGACGCGAGGGTTAAGCTTCCAGACCGGCTTGAGACCAAGGCAGTAACTTTCAACTGGGGCTCAAGTGCCAACATTTGGCTCCTGGCTAACTCTGCGGAGGCAGGCAACTTCCACGGAGGCTCCTTCACGCCTGGACTCTGAACCCTTCTGCCCCAGCAATGAGCAAACAAGCTCATTGCTGGGGCAGAAGGGTTCAGAGAATCCATTCAGGGACCCTTCGGGACACATGGATAGCCTCTTCTCGCTGCCCTGAAAACCTCCCTTCTTCAGACCCTGCTCATTTGCACTCCCACCCGTGACTCCTGATCCTTCTGCTGAGCCACTGGGTCCCTGTTCTTAAATTCCACGAACCCCTTCCTGTTTTGTCCCGGGTTCTTTCTGCTCACAGGAACTTGTGGCTGATGCTCCCCTTTGCATCTTTGCAGTAGGCAAGATCAAGGAGCCCTCCTCCATTATGGGTCAATGTCAGCTTTTTCACTTACACCAGCTGCTTCTTTCAAGGGTCAGCAGACTGGATGTTCGAACCACTGGAACGGTAGCCACATGTAGGAGCTAGCATGTAGACACTGAGTACTGAATCCAGGCCCCTGCTAGGGCAAGCAGGCATCATAAATGCTCTGGAGGTGATTTTGTAGAAAACAACTCTCCCTTTGGATGCCAGCACATCTCCATCATCTGATTTCTTCATTGCTGGTAGAAACGTTCTGCCACGCTTGTGGACATGGGCCTGTCACCGAGCTGCAACAGTGCTTGAAGCAGAAGCATGGGTTGTCTGTGAGGGGAGCTCAGATAGATCCTATCTCAAAAAACTGAAAGGGAATGAATAGAAAAGACAAGGAAAGGAAACGAAAGGAAAGCAAAGGAAATGTTTGGATCGTACCTCTCCAGGATTCACAAAGTCCTGGGTTTGATCCTGAGCACCCAAACACTTAAGAGAAACAGAAGGTTCTAACAGGGCCTGTGCATATGAGGCAGCAATTCTCATGCAGCGGGCACAACCAATGTGGAGCGTGAAGAACATTGTCCCAGGATTCGATTAAGAACTGCTGCGTGTCAGACATTTGCATTAAGATTCATACAAGTTGCTTCGCAAAACAAAAGTTGCTAATTAGCAACAGAAGAACTTCATTATCGGGGTCCCCACAACACGAGAAAGTGTATTCAAGTGTGGCGGTCTTAGGAAGGTTGAGAACCACTGTGTAGAAATAAGTCACACCTGAGTGAATCATGCTCCATAGCAGATCATGATCAGCCCTTAGTGATTGTGGAGACTTGCTATACTGGGGGTGCTGAATCAAATATTGTAGGGGCATTTCGGACATGTAAACAGCCACTTTGGTCATTTCTCTTTATGACCCCTTTTGCCATGAACAGGTGTCAATGTTCTTTCGAACCCAACGCTGATCCCTCAGGATGTGGTGTTCAATTTCTGAACTTTTGTCTGTAA